>OX243969.1:6670000-6997500 GCA_945859745.1 Synanthedon formicaeformis | reverse complement strand
TATCATTTCAAGGTTAAGAAAAAGGTTTCCGCGGTCTTTCACATTTTTTCAACCGACTTCCAAAAAAGGAGGAGGTTCTCAATTCGACTGTTTTTTTTTTAATGTTATCTCAGAACTTTCGACTTGGTGATATGATTTTGATGATTATTTTTTTATTTGAAAGCTGTGTTGCTCAGCGTGTGGTCCCATTTCAATTTAATCCCGTTCTGACAATGGCACCCATGAGAAAACGGTTTGAAGTTGTTTTTTAGTTATTGTTTATTTGGAGACTATATACTATAATAATGTTGGACTTTTAACTCTCTAATACTCGTATATAAGTTCTTCAGACATTAAAGTTTTAAAATGCTTTTGATGGGTTATAAGGATTCAAAATGATAGGGCAATGGGCTCTAAATATCAAATTTATAATTTTAAAAGTTAGCCATATTTTTTTACAAATCTCTGATAATTATTTTAAAAATAATCAGGGAGACAATTCGTCCTATATTACGTTAATTTGTTTTGTTTTCATGTATTGATTTTATTTCTCTTGTATTGTCTCGATTCGTTTATTGTTCTAATATGTCAAAAACATAATAATAAAATGGACGTCAATTACTGCTTGTCTCTGTCATAGCTTTATAGGTTAGATGGCATATTATCATACAATCGGGGTACAATATATTTAAAAAATATTATTATGTTATGTGATATGACAAGCCCGCTGGACGAGTGGCAAGGGTGCTTGCCTAACGTCTTAGGAGCCCCGGGTTCGATTCCCGGCGGGGTCATATTTGGAAATTTTAATGTAATTTTCAAAATTGACTGGTCTGGATTTGAAAGGGGTAGGGCACACTGCGTTTCGCAGTCATTTGGGAAGCCCGTCTGGCGGCAGTAACCACCCCCTTACAGAATATCACCGTGAAATAACAGCATATAACTGTGCTGTTGTGTTTCGGTGTGTGAGTAAGGGATGCCAGAGCCCATTACCCCCCATCCCTCCCTTATTATACCTTATCCTTAATCCTTCTATGGTCGGTAGCGCACTTGTAGCGTGTGTTAGCGTGGCGACGGTAGCCACTTACCATCAAGTGGACCGTCAGCCTGTCTGTCGACCTTAACATAAAAAAAAAGATATTTAATTCAATCAAATGTATTTTATAAATATCGGATTTACAGGTAGGCCAAATCAATTACCTACGGCGCGGTGCTAAATTCACAATATATCCGTAGGTAGAACGCCTACGTTTCGCTACGAGTTACGGTTGGATTTGACGTCATAAACAGTCATGACGACGTCACATCAAATTGCCCTGCTTGTATTATAATTTATATGACGAACTAATATTTAGCACAACGCATATGAAATTGAATTTCTTTTAAATAAATTAAAAAGGAGATGATGAATGAAACTTCCATTTAAATTTATTTTGAGATGCTTTTAAATACATTTAGAAAGAATTGTTAAGGGTAAAAATAGCTCACAATGGACTCTAAAAGGCCCAATGTTTGGTATTTCACGAAGATTTTATGAAAGCTTGCTGCTCTTTTGTACAAATGCAAATAAATTCAATGGGTTGCCATATAATTAAAAATATAAGCACTAATCAAACTAAAAGACTAGAGCAGACTGGACAAAGAGATTAAAATTAAAAATTATATTAAGCTTTAAGTTAAAATTAATTTAACTTAACTTATAATATAACATATTGAAATCAATACTAATAATAAATCTGTAAGGGTTGGTCATGGAGTAAGTTACTTTGTTTTCAGAGATATCGAGTTTATAGGCTCTATACATGATACTGAAACTAAATTAACGATTTTTAGATTTTTTTTCTGTATGTATGTATATATGTATGTTTCTCCATAACTCTTAAACGAATTAACTGATTTTCATGAAACTTGATAGATAAACATTTAGACGTACGGGACACGGGATAGGCTACTTTTTTCTTTTTCAAAGCGGACGAAGTCGCGGGCACCAGCTAGTAAATAAATAAATGTTTCGAATGTGTTCAATGTGTTCAGTGTTCTGTCAAATAAGTTAAAAAAAAATCGGTAGGTATATTTAGGTAGGCAGATAGAAATACACGCACCTATCATACACCCACGTCTTTGTCAGTAATTTTGTATGACCGCCAGCCGCATCGCCGCCGTGCTACGAGTATGCAATTACTGCCTTTGGCACACGTTTGGTCTCCTAGCTTAATTGCTACGTATGCCTAGGTCAGGTACTGAATACGTACGTGTCTATTAATACAAATATTTTACGGAAAGACCGAAAACGCATATTGATTTGTCATAGATTGTGCCTGAAATAATAACGAATGCTCACCAGCAATAACGACAAGGAAATACAAATAAGGTTTATATTTCTTTATTCTCATTAAAGCTTAAAGCTACTTACATGAGAAATATAACAAAATACTTAATTAGGAAACGAAAACATTAAACAGGCAGACAAAACTAACTAAAATTAAACAATATTTGTTCCTCATCTTTAACAATAACACGACAAAACATTTAAACATTTGACATAAAGTGTTTAAACAGCCTGGATCTGTATTCTCTAAAAAATTTTGCTTGTTTTATATTCAAAGGTAATCTGTTAAAAAGCTGTGCTCCCTCAAAAGTAACCATTTTTTTACCATATGTTGTTCGTACCTTTGGTAAGACAAGATGGCTTGCTCGCCTTGTTATGCAGTTGGAAATATCTTTTTGTTTAAGCAAGATAATATCGGAATGAACTGATTTATCTAATATCTTGCGAACGAGTACACATGTATGAAATTTATATAATTGAGTTAAATTCATTAATTTTGTTTCTTTATAAATTTTGTTAGTAGGTGTTAAATAGGGGTAATGATATAGCATTTTAATAATTTTGTTTTGCGTAATTTGTAATTTAGCTAGATTTGATTTATAGGCACTACCCCAGATTTCAATAAGGTATAATAAATGTGGTTTTACCAATGAATTATAAATGGTTTGGCGTACTTGACGAGGAAGAGACCGTACAACCCCTCTAAGAGAGCCCAGCAATCGTGTTAGCTTGGACTTAACATGTTCTATATGAGAGTTCCATGTTAGGAAAGAATCTAATCGTAAGCCAAGATATTTCTCTTCTTGTTTTTCTTGAATGGGAATATTATTTAATACCAAAGGTTTATGGGGTGGAATCTTTTTGTTTTTGGGTTTAAAGACAATATAACAGGTTTTGTTTGTGTTAATCGTATTTAATACATATTTAAAACTTACCAAATCCGCAATAGGCTAACGTGGTAGAAAATAGCACCTCCTACCGAGGATAGGTCTGTTGCAGTTGAACATAATTTCTTTATTTTATTACATAGCTATTACATAGTATAATTATTGTAGGTCGCTTTTCGCATCTGTCTCTGTATATTTATCCGCAAACTCATTTTGCCATAAAATAAATACTTTTTTTTTATTTAAAAACAATATTTTAATAATTAATAGAAAATAACAATATTTTGAAACCATGTCACCGAAAAATAAATTTACGTAGCTTACGTAAGTTTAACATGAAGATACTTAGAGAATTGTAGTTCTTCTAAAATTCTAAAGAAAACTCCGCTATAGAATATATCTCTTCATTAAAACTTTAATATCTATATCGCTGCTAAAAAATGTTGTATAAATAAAAAATGTTGTATGTTATGTTTGTATAAATAAAAAAACTGCAACTGGCGAAGCCGGGAACGGGTCGCTAGTGTAATATAATGGAAATACATTGAATTTCCCGTAACCGGGTTGTAGCTAGGAGAACAGAGCACATTTGTATTTGTATAGTACGACATACGTGACGGATACATTTGTTGATTTGGCCCTAATAGAATTATAGGGCAGGTGTGAACTCGTAGCTACCAAGTTATCCCTTATTTAATTTATACCGATATCACTGCTGGTTCTCATTTTCACACATCGCTACTCTCACAAATTGTCAATAATTTTAAAATACGAGATTAAAATTCAATAATTTCTACCGTCGCACGTTCTTTGTCTCGTTTACACAGTGAAACTTTCAAAAATCCTCTCTAAGCGGACGTCTAAGCTGTTTTTGCGTGAAATAATAACAAAAATCTATAAAATCATCCTCGCAAACATTCACATTTAAACATAATAACAATATAATACCAAAGTACATTATCGTCGTAATACGTTCTATTCTCCTTTCATGATTTTTTAGTATAACAGATATACTTAAAAATAAATAAAAAAATATCTGACGAGCAAATGCAAAAAGTAAAACTTTTTACAATTCACTTTAAATAAAACAAGCAAAAACAAGGCAATACTTTCAACAAGTTATTATAACTTTTCTACTCTGGTGTGAACGCCGCCGTTAAATAAAAAAAAATAGAAAACCTTTTACTAGTATATGAAATCGAGCCTGCAGTTATTATACCTGTATATACTGTTTCAGATGGATATTTAAAGAATATTAAGTAGATTTTTTTTCTTTTAGTCTAACTAAAGAATCAGATGTTGTTTAATTTTTTTTAACTATAGGTAATTTTCTTATTTTCTTTTTAACCGTTTCTAGTTGGAATCCCACACCTTTTTTTGTACTTTATTTATAAATTGAAGGCATTTAATCCAACATTTTCCACCAACATATGGAAAATTTATTCCATGTTTTCATACCTAAAAATAATAGATATTTTTATATAGACAACCCTCAAGTAGGTCATGTTGTCAAAAGATCTTGCCGAAGGTTCTTCGAATTTATATTGGCTTATTAATAACAACTGAGGCCTTAGGAACGTGCGACTTCGTTCACTGAATATTGAAAATTTTACTAATACAGAAAATATATTACGAAACAATTACCTTCTTTACGTAAGAAAAGCACCTATATTGTTGTCGCATATTCAATGACATCTTTAATTTACATTCTCGCTGGATTCAAAGACATCTTGTCCTTAGCTTAAATATTATTAATGCAAAAGTGACTCTCTGTCTGTGTATATTGTTTTATTTGAAACTAACGACCCACTCCCGGCTTTGCACGGAGTTGAAATTTTCAAAAATACTTTCTTAGCGAACGCTTACGAACCTATGTTCCAAATTTCAGCTTTCTAGATGCAGTAGTTTTGATTGTGCCTTCATTGCCTTGCCAGTCAGTTGTATTCAAAAATATAGATTTTACTTACCTATTAAAATTAATAAAAAAAATAAATTAAAATATTCAAATCAATTCAAATTAAAATGGCATATAAAACGCTCACTATGAGCTAAGATAAAGGTGTGGTGGTACCAGAATTAAGCTGCACCAGAACTTATTGAAGGTTATATTGAAGTCTGCTGTCTGCCTGCAAACAGGCAGACAGCAGACTTCAGGATATCTACGTGGCGGACAGATAAGAGTCGGTAGACGTAGGTTGTCGCGCTTAGGAATTTTCCTACAGCGACACTGACTAGAATATGATGGTACCAGTGTACCAAAAAAAAAAATTAAACAGCGTGATCTGATTACTATATTTTAATGCGCTCAATGGTAGGCAACACAAAGTGTAGGTCGTGGGTGGTCGGCCTATCTGTCTCCCCAACGCAGTGCAGGCACTCCCCTGTGTGATCCAGCCGACAAAGGTGGTAGATGGTGTTGTGTGTCCTGCCGATGTATGTACCGACGATGGTGATGGGAAAGCGGCGGTTATTGTAACCAGCAACCGGATCTAGCGCAATACTTGCTACTTGGTCTGGAGTTACTTGGCCCGGAGGATGTTTGGCCCAGCGAATACTTCTTCCGGGGGGTTGCTCCTGGAATCGACAGGACCACGGGATTACGCTCCGGTACATCTACCCTCCGATCTGGATATCCCACGACGGCAACAGGATGAAAATACCTGCTACAATTCGTAGGCTTATATTCGACTGCCTGTCAATTATCATCAATCAATACTAATAATAAATCTGTAGGGTTTGGTCATGGAGTGAGTTACTTTGTTTTCAGAGATATCGTGTTTATAGGCTCTATACATGATACTGTAACTAAATTGACCATTTTTAGAATTTTTTTCTGTATGTATGTATGTATGTATGTATGTTCCTCTATAACTCTTAAACGAATTAACTGATTTTCATGAAACTTGGTAGATAAACATTTAGACGTACGGGACACAGGATAGGCTACTTTTTCTTTTTCAACGCGGGCGAAGTCGCGGGCGCCAGCTAGTGAAAAATAAATCTCTTTACGAGCGCGTTCTAGGTACCACCCGCGCCGGCGCAGTTGCATTTGTTGCACTCCGGGCGTGTACCTACTTATTTTAGTTTTATGTTATTTAACCATTATTTTATTATTTAAAATAAGTATGTAACGCTTCGTTACAAGGTATTTTTTTTTTTTGTAAATATTAAAACCATTTCTAAACAAGTGGTACAAAAACACGAGAAAAATTACTTTTATACCTATTTAAACTTATCATATACAGTCAGTTATTGTTAGTTTCCTTAAACTAATTTCCTCGCTTCTTCTCTTGCAGTAAACCTGCATTGCTGCAGTGTAATAACTTTCAAGTCGAGATGTTCTTAGTTTCATTAAGTTGAAGTTGATTTATAGAGATTCAGAAACAAGGTTATAAAATTGTTATAACTGAGTATTAATAAGAAAACTATTTCTGATTGCAACCTTTCCTCGAATGTTTACAATGTTACAATATTAATCTTTTTCTAAAAATAGTTAAATAAAAATAATTTGCAAGTGCAGCTTTACTTATACTTTTCCAAGGGTGTTTTTTATTGATTTATTAAATTATTCAATCAAATTTAAAGGAAGGGTTTATTTAAATTAGATTTACCTATATGCATCCTACATTATGAAACTCTGAAACAAAAATATATTATTTCTATTGAACCTTATTTTGTTTTGCTGTTTGGATTTGTTAAAAATATGATAGAAATTTAAAAAAAAAATACAAAAATAATGATTAAAAATGTTATATTGGTAATTCTTCATAACATACCAGTACATTACAATTTAAAGACTACAATATAGATTTTAGAATTCAATCGACCGATAACTGCGGAAGTGTATTTCATTAGTGAAATTGTAGTGTTTTTTAATATAAAGCCAAAAAAGATACCAGAAAATATAGAAATGCTCAGTCAAGTGTTTGAAAAGTTTCAGCATTTTTAACTTTGTACAGTATCTACAATCCAAACTTTAAATAACTCACGAGAGTATAAGTATCATTTCAAAAGGAAACGAAACTTTGCGTCTGCAATCTTTTCGAATACGAAACGTAATTACAATTTTCCCTTTTTTACTGCAGCGCTTTAAGAGCGGATGAATAAATTAAATGAAGCTGAACAAACGGGCAAACTTTAGAGCAAATTTTTATTTTATTGTCCCACAGGATTATATTAAGGCAATTTTATTATAACTTTAAACGCTGCGGTGCTCTGACATTGCTCTTTTTATGGAGACAACTATAGTAGCACTGCCTCAGGCACTGTTTCAATGCCTTGCTAATTGTGTGGTTTGTGACGTCAGGCTTCTGAACAAGTAGGGTCACCATGTCAAGCAGATGCCTGTATTTAAGTGTTTACTACATATCTAAGAAATAGTGTATATTGATCTAAGGAATACTGAACAAACCAGAAAAAGAAACAACGCAGGAAAATCTTATTTAGACAAGCTTATTTGCTAGCATAGTCACTCAGTGTATATGGCGATCCTCGTTTAGATGTATATAAATGTGTTGTGTTGTGAATGAAATTACATTTTCATTTGGGAGTACTTCATTCATTTGTCATTGTTTTCGTAATATAAGGTTATCCATAAATTTTTTGGATGCCAGCAATTTCAATTATGGTATTAACGATCGTTCTGGTTTGTTCTTCATTCTGAATAATTACTAGAAATTTATTTCAAAATAAAAATATTGCCCACTCAAAAGTCATGGCGCATTCTTGAAATGTTTCCAGTCAAACAAAAAGAGAGTCGTTTGTTTTGTAAATAGAACATTAACATTTCAAACAAAACTTTTGACATTCACGTTCAAAGTACCTAACCAGCAATTTCACGGGCATTACGCGGATATTACTTTTTCAAAATTATATTTTAAGTAAATATAAACTACTGCAATGCATTGTAGGTACTCTATACCTTATTATCATAATTTAGCGGTTTACAATTACATACATATTATTATAGAAAAATAATAGGTATATAATATTTTATTGAATAAATAATATACCTACCTATATCTATCTTCTAAACAACCCTTTAAAAAAATAGGAAAATTTACTAACACATCAACATTATTGAGTGTCTTTAGGGAAAGGCATTCCAAACAGTAGAAGAGGTGGAAAATAAAATCCTCAAATTATACAAAAATTTCTGGCAAATATTGTAGAGAATTTAGTTTTAATTAAAAATGTCTATATAACTTTTTTGCTAAAATTTAAATTATCACAGTTAGGGAGATTATTATTTTGTAATTGGCACTTGACATAGGTACCTTATATTAAACTAGCTGGTGCCCGCGACTTCGTCCGCGTTCTGGTTCTGGATGAAAGGTACCCTATGTCCTTTCTAGTGTCCCAGACAACGTGTATGCAATATTTCATGGTGATCGGTTTAGTAGTTTTTGCGTGAAAGCGTAACAAACAAACAAACTCACATTCACATTTATAACATTAGTAAGGATTTCTATTGATCACGTAACATTTGACTTATGTGTGAAAATGTTATTAAATGTGTTTAAAATCCTTTTTGAACTAGATTCAAATTATACTCAATTTAGTATTCATGCGAACTAGCAACACCTGACCCTTAATACCTACAAAGGGTTGATGTTATTTACAATTCATTCCCGAGGGCAACACATCACACCCTTTTACGACGCGCCTATCACTTATAATTTTGTCGGAATTTTATAACTGTGTATTGTTAGGTGTTAAGTAACTTAATTTGCTTACTCATTAACAACTTTATTACTACCGACATTGTCACTCGTATTGATATTTTGTCACTCTTATTGACATTTTGTCACTCCTATTGACACTCGTAGGTTGTCGTGGTTGATTTGGTTGGAAAGAGCTCACTTTCCAACGGAATTTACTTACCAATTACGTATTATACTCGTAGTACGTAATTCCATGATTACTCCTCAGTTATTGGTCGTAGCAATACTTACATAAAAAATATTGTTAAATTTTTTTCAATAAAGAAGTACCAAATGTTGTCTAAACTTCGATAAACGGCTCAAAAAATAAAATAACTCGAGATTTCATTGTAAATAATTTAAAAAAGTTACATGCATGTTAATCTTTATTTAATCTTCTTTATAACATTATTCTTTTATTCCGTGTATAATTTTCTCAGCAGATCTATATAAATAAAAATCAAATTTGTTTTTTACAGTGTAATATTAGGTGCAAATACGTTTTCTGAGAATACTTTCAATTTTCCACTGCCACCCACTCTAAAGAAGATACGCTTTCCGTGGAATGCAAATATTGATGGAATATATGTTTTCTACACTGTCACAAAATAATATACAAGACAAACGTTTCTCGATACAAAAATCAGCTCTCGTACATTTTTACAGTCTAAAAATATTTTTATATATAAAAATGTTGTTGATTTGTGTACGCTTCAAAAACTCGAGAATGGGTAGACCATTTTTGTTTCGGTTTTCACACATGGAAAGAGGGATAAACGAGGAAGATATTATATAAAAATTGCAACCAAGGAAAAGCCTGGGGCTGGTTGCTAGTATATTATATACACGGGCCTTAACCGAGTTACACTCGTATTACTTTACTAGCTGGCGCCCGCGACTTCGTTCGCGTTGAAAAAGAAAAAAAGTAGCCTATCCTGTGTCCTGTACGACTAAATGTTTATCTACCGAGTTTCATGAAAATCATTTAATTCGTTTTAGAGTTATGGAGGAACATACATACATACAATACGTACACTTACAGATTTATTATTAGTATTGATTGATGATACGGTATGTTTATTTACCTTGAAGTTTTGAACGTGTCGCAACGCCCACGGTATCGAAGGGACTGAAATAGCGGATTTTAGCAACTTCTAATTTCAGTTCAGACAGAAAGTTGTATGGTATCGACCACTGATCTCTAATGTACCTCTGGATGGGTTATCCCATACAAATTAGATACTTTCCTGTACCGCCGCCGCCGTATTTTTAATCCATAGATAAGTAAATAGTGTGTTTTATTCTTAGGGACTGTTTAAGTTTATTTGTGTCCGCTTGAGTTTTAAAACATGAAGAAAAGTGTATTCTGTAAATGTCCCCATCATGCGGACAACACTAGTTTTAGTTCCATGTACTTACACTCCATGCCTACAGCGCCAAAATGGCGATTTTCAAATAGACATAAAAATAATTTGACAGCAGCCCATCCAGAGGTATATTAGAGATCGACCGATAAATTACAGAAGCACGGTTAGTTTATAATATACGAGCAATTAGATGATGCTGATACCTGCTATTTCAGTCCCTTAGAGGCCGTGAGCCTTGCGCCACATCCGAAATGTTGAGGTAAACAGTTCTTAATTATTACCATTCCAGTTTCGTGTAGTTAAAATAATACCTATGTTAAAATTATGAAAATTTAAAGTTGTGTATTTTTCGTGTAAAAATATAATAAACCGATCAGACAAAACTATAGACCCATAAACGACATCGTTTTTTTTAACTTACTTTGGAGAATTTGCAATAAAAGTCTTTATTAATTTTAGTAATTTCTTGTGAATATTTCAGATTTTATAAATGGTGATAACATTAAAACATTAAAACGCTTTTTATACTTTCTAATTCAAATCTATGAAACCGCTTTACCAAATCACATGATATTTTCCCAGTAAAATCTATATTTTTTTCTTACCTAATGGTACAAGTTTCAACTATTAAAACGAAAATAATAAAACACTGAAAAACAAAACCCAATCTATACAAAATCGACTGTTTTATTATTAAAACAATGTGTTTTCGTCGCGTCCTTGTTTTGAATATACATATATGTATACTTACACGAAATGAGGACATGTGAAGATAATAATATCAGGCAGTGTTTTCGTCAAAACGACTTGGCGTAGGTACTCGAGTTTTGGTCGGACGTTACTCGTAATGAGCTGCGAAGTGAGACATTGGCTTCAGGAGAATGTTTCTTAGATAAAAATTGTTACTTGTGTAACAATTTTGTACTTGTTACTTGTGTAACACAGGTAGAGATCGTCTCTTGAACCTCGTGTAATTTTTAGATGTTTATGAAAAATTGTCAGAAATGTGGGCCAATTTTTTTTTTTTAATTTTCTTAATATTAATATGTGATCTTTTATACATGGCGACAGTATTTAATGCTCACATATTCATATTTTTTATAGTTATTTAAGGAAAGCGATTACTTTAGCTTTTAATATTATATTACCAACCGTATCGGCAATATTTTTTTAGAAATAAAAATTGATAGTGTTTGTCAGCACGACTGGAGTTTACTCCTTACGAACGATTATAAAATTTAAATTTTCACAATTCGGAAAGTCTATGAAACTTAAACTTCAGATATTCTAAAATATTTAAAAAAAAAAAATGGAACGTTACTATACGCATAACATAACGCATTCGTGTAACAATTATGATTTTACTCCCATAAATTTTCAAACCAAGGGCTTTTATATATATGCAAATCGATTCTTAAGGAGTAAACTCCAAAAATACTTTCAATTTCTCTTACATTATAAGGGCCATTTAAGCACATAAACATTGCAAGGCATTTATTGAGGTCATGTGAGGTTTTCACGGTGGGGGGCTAGCTTAATGGACCGTATCCTTACAGTTAGGACGTATAACTATGTTGTTTATAAGAAGTAATATATATTATATTGATTCGCTTAACCTCAACTATATTAATTTAATTAAAAGCATAAATTCGGCTATTCTACTTATTAAGATGTGGCTCGAGGGTAAAAATATTCTCATCAGCCAATTTTTCTAGGACCTCCTAAGGAGTTCTTTTATTTTACGACTTTCATGATTACTAAGTTTCTTATCACCTGCAAGCACTAAATCATCTTTTAAAATACGCGTCATGGTTTATGTGGGCTCATTTATCAAGATAAAATATTTTGCTTACGAACAGGATTTATTCGGATACTTATTTTCTTCACTCCCGGACCGCCTTTTTAGTATAGATATTAAGTGAACGCTCTAATCTTTTTTGTCACAAAAAAATGTATAATCCGGTACACAAACATTCAACCAAAAGAAAGCAGATGAAGCGGATTATATTTGGGGATAATAATTGCGGATTAGATAAAAGCTGATAAAATTCAGTACAGTCCTATCACAGCAATTTTGTTCTCATTTTACTAATACAAAAATTGTAACGAAGATTGACACGAAAATGGGAAAACACAATGAATATTCATTTGTGAAAATGACAGGTTTTAAATTCAAAATGTTTGTTTTTTTTTTTTATAGTAAATCATAAGCCCTTTTGGTGAGGACGGCAACCACAAAAGCCTTTAAGTATATTGAATTGGCGGGACCTTACATTTTTTTATTCACTAGACCTCTCATCATCGTCTTTATCTCAGCCATCTCAATAGGACATCCACCACCCCATAATTTTCCAATAGGACCGAACATAAGTAGTCTTTTTTTAGGAGGGGAAATGACGTTTACGCACTATCGACAGTCGACGAGGGGGAGTGTGGGTCTCGCCCGGTGAAGTGACTTATCACCGGGAATACCCACTAGAACCCTTGATTCCACCATCAGCGGTGATGTGCGGGTCCGAGATCACAACGAGGCCTTATTCTTGGATCCCCACACACCGCTACGGTCTCTCACCAGCTCAGCTCACCTCAGGGGGTTAGAAGTAGCCTAGGATCCAGCGCCATCGATCTTCGATGGTCTCGAGCTTTTGAAGCGTACACAAGCCAACTTAAAATTTTGATAAGATTTACAGAATAAAATGCACCCTTGCGAAGTCATAGAAATAGGTAGATTAAGTGCTTTCAGTATTCGAAAGTTGGTCTATAGAGAAAGTTGCTCAAGCATTTCATTCCAACTAAAAACGCGTCTAAAACTACCTATTCTAAGAAACACTAGTGCCAACTAGTTGGTCGCAGAGTGGATCCGTGTGGGTCATAAACGGTGTGAAAGCTATAAAAATAAAACTACATTTTCTCCTTCGTTGAATGTTTCTTTTTACTCTAGTGAGTACACAATAGGATAAGTTTTATAAAAATATATTGTGTAGATTTTGCTTGAACCCTTTGTGTTCAAGCGGTGCGTGAAAAATGTTAAGTGAATGTTAAGAGTGAATTTATATATGTTGAATTATCAATACTAATAATAAATCTGTAAGTTTAGGTATTGTATGTATGTATGTTCCTCCATAACTCCTAAATGAATTAACTGATTTTCATGAAACTTGGTAGATAAACATATAGACGTGCAGGACACAGGATAGGCTACTTTTTCTTTTTCAACGCGGACGAAGTCGCGGGCGCCAGCTAGTATTTTTTATTTTTCTACGCGGACGAAGTCACGAGCATTAACTAGTAAACTATATATACCTTATAAAGTTACGCGGACGAAGCCGTGTACAACGGCTAGTATTTAATAAAATAAAAAAATATTTTTTTTTTATGAAAAATGTTAAATCCGTTATAATTGAACGAATATCTCTCAATTGAAAAAGTAACATGAATTTCGATAATAATGGTATATTTATAGAATTGTCGAATGATGAAAATTTTAATGTACGAATATTTTATTAAGTAAATTATTTATAGGGAAAAACCAATCGAAGCGTAACAACTCAATTTGATTCGTATTTTGTATTTAATACTCGTATTATTGAGGCAAAATATAATTGGAAAAAAATGAATATTTGATATGTACCTACATGGTTATAAGGCTTTATAATGGGGGAAAGAAATTAAGTTTTTATAGTATTTACTGTGTTGTTAATTTTGTTATTATGTAGGTATATTGTTTTTTTCTCTGGTAGTACATTCGTACACAACTTATTGTTGCGAGTCCGGCGGATTTATTTATTTATGTATGTATGTATGTATGTATGTATGTATGTATGTATGTATGTATGTATGTATGTATGTATGTATGTATGTATGTATGTATGTATGTATGTATGTATGTATGTATGTATGTATGTATGTATGTATGTATGTATGTATGTATGTATGTATGTATGTATGTATGTATGTATGTATGTATGTATGTATGTATGTATGTATGTATGTATGTATGTATGTATGTATGTATGTATGTATGTATGTATGTATGTATGTATGTATGTATGTATGTATGTATGTATGTATGTATGTATGTATGTATGTATGTATGTATGTATGTATGTATGTATGTATGTATGTATGTATGTATGTATGTATGTATGTATGTATGTATGTATGTATGTATGTATGTATGTATGTATGTATGTATGTATGTATGTATGTATGTATGTATGTATGTATGTATGTATGTATGTATGTATGTATGTATGTATGTATGTATGTATGTATGTATGTATGTATGTATGTATGTATGTATGTATGTATGTATGTATGTATGTATGTATGTATGTATGTATGTATGTATGTATGTATGTATGTATGTATGTATGTATGTATGTATGTATGTATGTATGTATGTATGTATGTATGTATGTATGTATGTATGTATGTATGTATGTATGTATGTATGTATGTATGTATGTATGTATGTATGTATGTATGTATGTATGTATGTATGTATGTATGTATGTATGTATGTATGTATGTATGTATGTATGTATGTATGTATGTATGTATGTATGTATGTATGTATGTATGTATGTATGTATGTATGTATGTATGTATGTATGTATGTATGTATGTATGTATGTATGTATGTATGTATGTATGTATGTATGTATGTATGTATGTATGTATGTATGTATGTATGTATGTATGTATGTATGTATGTATGTATGTATGTATGTATGTATGTATGTATGTATGTATGTATGTATGTATGTATGTATGTATGTATGTATGTATGTATGTATGTATGTATGTATGTATGTATGTATGTATGTATGTATGTATGTATGTATGTATGTATGTATGTATGTATGTATGTATGTATGTATGTATGTATGTATATATGTATGTTCCTCCATAACTCTTAAACGAATTAACTGATTTTGATGAAACTTGGTAGATAAACATTTAGCCGTACGGGACACAGGATAGGCTACTTTTCCTTTTTCAACGCGGACGAAGTCGCGGGCGCCAGCTAGTATAATATATATATATATATTTCAGTTTTTTTGTCAGGCTTGACGGCTGATGGTAGGTTACTACAGCGCCTTATAACACCATCGAAATAATATATATTTGTATAACACAAGCAAGTGTTCTGCAAATTTGCTGGCGACCATTAGTACTATAAAGATAAGGGATAAGGAACTTATAGAAAATGGGCTCTGGCATCCCTTACTCACTCATCGAAACACAACAGCACACATGCTGAGCCTTCTCACTGCCAATTACTGCCACCAGACCCGAGAGAGAGTTTAGTTTTCGGTTCTGCAGTTCAAATTGAAGTTCACCTATGTGAAATAGATTGTTGCACATACGTTTATATTTGTGTAAGGTAGCAAGAATTGAATTTACGTTCCTCAGTCGAGCATGAAACGTATTGAACGTAGCTTAACGATGTTATTTAACATTTGAAATTCATTTATATATGTGCAATATGTGATTACTAATTCAATGTAAATGCGATAGTGAGTTTGTTTGTTTCACGCCTTAACTACTCAACCAATCATCATGAAATATTGCATTCAAGTTGTCTAGATCACAGAAATGAACATGCTTTTCATGCCTCATTTTAAAAAAAAAAAACAGAAAAAAGTACTATTCTTCCTGGAGAATAACCTAAAAATAATTTATAGAACCCATTTTTTTTCTATTCCTTATCCTAACTAAATCCTACTATAGACCGCACATTTGGCATTGCTTGTGTTATAGGCAACGGCTATGCAACGGCTATAACTTTATTACAGGCGACAGGAATTCCCTTGATGTTCACCTACCATCTGGTGGACTGTCAGCCTGTCTGTTGACCTTGACATAAAAGAAATATTCGTATCAAGAGTTATAGTAAGCTAGTAGCGTTATGTCTGTGTGCATTATTAAAAGTAGACTGCTATGGTAAACAGAAACAAATTTTGTTCTCATTAACATATGGAATATTTGTTTCAGCGAACACTACAGACCTGGGAGTTTTGGATCCGGCACTTTACAAATCGGACTGCCTCGATGAAGATCTGTTATGGCCCGAAGGGCACGTGGTAAATCACTTTATCTCCTTACAAATTTTATTCAAATCAGATAACGCTCACGATTTTAGCATAACAACATTTTGCAGATTGATCCTTCGAGCCGGATACGTCTCTGACCTACTTCGATTTGCATCTACAATTTTGATTCTAAATCCTCTGTAGTATTTTGTCTGATACCATTAGGTATCTTTTCAACTTTCTATTCCTGGGGTAAAATGGCTTAACGTAGCAATATTATTTAATAAAACGTAGCTTGCAGAGATATTTTTCTAAACTGTATAATATTCCCCAAGACTACTTTGACCTCGTATAACAATGTATGAATTATATGGGAAATTCGAAAGTATTCCCCATACTTTCTAGGTTTATTTCACGTTAGTTACCTCGCAGCCAAATTTAAAATGTTTAAGTCATTAATAAAATAAGAAAAGTTATTTGACTTTCACCAAAAGTCTCCAAATTCAATGCGCACTCTGTAAAATTAACCTATAATATAAAAAAGAGAGTTATGATCTTGTTTCTAAAAATATTAGATTTTTTGAGCATTTCAAGTTTCTTTGAAAAAAATCTACACTATTATGAATTCTCGATTATCTACCATATTTTTTATTAAAATACAATACCATGGTAATAAAGATAAAAATTCAAAACATTAAAAACAAAACGCTTAATAAATTAATATAACACAATACTCCTCTTAACACCGCCACAGTAATCCCCGAGGCGAGATTCGTACGCCCTTAATTAATATTCATGTTCGTTTGCATAACCTTTTTTAGTGTTTTCCACCACATAATAAGAAATACGTGTTAAACAACCGTTGTGCTTCGTATAATTAACTATGAAAGGAACAATTATACATACGGCAGTCTACATTCGACAAAGCTAATATTAAATAAACATTACAAAGCATTTTATTTTTTTACAGTTAATTCTAGCAAGTTGCTTTTTAATTAACCTGAAGCAGAACTCGCGTTATTACATAATCGTGTTTTGTTTTATAGTTAAATAAATAATATTATTTAAAAGTCCCTTTCATTGTTTTCCTAATTTACAAGAGATAAGATAATTTAGTCCATGTAAACAATTTTTTAAACCTCTTTAATCCAACTTAGAAATAAGAAAAAAGTCGTTTGAAAATAACTACATTTTTTAAAATGTAGAAACATAGAAACTGTATATTTAAAATATCGCTGTTTAAATAAAAAGTAAACAATATTTAAAATAAAATAAAATACTAAAAAATATTAATGAAATTTTATATGTTAAAAGTATACTTTAGATGCGAGAAGCTAGTGCACGTCTTTATATTGTACTAGCTGGTGCCCGCGACTTGCTCCGCGTTGAACGATGAAAGGTACCCTATGTCCTTTCTGGTGTCCCAGACAACGTGTATGCAACATTTCATGGTGATCGGTTCAGTAGTTTTTGCTTGAAAGCGTAACAAACAAACGAACTCACATTCACATTTATAATATTAGTAAGGATAACTACAGTCATATAAATACAAATACAAGTCATACAAGTGCGCTGCCAACAATGTCAACGTTAAGTGCCTGTGCATTCAAACCAACAGCACATAATTATGCTGACAGTTCACTATAAGATGTAAGTTGATGGTTACAACTGCGAAACGCTGTTCACGCTGTGAATTCTGCCACTACAAGGAATAATCCATTGCCACTATAACAATGTTGGGACAATTGGCCTAAGTATGTGAATCCCTTAAGTAAATACTAACATTATGTTATGATTGGAGTATTTGTCTAAAAAACATATCAAAGGCAAGCTTATATAATCATTTTATTAAATTTGTTTTACAGTATCAGAATGAAATGTTCTAAATATATCAGCTGACTTGATTGATTTCTGTCTAGGCGATATAAAGTTATAGCACTCGATGTGGCCGTCAATATTACTACGTGTCAGTTGAGCGACATAAAATATGACGTGTAGCCTTCCATTTTAATTTCCCTAGGGTCGTGTGTGGTTCACGCTGAAATACGAGTCGGGGACTGAAAGGCTGCAGGTGCATATTATAAAAGCGAAACATTTGCCGTCTCGCACACCGGCCCTCGCCAATGCATGCGACCCCTACATCAAGTAAGTAAAAACTCACATACAAGTTTTGCAACACTGTACCTTTCTAAATGCACGTTTTCTAAATGTAACCGGTGATATTTTCCAAGTAATGCTTCAAGAAAATGACACCTACGATTTTTTATTTTTATGTTAAGGTCGACAGACAGCTGATGTTCCACTTGATGGTACTTGCATAGTTTGAAAGATCTAAGCGTACACAGAGAGATAAAAGGAAGCCTACACCGAAATAGTTAATTAGAAAAGAGAAAATAAAGTTAACATAGCGATTTCTCATAACATTAAGAATTCATTAATACTTTGCTACCCGACTGAATCCGAAATGAGGGAATCCATATTAAAACAGATGTGGCAAGATAAGTAGTTGATTTGAATTAACTATGAACTGCTATGAACTGATAATAAAATTCGAGATAACAGGATTAAAATCTCTTCTTTTTGCAACAATAGCTATGTACAATTGCATGAAAAATTTTATAAAAATGAAATAGGAATATTACAAATCGAGTTCGAGGTATGAGACGACAATCAGTGTTTTAATTTTTTTTATATTTAAGACTCTTAGTGCCGTCTGAATGGTACTTTCTTGAACCCACTCCTCGGTTATGGCTAAACCATAAAAGGCTTGAAAAAAAAATTAATTATCAAAGTTTAGAAAACATTTGGTACATTTTTTTACGTTGCACCAAAATTTCTATATTTAAATAAATATTAACGAAACCGTTCGTTTTTTTTTTAATTAAATTCCCTACTTCTTCTCAGCAGATACGGCGATTGGAAATATTTACACGCTAAAAAATTAAGAACCTATTGTTCCTTAAACACAACATAGCATATGTAAATCAATCAACATTTCCATTCAAAACGTTGAGATATATATATATATACTAACTAACTAATTTCGGTATGCGGCGCGGTACGGCCCGCCTAAACGGAAATGGATAACTCCAAACACCTTTTTATTCTAGGATTCAGCTGATGCCAGACGAAAGGAGAGTCCTTCAAACTAAACAAAAGAAGAAGACTTGCAATCCTTTCTACGACGAGTCGTTTGTTTATCAAGTAAGTCAGACGTTAAGTGAATATTCGTTCGTCTAGTCTCATTCATTATTTACCTTAAAATGGCTGCCCTTAAATAATTTTGCAAATTTTTTACATGTATAGTTTTTTTAAAGTAGTTTTTCTAAATCTTCAAATGTATTTGTGATATTTGTATCTTTTATGCTTTTAAAATAAGTTAAAAGTATACCTAATAAAATGAATGTGTCCCAGAAAATGCAAGAAGAGCTTTTTGCATTATACATGCTCTCATATTATATCGTTATAAATACTCGTAGTCGTTTGAAACGTGATTATATTACGAGTGGTGTCAGCGAGCGGTTTAATCATGTTAATGGTACACCTGTGAAAATTTAACGTAGGCACTGAATTTAGCCTCAGTAATATGTTTGAATTAGCAACTCATGTTGGTAAATATAGTCCGTATTTCGACCATTTATAAATGTTTAAGTTAGTGTAGATATTTATATATTCGTTAATCAATCAAACATAAATTCTTGACAATATTTGGATGGGACTTGGCTCACAAATTCTGGAATAATAAAAAACAGTTTTGTTTTTATTTGATAAAGATTTGATTAAAGATAAACAATGTGAAGGTTCATTTCATATGATGATTCTGCCGGGAATTGAACCCAGGAATCCTGGAACAGAGGAATCTAAGCACTCATTCAACGCGCATGTCAAAATGACTCGTACAGTACATGACTCGTACAATATTTTTTGTTACAAAAATTACTTTATTACCAGATACCACCTGGCAAGTTGGAAGGATTAACGCTGAAACTGTCGGTACTGGATGTCGGCAGAGTGGGCAAAGACAAACAATTGGTTGGACATATCATCTTGCCGCTCAGTGAACTAGAAGGCGTAGCCTCCGATGAAGAACCGCAGCTGTACAAACTCGACATTGAAAAGGTAACAGTCAAAATAAATATATTATTGCAACTTGCTTTACTTGCTACTATTTTCTCGCGACTTCTTCCGTATAATTTATGAATCTTATAGCCTACATGTTATTCTGACGTGTAAACTCATCGAAATACTACAATGGAATTTGCGTCACAAGTGCCAAAGGGGAACATAAAAAGAACGTCTTTGACAGAATCATGGCGGACTCTTGCCTTCTCGCGTCAATGGTAAAAGGTAGTAACGATCAACTTCTACTATAATGGGTTGACGTAAAGTCACATTTTCTTTAAATTACGTACTTATTAGTATGTTTGTTTTGTTGTAAATGACAGTTCATGCTCTACGCATATGTCACTTTTAAATGTTCCATAAAATTCGTTGTGTTTTGTATGGCACGCGTGTTCCATGTTGTAGTAGTTTGATGTGTAAACTACATTACTGCAAAGTTTCAACAAAATTCGTTAAGTAATTTTTGAGTGTAAATTCGCATTCGCATTGGTATATGACTATCAACCCCAAACAATGTTACGAAATATGTCACGAACATATTTTGCTACAATGTATAGAAAAAACATTAATAATTTTTGTCTTAAATGTTATTTTATCTGTCTTATTTCGCTTTATTGAAAGCTCATGCATTTCTGCTTCTACAACACATTTATATATTTTTAACACAGGAACTTCAAGAGCCAACGTCGGACTTGGGCGAGATGTTAGTTTCGCTACTGTATAATGAGAATTCGCATAGACTCACCGTTACAGTGATCGAAGCACGTGGTTTAAAGGTAAAATCTTTATATTTTGACTAGGCTAGCATTTTTATTCAAGGTGCGGCAGTACTTTTTCATTCACACAAAAAAGGAAAGTATTCATTCACACAAAAAAGAGTTTTTGGAATTGAAATTGAATTGTTCTTTTACTTATACGTTACTTTACTTTCATACCTTTACTTAGCTGGATCCATCGTCAAGTAAGCAAGAGATGGTGGCGCGGGTGACGCAAGAGCGTGCTTGTCGCGGTGTGCGCGCGCGTCGTACGGCCCCTGTCGAAGTGGCAGATGACGGCAGCGCCCTCGTCTCCGAATGTTTCCACTTTAGACTCAGATCTGACGAACTGCATACAACTAGCGTCACAGTGCAAGCGTTGCAGCCACACTCCGTCTACGCTAAAGGTGAGAAGCACATCAATATATTATTATCTGGGTACAGTCGTCGACACAATTCACTCCAATACAAACAAAGGGTTGAAGTAAAAATTATATAAAAACGAAGTTGTAGACAACTTCTGTTGTATATGCGCGAAGATGAACATGATAATTAACTAAAGGTCATACATATTGTTTAGAAGAATTTTATTACTGACTAGCTGGTGCCCGCGACTTCGTCCGCGTTGAAAAAGAAAAAAGTAGCCTATCCTGTGTCCTGTACGTCTAAATGTTTATCTACCAAGTTTCATGAAAATCAGTTGATTCGTTTAAGAATTATGGAGGAACATACTTTCATACATACATACAGAAAAAAATTCTAAAAATGGTCAATTTAGTTTCAGTATCGTGTATAGAGCCTATAAACACGATATTTCTGAAAACAAAGTAACTTACTCCATGACCAACCTTTACAGATTTATTATTAGTATTGATTAGGTATATTTTTAAATATATGTATGTAGGTATATGTTTCATAATATATGTATGTAGGTATACGATGTAAACGTTAATGCTGTGAAAATGGAGAATTTTTCTACGAACTTCACTGCGAAAATATTTTACTAAAACATCTTGCGCTTTACATAATTCTTTGAGAAGAAAATATTTTTACGACAATAAAAAGTTATTGCCTTGCTTTGGTAAATTGCCATCATCTTGAACGAGATATTTCATAACATAAATTTTCGGTAAAAGTCCTTTGATAAGTTCATTACCTGTAAGACCTACAGTCGTTAATATTTTTATGTACGCATTTGTACGAATCTGTGTTATGGAATTCTGAATCAGAGACAAGAAACAATATTATTTATAAGTAGATTCGTACTGAATACAGATACTAAATACTAAATACTGAATACGTAGTTATAAACTTTTATTGTATAAATATTTTTACGAAATAATAATTCATAATTTTAAAACAACAAATTAAAATAATATAACTAATGTTTTCGCCTCAAACAAAACTGAGTGACGTTTTCTGTAAACAAACTGTCTATAAAAATAATAAATAAAATAAAACTTGACAAGTCGCCCGGCCCGAGATAAATTCGGGCGATTTATCTATGCACTCTTTGAAACATTTGCGGTTTAAACATTTGAACATTTGAACATTAAATCGCATAAGTGGAACTTCCGCATATATTTAGACCTCTGCAACAATTAATCTTGCGAATGCGGATCATTTTTTATTGAGTTAATTCAACAAAATGACCAATATTAAAAAAAGCTCTCTATAAGGTTCATGGCACACTGTATTAATAAAATAATTTTGTTGGTGTGAAAAGACTTAAATAAAGTAGCAACAAAAATACATTTATGACAAGCGAAATGACACTGTAATTTGAAGCAGGAAGCTTTCACCTAAATGTAAAAAATTAAATGAATTAGTTGAAGTATCGTGGGCTAAAATGGCGCATTTTACTTGTACTTTGGCAGGCGACAAAACAAGCAGAAATAAAATATTGCAGTAAAAGATTCCCGGTGTTTTTTTACGACCAACGAGTGAAAATATAGTCTACGGCGTGCTCAAAGGTTTTGTCTTTATTACCTCAAATAAAATAGAATGTAGGCGTGGGTGAAAAAAATTCAGCCGCTCTTTTAATGTCCATTTTAGATACACTTTTTCGAACAGTAATATATCTATTAAATAATTAGTTACTAACTGGTGCCCGCGACTTCGTCCGCGTTGAAAAATGAGAAAGATAACACTTGAATAACGCCTGATAATCCAACACCTGTGGGAAAGTTCGCGTATGATGATTTTTTTTTAAGGAAATTTTAGTAGGAGTCTTAAATATATTTTTTTATTTGGTTGGATATCCGTCACCATATACATTTTCCAGTTATGACGTCATAAATTTCTTATATGAAATTTTATTCTTCAGAAACCTATTGAGTGGGGTATCAAATGAAAGGGCTCCATGGGCTGATTCCAAAAATATATACCACACCATTACATTTCAGACAGATGTTTTTTAAAATTAAAAAAATAAAACTTTCAAAACACTGATTTACGGGAATCGGCTTAATTATTTTTTCTAAAATATTTATTTATTTATTTATTTATTTATTTATTTTATTGTAGGGAAATTTACAGGTGTAATTTCATAGTAACATGGGTGAGTAAATAACTTAAACCTAATAAAAAATTTCCACTTATAAATAACAAACTATAGTCTGATAACAGAGATAACAAGAATAAAATCAAAATGAAAATAAAAGTCATAGTAGGCCACTGAAAAATTTATCTGCTATAATGTTTTTTGTTCTAACTATAGAACTGCGGAACAGGTCAACATCTGTATCCTCTAATAACACTTCATTAAAGAGTCTACATGAACGCGACATGAATGTATTTTTCCTATAATTTGACTTACTAGGAGCTACATGCAGCAAAGAACGATTTCTCAAATTAGTATGAGGGACATTTAAATATAATTTGGACAATAATTCAGATGAGTCAATTTGACCCTTTGCAATTTTCATCAAATAGCAAATGTCACTAATGTTACGCCTATATTGAAGAGGTAGGAAATGATAGCACCTGCATCTTTGAATGTAATCCTGTAACTTTTGATGACATTTGTAGTCGAGGTACCGAAGAAATTTCTTCTGTATCCTCTCAATACGCGAAATATATGTTTCGTATTGCGGATTCCATATTTGTGATGCATATTCTAGATGGCTGCGCACAAAGGTACAGTATAAAATTTTTAGCGTTTTAATATTTTTAAAATTAGCACATGTTCGCATTATAAAGCCTAAGGCTTTATTAGCTTTAGATATAACCGAGTCTATGTGGGTATCAAAAATGATACGGTCGTCATATATAACACCTAAATCACGAACAGTGTGTACCCTGTGCAAGGCCTGATCGCACAATTTGTATCCATATAAAGTTATATTTTTCTTTCTTGCATATACAGCATATGAACACTTGTTAATATTTAGTTCCAACTTATTTAACAAGCAGTATGAGGAGAATCTATTCAAATCCGATTGGAGGTCCTTTTGATCATTAATACTATTAATTATTTTTAAAACTTTCATATCGTCGGCAAAAAGCAATATTTTAGAATTCAAAAAACATGAGCCTATGTCGTTTATAAATATCACAAATAACAGTGGACCCAGCAGAGATCCCTGAGGCACTCCTGACGGAATAGTTATCCATCTAGACGTATAACCTTGCAATACCACAGCTTGAGTACGATTTTGAATATATGATGTAAACCAACGGTACAAATCTCCATGAATACCAGCTTTGGAAAGCTTCATTAACAGCACACTGTGATTTATACGATCAAAACATTTAGAATAGTCTGTATACACAACATCCACCTGACCGCGGCCGTCCATTCCCTCAGTAATGTACTCAGTGGCCAGAATTAAATTGGATGTCGTAGACCGATTTTTGAGAAATCCATGTTGGTCGTCACTAAATGAGCGTTTTAGAGCATTATAGACCTGATTGTGTACCAACCGCTCAAGTACTTTAGCGAATAGACACAATTTGGATATGGGTCTGTAATTTTCTACATTAGCTTTATCCCCTTTTTTTGGAATTGGCGTTACGAATGCAGACTTCCATATTGTGGGCACGACACCCTCGGCCAGAGAACGTTCGAACAAAATACAGAGTGGCACTGCAAGGACCTCAGCACATCCAACAATGAAAATAGCAGGAATCGCATCCGGACCCGCGGATTTGGATACATCAAGGTTTTTGAGTAATTTAATTACCTCGCTCTTACATACTCTGATGGTAGCGATGTCATGAATAGTTGGTGGATGTAAGCAGCTTGCGTCATTATTAATACAACTACAATGTGGATCAGCAAATGTGGACTGGAAAAAATTTGAAAATAGTTCCACAATCCCGCAGCCGGTACTGGCGACAGAGTCTTTGTATGTCATAATGTTAGGCATTGCTGTTGAGTTGTTTTTGCTTTTAACATACGACCAGAACGCTCTAGGGTTATTCACGATAGACGACTCGATTTTCGACATATACAACTCAAAACAATGCCTTTCAATCAGAGTAGCCCTGTGACGCAATAATGTGAATGACTCATAGTCGCCGATATTATTATATTTCTTGTATCTACGGTGATATTTGAACTTTTCTTTAATAATTTTTATCAAGGATGGACTATACCAAGGAGGATATGACATAGTTGAGGCTATTTTTTGAGGTATATATTTAGTTATAAGGGCGCGTAATTTATTATAAAATGTATCTACCGCATGATCTAACGATCCTGATTCTAATAGTGTATCCCATGATATTTCTGATAACTCAGATTTGATACCAGCGTAGTCTCCGCGATCATACAAATATTTTTTACGCGGTAAGTCCCGTAACCTGCACATTTGTCCTAAGTTAGTGTTAATAGTAAGAGACTTGTGGTAACCATCCTCTGGGAGCAGAGGCTCCTCACAGCCACTCACCCTAATATTGCGGTTGGAGAGAACCAAGTCCAATATGCGTCCAGTTTGATTTGGCTCTCCATTGAACTGTCTAAGGTCGCAATAATTTAAAATGTATATAAATTGAGTGACATGTTCACCCCTTACGTCAAAAGGTTGAAGTTGGTCACTATCATCGCGTCTAATCCACGTTATATAATCCTTTAAATTAAAATCCCCAACAATAATAAAGGTGTCTAAAGGATGTGACATAACAATGTCACATAAGTTTTTAGAAAAATTTTGTAGTTGTTCAAAGTATGAGTGTCCAAGATTTTCTTGACATAAGTATAATACACATACATGAATCATTGAATTACGGGAAGTATGCTCCCGTCGGGGCGCAATAGTTATCCAGATATCTTCGGCAGTACTACGCCAATCCGGTCTTTCGACCGCTGTCAAGTCCCTACTGACAGCCGCCAAGACACCACCGCCTAGCGATTGACCCGTACTGACGTAGTTGCGATCGCGCCGGAATACGATATAGCGGGAGTCAAACAGTTCACCATCTCCGATACTATCAAGCAGCCAAGTCTCAGTCATAGTGATTATATCGTAAGAATTAAGGCTTGTATTTCTAAATAAGTCAACCGTCTTCGTGCGCAGCCCCCGAACATTCTGGTAATACAAATCAAGTGCAGCCATTACTATTTGTTAGCTTAGTAGTATAGTATAGAATGTACAGCTCAAAAATACGAAATAAAAATAAAATAAAGTAAATATATATCAGCATAAAAATATTTAAGTGAAAAATATTGATAGCTTTAAGAGGGTTACGACACCAATACCGCAACAATGCACTCACAGTGAGCATGGCATAAGAACATCTGACATTTCTCATTACAACTACAATAGGGTACTTCGTCCAATAACTAATAAGTAAATAATTCATTCCGCCATTCAAATGTAGGCCTTGTGCGTCAGTAATATAGTAAGTATTATAATCGATTCTTAATATTAATTGACAGTTATGTCGAGAGATCGTGACCCGTTCCACAGTATACAAACAATAACAAGTGAGTAAGAATTCGTCTACTGTTCTTAAAGTGTGTGTACGAATTATGTTAAAAATTATTGTATGTGAGATTAAGTGGCCATTAGAACTAGTGAATAAAGAATACAAAACCAAGAATACAGGAATTAAATATATAAAAATACAAATTAAAGAAAGGTTAATATTGACTATTACTATCACCCCATTTTCAGCAGGTCCTTTTCCGACTTTATTGTTAATACATGTGAGGTGTCGTTTTTCCGCACATGTATTTTTGAATATTTCACCCATGTGTATTGAAAATCCCGTTCTTTGGCCATCTTTTTTACTTTGGAAAGGAGAATTTTATTATGTGTTGTCAAATGATCATTTACAAATATTCTTTGACGACTATGGAATTTCAAATCGGTTGCAAGGATAGGAGACTTTTTCGACTCGATTCTGGCTGCAGCCACGAAGTCCTCTTTTACATATCTATTAATAAATCCAGCAATTATTGGCTTGACCTGTTCGTCATCACGGGATCTTACTCTTGTAACGAAGTTCAGCTGCGTCTTATTGAATGGATAGCCCACTCTCTTTCCAACTTCAGTTAAGATATCGAAGAGATTTTCATTTTTGGAAAATGGAACGCCTTTTAGCTCGATATTATTCATTCTGGACCACTGGTCTTGTTCGTTGAGGTCGACCATTATATTATCTAGCTGCGTTTTAATTTTTATTTGATCTTCCCTGACGCCCTCAAATTGAGATACTTTGCTTTCGACCTCTATTAACCGAACTGAGATCTCCTTAACAGATTTGTTGGCTTCACTCACCGACGAAGACAGCACAGAAATTTCCTGCCTTAAAGCTTTCACATCTTCCACCAAGGAGTCAAGTGGTGTCAGTTTCGCTGCCAGCGCGCGTATTTCATCCAACAAATGAGAATAGTCGCCACCTATAGGAGACACTGGTGTCTGCAATGACGGCACTGAGTGCCCGGACTGCTTACACTTCATACAGCGCCATGACGACCTTTTGTCACCCAGCTTACGGTATCTCAATTCAGTAATGCCAGCACAGTGATAGTGAAGATCTTGATTACACGCATTACAATGTGCACCTTCAACTAATAGTTCATTGCAACTACCACACGACAGTGTACTCATGATAAAAATTTGAATGTAGTAGATCTATTGATATTTTATACGCCTGATAAATTTCAATAGCAATTTATTTTACGATTACAAGTTTTTGCTGTATAAATTTTGTGCAGGCGCTAATTTATAGCTCGGTTAATATTTAACAACGCGTGGGGTAACTGGGAAATATAATGTTATATCAAACATTAGTTTCAAGATAATATTGCCGAAAAAGGCGTAAAATTACCGAAACTCACAGTCCACAATGTACAATTATAGTTTATATTTAAGTACAATCACTTTGTCACCGAGAAAAACTACACTTCAACGTATAATTAATTTAAATTTGTTATGAGCGATTGACACACGCTCACATATGACAACTGTCAACTGACAACTGATATACGCCGAATGACTCGATATATCTTCATATCTACCGTAATGAAAGAAATTCGGGAAATATTAATGCTTATTTCTTTCTTGTGATTTTCATGAATATAAAACCATTATAAATCGATTAAAAAATATAATAGTAAAAATTAACATTTTCCGAATTTCTTTCAATTTTTATGTTAATTATTCAAATCTCGGCCTCGATCTACGAGTAAAATGCATTTTTATAGGAAAGTTTCGTAACGTGAATTACGTTATGTAACTCCATTTGATTCAACATGTGAGACCTTGTACGTGGTTAGTTTACAAAATTAGGGATAGGTACTAGCATTCATCAAATGCTGCTTTTATTGCCCATTTAAATCCAGTAATTTTTTTATGTGAATGTGCTCCGTTGCCTACAACACGCATGAATTGAATACCTATCTATGGAATCCCTTACGCTTCGTAACACAACAGCACACTTGCTGATTTATCTGTTAAGCGGTGGTTACTGGCCTCTTGACGGTCTGGTTCTCGTACTTGGCTTACTACTAAGAGAACAAAATAAAAAACGAGTGATTTTATTTCAGCGAAGTAACATGAAATCTAATACATTCGAATGAAGTAGAACTCAATTAACGGAATGTAATTGTTTCAGATCGACTTCTCGGCAAGTTTGTGTTGGGCTCGTATATGTTTGCACGAGGACGTGCTTTACAACATTGGAACTCGGCGCTAGCGACACCTATGGAGCAAGTGAAGCAATGGCATCCTCTTACCAACTAAATATTATCACCAACTAAATATTACGCTTTTTTATCCTCGACTATATGCGACTCGACGGCTGCGTTTCCATCTGATCTATCAACTGTACAGAATCACCTATTGTGAGAGAGTTGTCTATTGAAATAATTAGTAAAATCAAACATGATAACTCGCCTATTTAGGCGAGATAAATTTGGGCGAGTAGTCCATTAACTCATAATTTGTAGCAACAAGTTTGAATCCCAGTAGGACCTGCATGTCAGTATATTTTTAATTTCAAATGTCGATAAGTTATGATCAATTACTCTAACGGTGTAATGAATAAGACACCTATGACTTATGCTTAGACTTATGGTATTATTTTGGACGCTAACTCGTGCAGACAGTTGACCCCCAAACTAAACGTTAGATGTGAACGCAGCCTTAGGATGTTTGTTAATTCGTATTTGGGACAAAGACCTGCGGACATTTTGACAGTTTTGTTGTTTGTCGGAGTTAACTACCCTCAGAAATGCTGGTCTAGCTCCTAAACTACAAATTAGTTAACCGTATTACTGTATGGGTAACTGTAAATTAGTTAACGTAATGGGTACGTTTCATACGCGACATGTAAGTATTAACATCCTATAACAAGTTTGATTGGTTTATGGTGACAGTCGAGGATGAATTGAAGTAATGTGATAAAACGGAACTTACACACAAACTGACCCAATATTCGTATCATGGATTTAAGGATATCTTTTATCTTTTGTAAGTAGTTTGTGACCCAAATATTTAGGATCGGGATGTTGATTAAAATATCGCATTAATAAAACCTGTCGAAAATATCTAGGCACTTCAAACAAACATTTTAACTTTGCTTTATATGTAAATGTATTAGTAGTGGCAGGCCACACTGCGTTTCGCAGTCTTACAGAATACCACCGTGAAACAACAGCATAATATGTGCTACTGTGTTTCGGTGAGTAAGTAAGGGATTCTTCTTACTTCTACTTCTACTTTGTTCGGCAGCACACATGAAACACCTGTGGCGTTGCTTGTGTTATAGGACTTTTAGGCGACGGTAGCCAATTACCATAAAGTGGACCGTCAGCCTGTCTGTCAACTTTGAAATTTATTTATTTATTTTATTTTATTTATTAAGGCAAAGACAGTCACACACAACTTAGTTTACAAAAAATTGAAACAATAAAACCTATATTACCATAGTCACCATAGATTAATACAAATATTTACAAGCAGTGGTATAAATCGACACTTCAAAAGAATACATGGAATTAACACGAATATTTACAAGCGATGGTACAAATGGACGTTTCCAAAGAATACAACAAAATAGTGTTATGAGTATTTCATGACACATATATGTATATTAACTTAAAAAACACACATTAACAATTTTATTACAATATAATTGAACTTTTTTGTACTGTATTTCTATTTGCCAACATATTTCCGACGGGTTGTAACAAATGATTACAATGATGAGCAATGATGAGTAAGAGTATCAATGAGACCGTACATGTAAAACTTTATATGGCGTGTTTTTGACGGTTGACCTTAAAAGATACTCTACGCCCTCTATCTCGAAAACGATTCAACGTATAAAATTTTTTTTTGAAACAAAAGTTAATACAATATTTATAATAAATACAATAGCGAAAACCCCATAGGAAACGAAATATTTGCAAAAATTATGGAAAAATAATCGATTTTTGTGACCTTTGACCTTAGATTTTAGTAGACGCGGACACCCTACCATATATAGGTTTTGAGAGAACTTTTAGGATGTCAAAATACAAGTTTATACGAGTTTATAGCTGGGTATCTCGAATTCCGAGATTCTTATCTACTTTTGACTAATTTGACTAGGTACTTAGTTTGAGGGTCATATGATTGGTGGGTTTACTCTATTTTATTCTTTAATAAATGAATAAACGTATTCATATCAAATGACATCTCGTAATTTCGTAATGACGTTATGATGTTTATGACGTAATTTCGTACCAAATGACTAATACCGACTAAGTATTATTAAAACAGTACTTTAATATTTCTTGATAGTTACAAGGTACATAGGTGAAGGTTTGAAAGGTGTTGAGGCAAGAAAAAATATGATAGAGCAATATTTGGGTCAAATAATATTTTTAAACAAAAGTGTATAGAAAATAAGTCGATTATATACTTCGCATGTATTAAATTTCACGTGATATTATAGACTAGTTTCAATTAAGTGTCCATTATTTAATAATATGTTTTGTTGATTGATGTGGGTAATAATTAAATAGTTCAACATTGACATTTTTTCACTTTAACAATACAATTGCTTGCTAATATTGCTGTAACGTTTAATGTTTCTGAAAGATTTTTTCCAAGTAAATATTTTTATATCTTCAAATTTACTGTAGTCTATCATAAGATGCTATATTATCATATATTATTATAAGTCACAAGATATATAGATAAAAAGAGGATAGAAAATTTTATTTATTTTATTAAACCAAACTTTAAACCAACCAAATTTATTAACCAACAAATATTTCAAATAATTTTAAATATTAAATCCGTTCCAAGATGGCGCCTAATATTTTGTTGTGTAAAAATCAAAGTTATTTTAAAATCGTTAATCTAAATTGTATCATATTTTGGTAAATTTTGTAATTAAATATTAATTAAGAAGATATTTATGACAATTGAATAATTAATTTTCATTATTATCATGAGTTCTGTCTAGAATAAAAAAAATTGTAATTTGATTAATTTAAGGATAAAATTATTGTTTAAACTACGATTTTTATTGATTTAATGTTTAATATACAATATATTATATCGCCAATATTATTCATAATATATACAATATGTGGTAGTAAGTAATAAAGAAATGTGCAACCAGAGTATATAAAATAAACGGTGTTACGTCAGATTGACGAAGATTTGTGTATTATTTTATCTAAGTAAACATTTCCAAGTGGCTCCGCAAAGAATCCTAAAGGACTTGTATTGTTATCCTTCAGAATATATATACATAGAAAAGTATAACCAAGTATAATGGAAAAATATTAGGTTCCCGGGCGAGCGAACTAAAGCTCCTAATGAAGTCGCGGCACGGCTAGTATATATAAGTACTAGCTGGTGCCTGCGACTTCGTTCGCGTTGAAAAAGAAAAAAAGTAGCCTATCCTGTGTCCTGTACGTCTAAATGTTTATCTACCAAGTTTCATGAAAATCAGTTAAGTAATTCGTTTAAGAGTTATGAAGGATCATACTTACATAATGATCTATTCTTTTTCTATTGATCAAAAACGTAAACAAATATAGCGTCGCCATGGTCACTGGACTGTTTTAAAGATGGGATTTGTACATTAGGCATTATCAAAGAGAGTTGACTCAGTGATTAACTCATTTAGAACTTGTTCGTATTGTTTGTTTAGTTCTATATCGTGAATTGTTTATTTACCTTTTTGATCAATGAAAAAAGAATACATTATACATGCACTTACAGATTTATTATTAGTATTGATGATGATTGATGATCATATTGTAATTTATAAAAAAAATACAGCACTTTTGGGGGTCGTTCGAGAGATACTTTTTTGAAGTGTGTATATCCATCAGTCAATAAAAAATAGCTTATTTTTTGCAAAATTGTCAATGTTAAATTTTAGTATTTTGTCACTGTATTAATAAGACATTTTTTGTCTCGATTAAATACTATAAAAACTTTCTTACAATGAATAGCATAATCAAAAATCCGCCATTTTCGTAAAAGCGAGAACATCAAGTGCCTACATTTATGGTAGGTATATCTAAGTTCTTTTTTTCATTTTATTTCATTTAAAAAAACGTAATTAACAACAATGACTGCGAGCGCTTCGGCCCAAAAGGACCGCCGTTTAACTAACCCTGGCCTAAATAATAAATAAAGTGAATTAAGTCTACCGCACCTGCTGTACTTGAGGTTACAAATTACAAAGGCTTGGGAACAGTTTGGATACGAAAAATAAACATAATCTGATTTACCTGCCCTCATGATGTGTGGTCCCAAACACAACACCTGATTACAGGAATTAGGGAAATTATTTTTAATTTTATAACAATGCTTTCGTCGTGTACCTACATACACGGTTACACGCACACAAATGAAATCTGAAATAGAAATGTTAAACCGCTATCAAAGGAAACCAATTTAGGAAATCTGAAGGTATAATCGCAGTTATATTAGAACAGATTGGATCCAATTTAGATTTTAGATTCTATTATCTATTTTCAACTCTATATCTTCGACTTAGAAATCAATTTAGTGTAGTGTGATCAACTAGTTCACTACTTAGGTTCATAAATTGGTTTCCTTCAAATAGAATAGTGTGATAACCGCTTTTTACTGTTGGAATGAGCCTTATAAGCCAGCTTAAGATACCCCGGTCAATTTTAATTAGATGTTAACAACTTCGCTAAGTTATAATTGGCTTGCTTGCTTTCAGTACGGTTGATCTTTATTAAATAGCGGAGAGTGTAAAATGTAAATCCGCATATTTCCTGAAAGTAATTCCAATTTATTTTCTATGAGAACAGTTTTATATTGTAAGCGTTCAAAAAAAAAACGAACAAGATATTAGATATAAAATAAAATATCCAAATTTTAGATTGCTATATGAAATAAGATTACAATTGAACATAACAGTTCGTTCTGACAAATGACAAAAGATAGGGACAGGGCGATAAGGGAGTTCCCAAGGGAAAACACATTTTGATCGACGTCCACGGTCCAATCGTGACGTAAATATCAACTTTGCTGAACAATAAACATAAATCTTTAGTACCAAACAAAATTTTGGGACAAGCACGAAAACTTCATATTTTGTTCTTTAAAATTAATCATGAAAAGTTTTTTGTGCATATCTGCCTGTGTTTAATTTATTTTGGTATATGTATTATTCATTGAGTAAGCAGATGACTGCATATTCTAATATCAACTGGCAACCTAACAGTAGTATAGAAAAATTATAAACTAGCACCCAACGTTCTATAAATCCCAAACACGTTATATCTGCTGTAAATTGCTAAGGAGTTGGATATCCCGCAGACTAAATGAAGCTGCAGCTTTAGGTCAAGGTTAATTACCATGTCATGGAAATATCACCGAAATAACAGTAAGTAAACCACATTTCACATCAACCGAACCTGCGGAAGTTAGTGAGATCCCTTCGTCAACTAGGAAAGGGCTGATGATCTTCAAACGACTGAACAAATCTTCATAAATTTATAACTATTAACATTCTCATTCATGTCAGCTTCCAAACAAAAGAAGCTGCATCGAAATCGGTCCATCCGTTTGGAAGCTGCAATGCCACAAACAAACACATAGATCAAACTTATAACATCCTTGTTTTCGGCAACGTCGGGTGTTAAAAAACTTATATAGAAAATTTATAGTTTCATTTTTATCTTTATACATACGTTATTCTAATTATACTATCAAAATGATATACATTTTTATATTACCTACCTACTCCTAACAAAACCAATTTCATATTTTCAGTCTACTTAATTTGTGATTGTGGAAAATGGTGAGTTAAAGTTTAAAATTCTATAGGCCTTGATTATGAATGAAATGTCAAGAGGTCGTCCTGGTAAGTGTCACGGGAAAGTTTACCAAACTTCACGCTTTTATCCATAGGAAAGTTAAAATTTATTCAGACAGAAAAGATATTCCCCTTTGCTTCAGTCGTATCATACCTATAATAAATTATACGTCTATTTGTTTGCTGGTACTATAGTATAAAAAAAAAATTATCTGTTGCACGCTACTTCGTCTGCGTACCTATAAAATATAGCCAATGTTACTTGAATTCATTGAAAGAATTTTCATTACCTAGCTGAAACTGAATCAAAATCAGAAGATGTGAGAGAGAAAAGTCAGAGGCTGACCGCGAAAAAAGCCTATCTTATAATTTCATTGCTTTTTGCTTTTTGCTGGCGTGTTCAGAATTTTTAATAGGTTTTCTCCGAAGTCAGTTAATATTAAAATGCTCAATCCAAAGTATAAAATTTGAATTCACCTTTAATATCTTCTGACCTTTAAATGTTTATGGACGAGATCGCAACATTATTGCAAAGTAATTAATGTTTGCCTCGTTTGCCCTCAACCCCAATTAATAAAAAACAGAGTTGCAACAATACGCAATTTGACCCTCATTTGTTATGGTTAACAGCAAATAAAATACCTACAGCAATTTTTGTTTTTATATAGATATAGATATAGATATAGATATAGATATAGATATAGATATAGATATAGATATAGATATAGATATAGATATAGATATAGATATAGATATAGATATAGATATAGATATAGATATAGATATAGATATAGATATAGATATAGATATAGATATAGATATAGATATAGATATAGATATAGATATAGATATAGATATAGATATAGATATAGATATAGATATAGATATAGATATAGATATAGATATAGATATAGATATAGATATAGATATAGATATAGATATAGATATAGATATAGATATAGATATAGATATAGATATAGATATAGATATATGTTGCACCACAATGTTTATAATTTTTATTACACTGTCTTGAAAATCTTATGGATGAAACATTTTAAAAACATTTTCTGTTAACCAAGACTAATAAAAGTTTGACAATTTCCGTTTTGATACTCGAGCGTTTCCAAATTATGAATCTTGTTCATTCATAATTATGAAATGAACTCGGGAAGTTAATATTAAGTTTTATAATTTAGAGGAAATTAAGAAGGTTTCAGTAGACAGAACATCAGATAAATATGTTTTTTTGCAAATAAAATTATGAAAAATTAGAACAAGATAAAGTTGAATATTCGTCTATATTTTAAGGCAGTTTATTTTTTAACATAATATCTTCATTTGGCGAAATTTGCGGTAGTTTCCATGTGTGTAGGTACTGTAAACAAATTTTGTGAAAAATAACTTTTACTTAGTTATAACCATTTTAATTATAATTTAGGTACCTACTACAAATAACAATGTTCTGACAAACGAACGAAAGAGTCGAAAAGTCCATCAGTGATTATCGGGCATTAGACAGTAGTAAACCACATTTTCAAAAGCTTCGTGAATTACTTATAATGAAGATTGTTAGAGATTTTTGATTTACTTTATAAATAGGGATCAATCTTTAAAAATATTAGGCTCACTAATAATTGGGGCTCACTTATAAAAACTAAAGTTGGGAGTCACTGTCGCCGAGGCGGCGCCACTGTCGCCACAGTGATAAAGATGTCAGATACTTTCTCAAGTGCCCGGACGTAGTCACGGGCACTAACTAGTAAAAATGTGTGTGAGCGGCTTGTGCAAAGATTCTAATTCCAAAAGTTGTAATAAGAAACACAGCCAAGTCGTGGAAGTACCAATTTCAAAATTCATACACAGAGCTTACAAGATAATACACTAATAAGAGATTTTATCTGTTATCTGTATTTTATTTGTTATTCTATTTTTCGTATAAACCTTTATGCCTTTTTACTTTGTTTTAGTCCTTTGTGATATTTTTGCAAGTATGTAATATAAATTTATAACAAATATAGTGATTGATCTTATTGTGAACCCTGAGCAAAACCTTTTGAGGATTTGGCTTTTATGTTGCCTACTCTATATAAAATTTACTCTATAAGAGTTGTAATTGTAGATAAGCGTCTATAGACCTTTTTGTATTGAAATTATACAATCAATAGCAATAAGTTCCACCTGCTGTGAATATTCCAATGAAACAAATTCATCTCATTTCATCTTACCTTGTGTTGAGAAAACTGTATCTGTCAATACAGTGGATTGGTTTTGACATTTTATCGTTTAAACTTGCGTAAAGATTTGTAAAAACTGTTATAATTAGCTTTTCTATATTTTGTTGACGTACGTCAGTACACCTGTGAACTGTAGTGTTTGTCTAATTTTGTAGTAGCATCTCGGACTCCCACATCACCGCTGATGGTAGACTCCGGGGGGGTTTTAGTGGGTATTATTGATGTCACTTCACCGGGAGAGTCCCACACTCCCCCTCGTCGACTGTCCCCGTCAACGAGGGATAGTGCGTAAGGGCGCGTTCCCACTGTGTCGTAACGATTAATTATCGTCGGAGGACTGTCGTCTCTAGCTGTCCCCATATACCGTCATTGTCTTTATAATTTGTCGTCACAATGAAAAAAAGTCGTAATCGTGTCGTCCTATATGTGAACACCTCCATTTAAATATACAAGCCACGACACTTTAAACTGCACGACTAACTAAACTTTTAACTGGGAACGCGCCCTAAGCGTCATTTCCCCTCCTCAAAAAAAAGGCACGCTGCTTTTCGTAGTATTTTGGGTAGCCCGTCTGGCCGCAGTAACCACCCTAACAGAAGACCAACGTGAAATAACAGCACGTATGCTAAACGAGTAAGAGATGCGAGAGCCCATTTCCCTAACCCTTCCCAACCCCTTATCCTTATCCTTCTGTAGTCCGCAGCGCACTTGCAGCATCTGTAACTTTGCATGTTTTATAATTATAAGCTATGTCAACTTCACGTCACCATGAAGTGATTCGTCGGCCTGTATATTATCGCCTTTAAATAAAAAGAAGTTACTCAATTTTGAATACAATTCCAAATAATACTGTTGTATTAGAAACACAAGTATCTTTAATATGTTAACAAACCAACGTTAGTCTAATTAAGCTACGTTCATGAATTTCAATTCGTGAACATGAAAATTGAGTTACAGCCACTTAATTTACATTGTCCCTTGGGGTGGGACTTTTTTTATCTTTTTTGGTAATGAATCTTTGTCAAAAAACGCTATTTAGTATTCCTTTGCTTGATTTCAATGCTCATTATTCAACATTATAATTAATTAATAATTAGGTTCGTTTCGGAATTCAAAGAAATTGTTAGTGAGAAAAAAATTAATGTTAACGAATTTATACACCTTTGTACCTAATTGAAAACATAAGTGAACTTAACTAAACAGGTTATTAAAGTTTTTTTTTAATATTTAGGGCACATAGAGAGTGGCAAAAGATACCGTATTCTTAAAGTTTAGGATTCATAACATTAGACTGGATTAACATATAAGATAAAAGTTATCCTATATTGTGAATCGAGATAACAAACTCTCTGTGTGACAATTTTCCTCTAAATCCGTTGTCGTTTTTGCGTGAAAGAGTAACAAATATTCATACATCAATCCTTACAAACTTTTGCATTTATAATTTTAGAAGGATTTTCCTAGTGAGCATTTCTCACTTCGCTCGGTTAGTAGGTGTCGGTTACTACCTACAATAGTTCATCATGTAAGTCTAATACAGATTGATAGAACTTCACATAATGTCTGCAAAGATCAATCAAACACACAGGTTTCTCGTGATCTAAAATAAAGGAAAAGTGTCAAAGACTAGCACATTCATCTATCACTGTACTGTAACAATGCCGCAACAATATTTCTTAATCAGCTTCAAGAATAATTCTTGAAGGTTGATTCCATGCAGTGTCTAATATTGTAATTTAAAAAAATTATAATCTTAAATGCATAGACTATTTCACCAGAAAAGAGTAAGAGTTAATGCCTAAATTTATTACGAAATACACAAAATTGTCTAGTAGAGTAAACCTAATTAAAATTACGTTTCCACTTTGTATGAAAAATTCAAAATAAATTATTATCAAAACAATAATATCGAATTTTATGCTGACCTTACCCACGTTAAGGGTGGGTTGCACCAGCTAACTATAACGGTAACCATATCCAAACCAGCCGTCAAATCTTCGGTTAAGCATAATATGCGTTGCACCATTTTTACAACGGTTAAAATGACGTCATAACTTAACGATAGCAATAACCGCTCGAAATTGGCCGGTCATTGTTATTGTTATTGTTAAGTGAACTGTGACAGTTTTGAGACATTTGACTTTGAATGTTGCCATATTAAAATAATATTACTACAACCTAGGAAAATTACATTATTTTATTATGACAACCCGTTTAACTTTGACAGTGACGAACAATATCATGGTGCAACATGCAATTGTTAATTTCGACTGTCACCGTTAAAGTTACCGCCATAGTTAATTTTGACGGTAGCAATAACCAAGCCTACGGTGCAATCCACCCTAAGCCACGAAGTTGACATACGAGTACAATGTCAATTCAGCTGTGATGTCATATCACGTTGGCGAGACAAGGACACTCCATTCCGTCCATTCCCTGTTGAATACTGTATTCCCCCCCTAGGTGGGCCATGACCTTGTCGTGGTGGGGGGGCTTACCCTCGACAATCCGATGGGGTCGCGGGGGGCCGGTGGTTCTCACCGGCCTTTCCTGGTCCCATGGGATTGTTGTTGGGGACCAAGAAGGTCCACACCCGTGTGCTCCGAGCGGGCTCCGTTCTGCGGAGCTCGTGGCGGAGTGCACGAATAAGAGCAATGCTAATATACCGATTACAAATCTATTACTTGACACTGGCAAATAATGGCCGTCTAAAATGAGCCGAATTGCCATTATTCATAAGAAGATGAAGATGAAGATGAATACTGTATTGGTTATTAATACAATATTGTACGTTCACAATGTTAGGTCTTAAATAAATACATTACAATGCGAGTACTCATCTATAATTAAATTAAAGAGTTTATCTGTTATTATGAAGTAAAGGGGTGGAGTCTGGAGAGTGTCGAAAAGTTTGTTATGGAAACCTGCGTTATGATTTTCTATTTTATAAGGATTATCAATTCGATCTTCACTTGGAACTGAACATCGGAATTGCCTCTTCCAGTTGTAAAGTTGATTGTTATATTAAGAATATTGCTTAAGTTAATTAAGTTACTCATTTTCTTTAAGTGCTTCACCATAACTGGAGCTTGGATGTCAAACTAATTTTTTTAAGTCCTAGGCCAGACGAAACAGATGTTCCACACTGAAGTTTCTGGTCTAATAAAGTAATAATGTTTTCTGTTAATTTAATTACAGGAACCTAAAATTTTATTTAGCATATTAAATTAAAGAATTAAGTAAAAGGGATCGAATAAATAAATAATTTACAAAATCACGCTGCTACTGCTATCACTCATTTTTTTAACTTATAACAAGTTAGAAACCTCGAAATAAAGTTGGAAATTCTTAGTTCTTCTACTTGCGAAAATTAACTTGTACATATTATTTAATTAAAAACTTCAATCTCAGAAACCAGTTATTATAACCGTCATAACTAAGTTTCCCCCCGAACTTAGACGCTGCAACTGTTTAACTGAATTAGTTATGTTTATCTGAACTAACAAGAGTTAGTTATGATACTAGCTCTAACCAGTATTGTAATCGTATAAACAACTGACTATACTGTATAAGGTGTACGATCTTAAAGGTGACGAACTTGAATAAACATCAATTTGATTGTAGGTACAGTCGGCCGCAAAAGTCGATTAACACATTCAAAAGTGCAAATCAACTGAACACTCAACGCGCCGTAAGTCGTTGTCACGACTAGAGAACAAAATAAACTTCACGTTGACGTTAAGTCATGACAGGCGCACCCTGGTATGTGTCTACCGAAATCCTCCACAAAGATCTCCGAATTCCATTCATTAATGAAGTGACTGTGACAACATCACAAAAATACAAGAAAAAAATCTTGGAGCACCCCAAGGAGGAAGCAAAGAGATTGCTCTCTGTGGCATATCTCTATCGCAGACTTAAGAAAAGACTTCCTCAGGACATCCTAGCACCAGTTGCTGATCAATAATATTTGGAGACGTCATTGGATGTCTCCAAAACATGTCAATAATCCTTGATCATACAAAATGCTGAATGCTCTTAACTGCGGTAGATTGCATAGAACAAGTAAAAAAAAAAACGTACAAACGATCGTATAAAGCTTCAGTAAGTAAGTAAGTATGTAAGTTGAGTGTTCAGTTGTTTTGCACTTTTGAATGTGTTACTCGACTTTTGCGGCCGACTGTACCCGTAACTAAATCTACCCACATTTTCCTATTATCTGAACAAACAATGTATGTATAATTAATTATGGTATGAGTGTAGAACACCTGCAAACATAATAAACTTGTTTTATTATGTTTATAGTTTTAGTCTTTTTAGGCTGCACTTTAGAGGTTTTTTTAAATATATATTTCGTCGGACAGGCTGACGGTCCACTTGATGGTAGGTGACTACAAAAGCAACTACTTATACTTTGTTATAATATTATTAACAAATTTATCGATCAAATTAATCATACGGTTCTTTATGACCCGGTAATTTGATAGAATATTTGATTTGACATCAAAATGGATATCAAACCAAAACGATAACTAAGTAAATAAGTGCCTATTAGAACATAATTTTAACTTAATTATTAGACCATATATTTATATTCCCAATACACCTAAATTGTCGAAGTTCGTCACAACAAAATAGCAAATGAACCTATGAATATTGATCACGAACGCCTCTCTTGGTCGTGTTACCTATTAGGTACTATAAAAGAGAAACCGACTTAGAAGTGTCCTTTACCCATCTGCTTACAGAATAAAAAAGTATTTTTTATCAAATACTAGCAAAACGCTCTTTAATTATTTATTTGGCTCTCTAATCATTATTTTCTTTGTCCATTATTTCTCTTCATGAAACCCTTCCTCGGAGTTGAACATTAAAAAAAAAGATAATTTGCCCAGTGATATGTTAAGTAAGTACTAGATTGAGCACTTCCTACGATTTCTTGCTAAATTCATGTTCCAACGCGGAAGGTGCGCGGGGGTTGGCGGGGGACGGTGCGGCAGTAGTGTCAAGGTCAATACATCAAGTCGTAGACAAGTGAATATTAATATGGCCGACCCGATAAGCACGTCGGTTTTAACAAATTAAATATTAACCTATTAAACGTTTCAATATTAATAAAACTTACCTATGGAACGTCACACCAACAGTTTTACCAATATTTTTTGTTGTATTTTTGCAATATCTCATCACACGACGGTATTTTTATTGGTTTTGAAAATAATAACCCGCCTAATCTCTATTAGCGCGTATGACAGACTGTGAACGGGTAGGACGTCGGAACTCCAATCACTTGGAACACTCATCGCGTCTTGAGTGTTCCATCTAGTACGTAGTACTTAACATATCACTGAATTTGCCAAATTAGTCCAGCCGTTCTCAAGTTTTGCCGTTGATGGGTTCTAAATTTATTTTCTCCGTGAAAAGGTATTTTGAGAAGAGCTTTCTAACTACATAGTTTTGTTGTGTCTATTTTTATAAAAATATCTTCCGATACTTCTTAGCCAGTTTGCTGACGATAGGTACTTGTTGCCAAAAAACTTCTTTTGGGCAAAAAGTTCTAGCTTGCAAGCTTTGCGTTTTCTCCATCTTCGAGTTCGTACTCCAAAATTGTCAACTGAACCTCGTCTAATTCATGTAAAACATCTTGTGGATAAGGGCACCATAAGAAATTTAAAACTGAAATTGATATAAAATGTTTACAATATAAAATAATTTAAATAATTTAAATAAAGTAAAACAAATAAATAACATAAAAGGTTTATAAAATAAACAAACGCGTCGTCACATTAAAAAGCCCCGTGACAATTTAATAATTCCAGCAAAGCTCCTTTTTGATTTTAACATTAAGGCTCTGTTCACACGTACCACAACCACACCACATCGCAGCGCCAAAAATTGGTCAAGCAGTGGTTATGTAAATAGTGTCGCTGCAGCATTTTGCAGTTAAGTTGTGGTAACTACAAAATGTAGATGTGGTTGCGTTGCGCTAATAGTTGCGTTGTGGCTAGTGTTTGCAGGCAGACAGATCGGCAAATTACATACCTCCTCAATAAATAAATCTGCATCAAAAGTCATTTGCACATTTGCGGTACCTCATTACAATACAGACGTGTGGTTGCGACGACGCAACGTTGTGTTTGCGAGGTGGCCGTCCTCTAGTGCGTCGTGTCGCAGGTGGTTGCGTTGTGGTTGCGATTTTGTCGCTACCGACCACACGGTTGAATTTGACGGCAAAATGTGGTCCGTGTGAATGCACCTACCAATTTTCATACAAATTAGCGCCCGTCCACGTGTTGTGGTTGTGGTGTGGTTGTGGTACGTGTGAACAGAGCCTAAATATAACTAAATAGTCCTCGGGTTTATTTAATTTAACTTTTATTACTATAAATTATGAGATGTAGTTTTGACGACACGTTCGGTCTAGTGGCTAGTAACTCTAGCTGTTAACCAAACGGTCGTGGGTTCGAATCCCGCTAGGGGCAAATGTTTATGTGTTAACATTTTACCTTTGTACTTGAGTCATGGATGTATGTTTTTATAATATGTATGTATTTACATAAAAGTAATCTATATAGTATATCTCAATTGTCTGGTATCCATAATACCTATACAAGCATTAATTGCTTACTGTGGAACTAAGTAGATGGTGACTGTGTGAAATGTGGTGAAGATATTTATTTATTTATATGTAGTTACTTTTTACTATCTCTACTTTTTATGAGATAATCGTGAAATACCAGTACGTGTGCAATATTGTGTTCTTAACTAAGGATACAATAGAAATTGGCATAAAAATACACTTCTGTTATTTGGTAAGTATATCAATATCAGTACAATCCAATATATATCAGTAAATATATACTTTCTTTGTTCTTTTTAGTAATGGATACGTTTTGTTGTGTACGTGTTAGTTCACTAACGAACGTGTCCAGTTCAATTAGAGTTCTGAAACTATTGGCACTGTCGGAGAAAATCGAACAAAATATATATCGGGGACAGAAATGTTGGCTTTGACAGTTACGTACGAGAACCTCTTACACACATAGCATATTAAACTTGAGTTTTTCCTTGGAGATATTATATGAAGAGACGAAACAAATAAAATAGGTATACTTTTTTTAGCAATTTATTTATTTAGTTATTATTTTTTTAATGTTATGTATGCCAATTATAACAGGCGTGTCAGCATTTACAAATTATGGAGGAAACAGATTTCAAAAATAAAAACCTAAAATTAAAATATTATAAATTGATGTCTATATTTAGAGATGATATGTACTTATATATTTAATTACAAAACAATATAAGTAGGTAATATAATGTCTAGGTTTATACAGAACTACAGTTCAAAAACATAAAACCGTTTGCGTTTTCAGTTCAGTTCAGCTAAGTACCTAACCGACAGTTACGAATTGTGACAGTTTTATATAATTCAATATAGGCTATTACATCTGACGTTTCGCGTTCCAGATTTTATCGGGAGTAACTGAATATTCATGAGTCGATATTGCACGAATCTCTTATGAGGAATACCTAATTGGAATTTATGTCGACACGTTAAATTTAATATTCTTCTGAGGTATTTTTAAGAGTATATGTTAAGATTATTAAGAGTATTTTTAAGAGCTGACGGTCCACTTGACGGGAGGCAGCTGACAATACCAACTTTATACAAGTGGGCTGTCAACCTCGATGGGACGTCAAGCGAGCGAATTAGGAAGTGAAATCTGTTATCTCTTATTCACGCACGGAAACACGTCAGCACAAAATCGGTTACTCCATTGTAAATTACTTATGTAACAAAAGTATTAAGCTACTGTCCACGAAACAGAAAACCCCAGAGGAAGACTCAAGTAAGCAGTACCCTTACCTTGCCGCTACGCAATAAACGAAGAAGCAAGAATTCAACAAAGAAAATTTATTTTCATTATAAATATCTCGCAGTATAACCCAAAAAATAGCCATCTTTCTTGAGCTTTCTTAACAGTTTTCAGTTCAGCGCTCAGCCCTAAACATCAGCGCCATATGTCATCATTGACAATACACATTGGTCGAAAGCTTGTTTTGAGATACTGAGGAATCCTGTACGCTGCCCATCCGAGCTGGATTCGATGATTGACCTTCTCAAAATTGGCTATACCTAATTGGACTATTTTTTACAAGTTTATGTACTTGTCAACAACTTCGAGAGATGAATACCCAACTGTTACTGGAGTGGGCCCAAAGATACCTATATTATTTCGATGGGTGGGCCATATTCATCCCCTTTGGCAAACTCGGTTGAGACCATCTAGCATCGTGTTGAGTTCTCTTATTGACTTACTAGCTGGCGCCCGCGACTTCGTCCACGTTGAAAAAGAAAAAGTAGCCTATCCTGTGTCCCGTACGTCTAAATGTTTATGTACCAAGTTTCATGAAAATCAGTTAATTCGTAAACACACACACACATACATACATACATACATACATACATACATACATACATACATACATACATACATACATACATACATACATACATACATACATACATACATACATACATACATACATACATACATACATACATACATACATACATACATACATACATACATACATACATACATACATACATACATACATACATACATACATACATACATACATACATACATACATACATACATACATACATACATACATACATACATACATACATACATACATACATACATACATACATACATACATACATACATACATACATACATACATACATACATACATACATACATACATACATACATACATACATACATACATACATACATACATACATACATACATACATACATACATACATACATACATACATACATACATACATACATACATACATACATACATACATACATACATACATACATACATACATACATACATACATACATACATACATACATACATACATACATACATACATACATACATACATACATACATACATACATACATACATACATACATACATACATACATACATACATACATACATACATACATACATACATACATACATACATACATACATACATACATACATACATACATACATACATACATACATACATACATACATACATACATACATACATACATACATACATACATACATACATACATACATACATACATACATACATACATACATACATACATACAATACCTACACTTACATATTTATTATTACTATTGGTAACAAATTAATGTAAAGTGACAACAGGGCAATGTTGTCACTCCACATTTACTTTAGAAATAGCAATAATAACTAATTTAGACTGTTTTGTTACCCTTAATGGAAACAGTTTGAAATATAAGGAACGACTTCCGCCTATCGTGCGGACACTTAAGACTTTACTAATTAAAAGTTACATTCCTTATGGAAACTTTGGCGAACCACAGTATACTCATAATGTACCACCCACGTGATGGAGTTAAGAGGAAAGTTTCTTATGTAGGTACGGTTATATTTGCGACATATTCCGCGCTTTGTTTGTTCAGTCAAAGACGTAATAAAAAAAATTAACACTTGTAGTGGCAGGGCACACTGCGTTTTAAAGCTATTTGGACAGACAAACAGACATTAAACTTCTGCCACAATTAGATTATACAAAAAATAAATGGAATAAATAGATGTAAATAAATGTCGAATAGAAATAATAATATCTGCTGAACATGGTCCTGTCTGATCAACCTTTACATATAAAAAATACAGAAATACAGTAAAGAAATCATAGTTTAGACCTTTAGAAGTAAAAGTTATGTTTGGGATTTTGTCATAACAATTAATGTCTTTTTTATTCTGAACACTTGTCACGTAAGACGGATTCCTTAACGCCTTGTATTATTTTTCTAGATTAGAAATAAGCAATGGCCTTTGTTTTTGATGTATTTTATGTCTAGACGCCTGACATTATACTTTTGCTAAGCTTTTGATCTTTATTATAAGATAGCTGATACCCGTGGCTTCCTAAAATTTAGCCTAAGTGCATCCTAAAATTCTTTTCTATTTAGTGAAAGATTTTTAAATCGAATGAGTAGTTTCGAAGATTACCTCCTACAAACAAACAAACATACAAAGTATATTTCCTTATAGTACTCGTATTTATTTTAGTATACATTTTAATTTTACTAATTATTATTTAATTATTTAGTATTAATTAATTTATTGATGTTTTGTATCGTTATCCCGATTTTATAGCAGCAAAATTTTACACTATTTTTTATTATCTTATTATGATAACAAACATTTACCATAACATTTTACCATTTTAATATTTCTTTAATATTGGCTTTGGTAAGTACCCACTCATCATTACGCATACGATTACCCAACCCACATCAAAAGGATTCAACCTCTAAAAAGAGGATCATTATCAAATATTCTTACATACAAATTCTATCCTACGTACATAATACCTACGCTTTGTGTCGATCTACTCGAAATTCAAAAGGAAATTGTGAATAAAGAATTCAATGTGTAATCTATAAGTATCGGTTTAATAGCAGTTTCAAATGGAAATGGTCAATTCTCCTTATCTTATAACATACTAGCTACCCGCTCCCGGCTTCACCCGGGGTGTTTGTTTTATATATACAAACCTTCCCAATTTATCCCTCTCTCCTTATGTGAAAACCGAATTAAAATCGGTCTACCCTTTTTCGAGTTTTTGAACCGTAAACAAACAAAATTAACATTTTTATATAAACTAGCGGGCCGCCCCCGGCTTCTGTACCAGGTTTAATCAAAAGTATAGGTACCCTACTTATTGACCTTGATTACCCTTATTTTGGCAACGTCCTCTCATGAATATTAATCTTGAGTATGTTACGTACTTACGTCAAGTTAACGTGGAGTCTTGTCAGCATACGAATTCTGGACAGGTTTCATCTGAAAACATCATAATGTCAGCAACATTATGATATTACAGAGTATGATCTACATACTTTAGTTAAAGGCTTAAGTAAATAAAGTGATAGAGGTCATCGAATTTAAAAATTTAAAATACATTCAATGAAAAATAACTGCGTATGAGATAATAAAATGTAATATAAATAACAATATACTCACTGATATAAAAACTGCTGGCAAAAGTATTTTACATAACGTATAAAATTATAATATGTTATTCTTGCATAATATAAGTTAAAATTCCTTATAAAAATTGTAATTTCACCCTGAAAGCAACATTTTTGTATAAATAAATTTAGATTAAAACACCAGTCCTTTTGTTTTCACTTCCGGTTCAAGGAGTAGGTCAACGTGTATAGGAATTTCAATTTGCATTATACAAAAAGTACCTACACTGCTGTTGTTCTAAAACTAAGCATTTAATATACGTGGCGTTTGTTTATATTTTTATAATACTTTTTATAATAAACTAGCTGGCGCCCGCGACTTCGTCCGCGTTGAAAAAGAATAAAAGTAGCCTATCCTGTGTCCCGTACGTCTAAATGTACCAAGTTTCATGAAAATAAGTTAATTCGTTTAAGAGTTATGGAGGAACATACATACATACAATACCTACACTTACAAATTTATTATTAGTATTGATAAATGAGTTAATAACAACTACTTTACACAAATAAAGCAACCATGGAGGTTGAGGTCTCTTTACTGAGCTTTCTCCATTGCACCTACTTAATTGGCTTCTCATTTTCAAAATTATGTCTGTCAGATTTGCTAGAAAATAAAATAAATTGTACACATTATTTCGCTAAATATATAATATAGCAATTTCATTCGACAAAGCCCTTTTCAAGGCTTTTGTTCTTTTCATATTGCAGGTTTCATTTATATTCTTTAATAAATCGTAAAACTTAAATACAGAGTGTATTTAAGTATGTATTTCTAGAGTATATACCGGGTGTCCCAAGACTATGCGACTTGAAGGGAAAGTACCTTAAATATCATAGATAGGATATTTTGCTGAAAGAAGACTTTGTTATTTTTAAAAGTTAGTAATACTGCATTCAAAGATTTTCTAAAAATATTAAAAATATTTATAAAAAATATAAATTTTAAAGATGTAGCAGAAAAGGAACAAAAAATAAAATTAATTAATATATTAATTTACACAAACAGGTAACGTAACGTTAATAATAATAATATTATTATTATTAATAATAATAATAATAATAATTTATTTGTTGATCATATGTACATAATAGGACAAACATAACGTTGACTGAACAAACAGTTTAAAAAGCTTACAACTTATTTGTAACTTTAACAACATCTAAACAGATGTTGTTAGCCGACTCATTTGGGATTCAAGCGAGATTTCTAATTATCCTGATTCCTATCAAGTCCAACCAATGAACAAATCTCTAGTGGTCGAAGTGCTAAGTTACATTTGTTAACTCCTACGTTAAAATGCTATGTCATGAATACAAAAACTAAATTGATCCTTTAACTTACTTCTTAATTACATTCCCAAACACAATTAAGTAGAATTATGAAAATTTACGCTTTCTATTAATTGTTCATTGTATTTTTACTGAAAGATTTAATTGTTTGAATAGTTTTTTTTTTATTAAATGCAACTCAATCCTGTATATCTTAAATTGTTGTGGCACTGTTTAGAAACGAACCAAGCCACTGAGAAGAGCGGGGGATCACTTCCGACCTTCCTCGAGAACCACTCTATCCATTGGTGAAAACACCATGAAAATCGGTGCAGTAGTTTTTGAGTTTATCGCGAACAGTCAGACAGACAGACGCGGCGGAGGACTTTGATTCATAATAATATTTAAGGATTTATATTTAATTTTATATTTTTATATTCTAAATTTATTGTGTCATTTACTTTTATATGTACCTATTAATTATTAATTTAGTGTATATTTAGTAATTTATAATTTGTTATTATTAAAATTAATATTTTTATTTTTATTTTATTTTTTGATATTTATTTTAAATATCAAAAAATAAATTTTAACTAATTCATGAAGCACACGATACAGGCTTGCAAGCCTAGTGTGTGTTTTCATAGCCAATTAAATGAAATATAATATGTTATTGTAAATAAATAAAATAAAATATAAAAATAAAATAAACTCTTTCATAATAATAAGCGTCTATGTTTCCGAGCTCATATAACCCAAATCTTTTAAAAGTTCGAGTAAATAGGCATTTTCTGAGTTGTTTACTTCGTCTTTTCTGCACTCTGTCAAGAGCAAACTTATTAGCCAAGTGCTAACCCAAATCATGTAACTACATAACTGCGATAGATGTTAAAGTACTTCTGTCAGACCAGCCAATAATTATATATTTACAAAATGATAATTTTAGTTTCAGCTAAGTAAAAAAAGCAAAGTAAAAATATAGTTAAAAAAGTTATTAATTGTTTAGGTACATAAAACTTATTATGTAAGTAATTGCTCGCTGCAGTGTTTCTTAGTAACTGTTCTCACGCAAACTTTATCGGGATTTGCGTGCGTTTACACCGTTTGTTAATTAAAAACCAGTCACAAGGTTCAACGATTCAAAATGCGCCTAGCGAATTGTTGCAAATTTTAATAGCAGGTGTTTAGCGATGCTCCAAAGTTCTGTCAACATCAGATTTTAAATAAATTTTATAGCATCAGTATCTGGATTCACTTCTATATATGCAACTGTTTTATGATTCATTCATATGTTATTCATAAGAAATTTTTTGAAGGGTTGTTCAAATATCGCCCACGCTCAAGCCGTACGTGCAACGAACGGATTACAATATCAGCCTTAAACTAAATGGAAGACCGAGCCAAATTATTCCCAAGACAACTCTCCGTAAGTTCTCGGAAAAGGTCTCTTTTTTTCTATTTATTACTCCTTTTAGTGCCATTTGGATTACACGCGGGTATCGTTACTTTCATTTCCTGGTAAGCGTGCAGGATTTTTTTAACAAGGAAAATCTTGAAAGACCTTTCAACAAATATCCCATTTATGACATTTCGAGTAAAATTATGTTGTATGAAATAATTTTACAGTGTTCATATTAGTTCATTAGCAGAAGGTAAAAATAGGATAGTGTTTTATTTAGTGTAGCTTTAGCTACAATAGTATCTATATGGATATTAAATTGCAAATTAGAATCCAGAATAATATCTATCTAAATATAACAACATGAATTTTGTTAACGAAAAATGTCTAGGCGTAAAAAAGAGGATTTCGCTTTCGATATCGTGTAAATATATCTCATTGTTGAGAAATAGCTGATTTAATACACAGTATCTCAAAACTATCCAGATATTTTGAGAATCCAATCGCAACTGCTTACAATCAGTTTCAAAAGACAATTTTGAAAATATAGATAACAAGTTATAAGAGGCATGTATGTGTATAATAATTCCATAATCAGTGCCTGGGAGATATCGATTGTAATGATACTTAGCGGTGACAGCAAGTGTGTGAGAATTCTTTAAACATTTGTAATTTCTCTTTACTGTCTGTTGATATTCGGTTCAAAGAAAATTTAGATGAATTGTTTGTTATTTTTTACATTGTATTGAATAATTTCTTATGTAGGTAATTACAGCATATTTTCATTATCGTGTTCCAATCGTAAAGAATATTAATGGTTATTATGTATAACATTAAAATTTTAATTGCATGGATAATTTATAGAAAACGATAACCGGATTGAACCATAAACATACTATATTTAATATGTAGATATATCTTATATACATTAAGACAGGTCATTATATACGTTGCTAAAGTCTACTTATTTTTATAATTAATTACTTACTGCTGACCTTATATATTCAATCAATAGCTACTTCTTTTCAGTTCTGAATATAAATTCGCATGTGCTGAAAGTTCAAAGGAACTGTATCATTTAACGGTTAATTTAATATTTAACGGAATATATGGACAAAATCATAATGTCTCGAAAGATGTTCATTCATTCTATGTCATGTCATGTTCATTCTACATCTCATAGACTCATCACCAATCATCATCAATCATCGATACTAATAATAAATCTGTAAGTGTAGGTATTGTATTGTACCTATGTATGTATGTTCCTCCATAACTCTTAAACGAATTAACTGATTTTCATGAAACTTGGTAGATAAACATTTAGACGTACAGGACACAGGATAGGCTACTTTTTTCTTTTTCAACGTGGACAAAGTCGCGGGCGCCAGCTAGTACTCTAAATATGTATAAGTGTTGTTATTTAACGTATTCTTAATGTAAATTTCTATGTAATCCACTTGCTAGGATATATCTGCTGTTCTTATACATCCTCCTTTGCTGATACAAACTGTATCCAACGGTCAAAAGCTTTAATCTATCATCTCTGCAGAACTTTACGAAAGTCCGTAACTGCCACAAAGGCCATGCGATAACAAACGTAGAAAGTATTCGTTAGTAGGTACTTTCTTGGATTACTCGTATATAAAACGTTTTATATAATGCATACCATTTCGTTAATAATCTCTACAAATTCATTGCGAAGACAAATAGTTTGTCAACTTGTTTTACTCGTAATATAAGTAATTTTCTGTTAGTAATTTTCTTTGTTAGGTAAAACGTAAACTTTATTTTGTTTCTTTGTTTTAAAACAGCACAAAGTCACGCCACCATAGACCACGCAGATTTCTAAAATTAGTTCAAACTTTGCATTAATTAATTCCTTAACAAATGAAAATTAAGGTGCCTTCTCACGCAAATTCTTAATATCTTTTAATGTTCCCTTAATCATCATTATTGAAAGCTATAAAGATTTTTTATCTTATTCCTTTTATGTTTTAAGTGTTTAGAACAAAATAGGCTTCTTGTACACGGCTTAAGTTTGTGTACACAGTACAATATATAAATTTACTCGTAATACACAAGTTTATATTTCATTTGAAATGAATACTTATATCTATGTCATATATCTTTGTCAGACGTTGAATTTTTATTTTCATTTTTTAATGATTCCTCAGGAACTATACTTTTCCCCTAAAGAAGTTATACCATTTAATCAATTTTTGTAAACCTGACGACCTTTTTGTAAAATTTCATTATAATCGGTTGAGTACTTAAGTTGTAAAAGCATAACAAACAAACCAGCTGGTTAGTATATCTTTACATAGTATAAAACGTCCCGCCGTTTGTATGTATGTATGCTTAGTCGCTTATATCTTTTAAACTACGCAACGGATTTTAATGGGGGATTCCCTAACGGAAAGACCGTTATAGGAGGAAGGTTTGCAGAAAAATATACGTGCGAAGCCGGGGGCGGCGTGCTAATAGTAGTAGTAGTAGCAGTACAAGTAGTAGTAGCAGTAGCAGTAGCAGTAGTAGTAGCAGTAGCAGTAGCAGTAGCAGTAGCAGTAGCAGTAGCAGTAGCAGTAGCAGTAGCAGTAGCAGTAGCAGTAGTTAGTAGTGCTCTTCAACTTCCTAAGAGCTAATAGGTTTACATTGTAATCTAGATAAATATTTGACTTGTTGAGATTTGTCTTAAAGGTTTACCAAACACACTCTCTACGGGCCGGATTTAATTGAAACATTCATTTGTTTATTTTACATAGTGCTTGAGAAAAGTCGTCCTATTTCATTGCCTTCCAAGCGTAAGATTGCGCACACAATACCATTCAATTTGAGATTAGAAGGCATTTTCCTGGGAAAGGCTGGCAGGGGAATGATCCCGTAGATTGTGACGTGGATAAAAGGCTCTCTATCAGTCGAAATCCAAACCTATGGAGCATTGTTGTTGGCACAACGTCTCACAAACGTCATTAAGCCAATTTAATACCACTTTCAGAAGAATTATTTATTTTAATACGTAGGTCTTAGTAAAATATGCAAGATTAAACGGTTCTATAAAAAAATGAAGAAGAATGATGACAAATTTTTATTGGAGCGGAGAATCATTTATTCTTTTTTAAATTTCAAACTTACTCGTAAATTGCATAGAAAGGCCATTTTATTACTTAGATAATAATGATTTGTGTGGTTTGCGATGATAGGCGACGGTAGCCACTTATTGAAATATTATGGACCGTCGGCCTGCTTGTCTTATTTACTTACTTACTTTTAGTATTTACTAAAAAATAAATTTATATAATATATCCAGTATCCCATGGATTACGCCATGTCTTCTCAGAAATTAGTGTTGGCTTTTAAGACTTTCTTGAGACACTTCTGTTATAAGAAGCTAATGGAAAAAAAAACCCTATGAATCCCCCCAGGTAGAAACGTTTAAGGTTTTTGATATTTCTCTTCTATTAGAGATAATTCGTTTTTACGACTTCAAGAAATAATAAACTTTACCACATCCTTCGAGACTTTCACTTCGTATAAGATAAAAATATATTTTTTCTCTTACAGAGCGCTCACATAAAAATAAATAGACAATAATATTACCAGGATAACGGCCTCCATGAAAAAAAAAAAACAATATCAAAGACTATATATTTGCCTACTAAGCTATGCCCGCAATTTCGTACGCGCTGTAGTTCGTTTTTCGAAGATCTCACATGAATATCACATTTTCGAAGATACCTAATTTCATCCAAATCCGTTTCTGAGATTAGCGTGCACATACAAACAATATGAATTTCGATAATGTAGAGACTTCAAGAATATTATTTATTGAAATTATATTTTCCTTTTTGTCATTTATCTTGAATTTTTAATTCACAACAAATACCCATATTAACCCTCAAATTCTTGGACGCAATTTCGACAAAGATTTCTGGGATATATTTTCGAGGATAATAAAACTCGGGCTACATAATTTGGTAAATATGAATCTTTTTCAGTGGATATCGCCTTATAATGCCTTAAAAAGAAAATTCATCTTGTTATCTTTTTGGGTAGAACGCTCTTCTTATACACTGTGGCAAATTAGAATTATACCTAATATATGTATGTAATATAGGATATATGTTTCACAACGTACCTGTATGTATGTGTATCTCCCAAAATATACAGAAACATTTACAATTTTGTTTCATTTCATGTGTGGATTGGTAATATTGGTCACTTGAATTTACGTTGAAGAAAATATGATGAAAAACCTCAAAAAAAGAGATTAGTACCTATTTTGTTATTTTGTTAATTTTAATAACCGCAAAAGAATATATTATTTTAACGAACAATGACATTGCAATAAGTCTTTATTGAATTGAAGTACCGGAGGCTGCGAGGCAAAATTCTAATTTTTGAACTTTTGGCTTTTGAGAGCTAATGCTACCAAAAGAATAATTGCAATTAGTTATTTTTTAATCCGTCCCTAATGAGTAGGTATAAAATAAATGTTTGAGATTTGCCGCGAGGGTATCTATCTTGTTATCAATAACACATAAATTAATTAAAACGAATGGAGACATCGTGTTTTTATGTTAACTCTATTTGTGACATTGTGTAGGTGAGATCTACAGAGACCTGACATACAGTGACAAATTGAGCAAATAACTCAATTACAGTAGGCACTCATACCTACACAAAATACAATAACTAAGTATATATATACACATTATAATCAAGAACCGTATGAGATCCTGCCATTTGTTAACAAAGTGCCCTTTTGTTATCTTCAGTCACTAAGTATTTGTATTACCTAAACATGAACAGAATACAAATTAATACCTGCTCCATACTATGTAATGAAATTTATTATTGAATTCTGTTACTAAATGGATTATAAATATTCATGGCCTCAGAGATTAAATTGTATTGTAAGTTTGGATCGCTTCAATTAATATGAGAATAATGGAATCTAAACTAACATTTTCAATATAAGGTATGGTATAAGTTTTTATGTTTGTACGTACAAACTTGCGTCCAAAAATCACCAAAGGGAGATCAAATAGGTAAATCGTTAAAAGCAAACTATTTATTAAATAAACATTCTGAAGGTATAAACGACTTAGGGCCTCTTTCACCAATTACAAGTAAAGTGTTGATTAGTTACTTTTAGAAGTCATTTTCTGTTTCATTGAGTTATGCACTCGGTTTACTGCATCATTCGATAGGCGATTTATTATTTTCTTTTCAATGTTTCGGACCTTTTCCGTACAAACAAAGGTGTATCAGCTCCATTTGGTGAAAGAGGCGCTTAATGAAGGAAACGTTCGCGTGTACATTTTCATATTAGCGTCATCTAGATAAAAGTCGTGGTCGCTACTTGTTATAATTTGTTATATTACGATTTAACAGGTACGTTCCTTTGATACTAACTTAAGCCTGGTAGTTTTATCAAAGTAAATCTATATTAAACTATAACTTGTGATAATGTAAAAAAAAAACAGCTTAGTTTACTTAGGTGTAGTTATAAATTACGTGGAACCCAATATTAATTGTAATATTCATTTAATAGTGATAGTTTCGCTGATAATGTAGTTTTCTATAGGATAAAGAAATTTTTAAAATCGTCCAGTAGTTTTTGAATTTGTTCATTACAAATAAAATACAAATCTTTTCTCTTTATAATATTAGGAGATATAGATTACCAGGATATTCTAATTACTAATTAGTAGATCTAAATACCTGCACTTGTTTAGTTGTGACAGTATTGACGTAAGTGAGATTACTTGCGGGAAGAAGCTAAGTTTATGTAGGTACTTAATCAGACTGGAGAACTTTGAAAGTACCTCTCTACCAAATTTTCCATCATAGTGAGTGGCCGTGGAGAGCTGTTTGCGAAATGTATTTCAAATGGCTTACAATTTGCAAACTTCACACCAGTTTCAGTAAAATATTCAACAGTTCGCGATTGCGAATCAATTACATTAGGTCCGACCGATTAGGCCTTACATTTTTTGTGTTCAAAAAATGCTGTTACGCTACCAAATATACCAATAAATAAAATGTAAAAAAATTATAAAAAATTTGAATCTACTTTTTTTATATATAAAAATGTTAAGTTGTATTGTGCGTACGTTTCAAAAATTTGTGAATTTATCTAATATGGAAAGAAATATAAACGGGAGATTTTTATATAAACTGACTGTTGAAATAATTATTCAAATTACATTTTATTTTTATTTTAAATGCCTGAATTTTTTTATACATTTAGTGACATCTATCGCTTATATCGAACACGCTAAGGTGACCTCTATCGGAATTGAATGAAACTATTTAGATTTTTAAAATTCAGAAATCTGCCTTACAAAATTGCAGATGTCACTAATCTTTCTTGTTCTTATATAATTGGCGATGTGTGTATGTATGTCCCCGTATGTCTCCTGAAGACACCAAAACCGCTGAACCCATTTTGATGAAAATTTCAGACAATCTTCAGATTATTGCCAGGGGATGTTCCTGTGATGTTTGGTAGCGATCGGACGCGGACGAAATCGCGGGCAAAAACTAGTATATTTGGAAGTCGGTGTAAAAAGCTTGCTTGCACCAGGGCATCTGCTTAGGTACTTTAGTTTTAATTAATATACTAGCTACATATTAATTTAATAATTTTTATCTTTGTCTTCATATACTTTTATTGTTTGCGATGTGTAATTTCAGACTTGTGAACAAAAGTGGCTTGCGACCAACAATTGTTTTTTTAAGTAGGGAATTGTTTATATGCACGATTTTTTCGACGCTCAATGCGAACTAAAATCTCCTAGATCAAAATACTAATTTGAGGATGTGTTTTGGGGTGTGGGTGAATAAAACAATAATTTATTATTAACTATTTATATATTTTAATAGTATCTCTTATATATCTATATTCTCTAAACCTCCGCGCTCACATATTTGGTTTTATTAACGTCAGTAGTCTAGAAGACGAATCAACAGTTAGTGTTAAACCTAATCATAACCAACAGACAATAATCCAAGAGGATACATTTAAAAATATAAATAAATGTAAACTTAGAAAATATGTTAGCATACTTCGTCTACAATCGAGAATACTGGGTTATTTAATGGTAAAAAATATTTAAACAAAAAGCTCTATGCTATTTAGTTGGGAATGTTAACTTTGGTATAAAAATAATAACAACAAAACATATTCGCGAAACTTAAATCAATCATAAATTAGGAAATACTGTTTAATTATTAACCTAATGGCCAGTTATAATATATTTACAATAACAGGCGAACTAAAAGTTGGAAATGTAAGATTATTTTTTTCAAAAATTGTTTTCTTGACTCATCGCACTCGAGAAAAAGAGCACATTAATTCGCATGCCTAAAAATAAAGATTCATAAAGATATACAGGCTGTTTATTTATTTGTCTCATTGCATTTATATACAAGTATATTATATTTATATTTATATTATGATAAATAATATAATGGGATTGCATAATTATAATGTTTATGTATATTATTTATCTTTTTGCGAACGTGATATAGACTATATGAATGTAATTTAATCAGCCTGCGCTTCACTATCGTCATCTGTAGAAAACTGTGCGCAAATGTAGAATGAATATAAAATTTATGAATTCTCTACAATAACATTTTAAACTCAACACAAAAAACTGGGTACAATAAAAATAATTGGTGTGTATATAATTTTTGATTAGGTACTCAAACACAAATTATAAAACATATTTTAATTAAAATTTTTAAACATTATAATTCCAGTTTTACGAAAAAATTTATATCCTTCCCGTCATTTTTATGAAATAGAATTTAAAAGTTATTGAAGTACCACTTAATTATTTCGATGAATAAATTTATATATTGCTTAAAAGTGTTTGTTTAATTCTTATGACGTGTGCTTTATTGTTAGGAATGCGATATTAAACTGGGCTGAAAGATAAGATCTAATACATTTATTATATTAATTTTTACGTCAAACAAGACTCGCACCATAATTAGTGTAGGCGTTCTACAATAATATTATTATAAAGGCATGATAGTATAGGTACCGTAATTCCAATTGTATTTAAATGTGATTTCACACGAAAAAAATCAAGACAGAAAAAAATTAAGACAGATTTAAACTCTTTAAATAAATTTGTAAAAAATAGGAATAATACATAACTTTGGAATATTTTTAAGCAATAATAAAAGATATAAGAGACAAATTTATACATATAAAAAGGTTGAAACCCTTTTTACCCTTTAGAGCATTTTGTCTCTATGAATAAAGTAGATATTTCTACATTCAAAATGTAATGCAACCATATTAAATATAGAATACAAAACGTTTATTACACATTTAATAGAAAGCTATAAAGATCTTTTTTTTTGCGAAAGTACAAACAATGTTTTTATAGAAGATATTTTGTCAAGGCATTCTAGAGTAGTCTAAATATTAATTGTAAATTAATTACAAAAATTCTCTACACAAAATTTTTCTAAATCACCTATTTTTTATGTAAGTAAATATATGTTTCGATGGGCGCTAGACATAAATATTACTCTACATACAGTCTACTGTCACTCATGTACAAATACTTAAAAAAATCTTTTGTGTTAAAAAAGCTGTAAGAACGTGATATTTTTATCACATGAAGCGAATCTTCCATAACTGCTACTTACTAAATTCTGCCATCTGTCGGCGAAAACTTTATTGATGTCAAGCATTAGTATTGCCATAATAAAATACGTTATTTATGACAATGACACTTCAATGGTGTCAAGATAAAGAAATTAAGTGTTTAGCAAAACGACATACATATGACATAAAGACTTATTTTTTTTTCAAAAATGCAAAATGAAAAGACAACAAAAGATGAGGTGTAACCTCTAAATTACATCCATTTTGATGTTATTAAATAATTACAAAGCATTTTATTTAATGCTTGAAGCGACCTAATAGCCACTGACAGATAGAACATTCGAGAACGTACAACGAATTAGTGAATATTAATTCAATCATTCTAGAGAGCATTTCACGATAAGTTGAATGGACACCGAGTAAACTACGACATCGAATATTGAATTTTCTAAATCAATAAACAAGTCCAGATCCTCTGGTATTTCTATCGTAATATTTTTAGCAGATCTAATCCAGCTAAACATATTTTTTTCTGCTTAACTTCTCGTAAGAACTCTCGTAAGTAACATTGTGTACGGTCAGCATATTGTAAACAATTGAAAAATATTTGCTTTTAAGCAATCAAAGAGTATAGGCCAGTTAACACTAAGTTTTATACGTATTGATTTTATTATTTTCATAATATTCATAACATAAATACAAAACGGAATCACCGTTCAATTAGTTTTATTGCAGATTTATTCGTTGTGTGTTTAGAAAGATTTACTATTTTTTTTTTCTAATGTGGGAAATTTAAAATGTGGCCTAAATATATAAGTACTTAGGTACTTTTCGCGCTGACCGTACATTAAGTGTCAGCGCCATTTACGCGGTAGAGTCGTGCGTGGACGGGTTGGGGATGATTGTGGTGGTGGACTGTTGTTCCCGAAGCCTCCTCACTTCCCTCACCGCAGCCGAGAGATCCGCCTGTAACGCCATCTCTCTCTCGCGCAAGCATTTTATTTCCTTCTGCCACGTCTGGAGACAAACGAAATTTCTTTATTTAAATTTCATGTCCGTGAACTACGGTTCACGGTTTTCTCAGTTATTAAATTAATTATCAATGTTACAATTTAATTATGTAGGTATAGTGACAATAAGCTAATTCATACAGCTCTTAAAGTTTGTTTTTTAATCTCAGACAAAAATGACATTACATTTGACATGCATTACATACATTTCATGGTATCATTATGAGGGGTATACAATCAAAGTTGGTAAAGTCCACATTGCCAAAATGTTCAGTAAACGATAAAAACGATTATTTTAATATTGAATTGAAACTCAACTTACTTGGACTTTGCTAGGTTTGTTTGTAAAGTCAATTTTCAATTTGAAATAACAGTCGAGATTTCTAGAATTTGTATAAAATTATTCTACGGGGTAAATATAGATACGGAAATAAATGTGTTGTAATTTAAATCTCACTTTTAAAATTTTGTGGACTTTACCAACTTTGATTGTACCCCTGATATGCAAACTTGACATTTGCATGTATCATTTTTGTCTCTGAGATTAAAAAACAGACTTTAGTAGTACCAATTCGTAATGAATGACCACAGACTATAAAAACCGTTTTGAAATAAATCGATTAAAATAAAACAACTAAAATAGGTACTGTTATACTATTTTTCATTATAAAGAATCATCTGTGTCTTCTCCGTATGAGCTGGAATCATTATCACTTGAGTTCTCAGTAACATTAATTACCAATTCTTGGATAGATGATAAAAATATTAACATAAGTGATTTATTTTTATATATAAGATAAAGTAACTTAAACACCTGTGAATTTTTATAAAACAATTTAAAATGTTGAGCAAAAATAAAATATGAATGTGTTAAATCGATTAAAACTTCTTCATGAATAAAATATATTGTAAAAGAAATCGAATCAGTTAACGCATCAGGGTATCACTATTTATTGATTAGTATACGAGCTGTCAAAAGTTAAATAAACAACTGGAACAGGTATCATGTATGTATTTTGTACATACCTACTTAAAGTTTAAATATCCTGTATAAATATAGTTAATTCTAATAATTAAGACAGAGTAAAAGACAAATTAACAAATCGGAAGATACTCACAATGGTCTGCTTCAATAGATCCAGTTTATCGTTTTTGAGTCTGCACACCTCTTGCCGCAACTGCTCGGCGTCTGCTCTGGACACGGGCTGCGGCTCTCTCGCGGCAGCGCCGGCCTCCGCCGACGACATTGATTCCAATCCCGTGTCGCTGTCCACGTAACTGGGACCTACAAGTTCATTTAAAAATTTATAAGAGAACTAAATAAAATTCAGTAGGTACTTTATTCCTTTTTGATATGACTTCTTTAGGTGCGTTGGGCAATTTTAGTATGGGGGAAAACAGCAAAGTCGCGTCGTCACGCTCTATGAGCGAGACACTCAGTGAATTTAATTATAATAAGCGCCAGCTACCCGAAATTGTGCGTACTTCAAGGTTCATAATAAGCTTAACCACGTCAATAGTCTGTAAATTTTAAATATAATGTAAAAAAGATGTTTGAAATACTAAGTAGTATAAATACACACTAGGCGACCAATGACATCTTGTCTCAGTTCGTATATTTTTAAAATCGGACGCACTTAATGAAAAGCGACGTACAGTATTAACCGACTTACGCTTAAACTAGAAATTTATAAACATGTTATAAATAACATGCTATTCTCAAGACAAAATATTGTTTTAAAATTATTTCATAAAAAGTATTGGTATTCCAAGAGAGGACTAAATAAGTTCTGTTTTTTAATTTAAGGAACCATCACATTTATGTATCGTAAAGGTACCTCTACCTCGATTTAAGAATTATAATTAAATGAGGTCAAAATAAATACTGGTTTAATTTTATTTCATGGCGCATTTGCCAAAAAAAATGGACGCCTCTATGAGTTAGCAAATTACGTCACGCACGACAAGTGAGCATTTCATAAAATATTTGAGCACAATATCATTTGCAATGAAATTACAATTACTAACAGAATTGTGTATTTAGAAAAAATATACGTTTTAAATAGATGATTTTAGAAAAATAATATAATATTACTGACAAGGTTCTCGAATTGTTCAGGAGCGTTCGAATCTACTCTCATATGACCATTATTATTAATGATGTTTGCCGCATATACATGATAGAAATAAAATAGTATAGTAGAAAGTTCAAAAAAATCATGCCACAATGCTAATTAATATATTACTAGTGTTCTATCATGCTGCACAAATAATTCTACAAAATTCAAATCTACACATCCATTACAGGACTAACCTGTTGCACTTCTACCACAACTCAGCCAGTCCTTGTCGTCTATGAGACAAAAAACCAATTCAGTTTAAAAATGCTAATGAATTTTATGTTAAAAGGATTTAATTGACGTAATTTGACCCTTAATTGATTTCAAAGTTATTATATTATCACAGCTAATCCTGAGAATTCCGCTTACATTGTAATTTTGATAAAAATATTGTTAAATTTAAATTTAGAATTAAAGTTTCTAAGACGAATGTCACGGTGAACCAGTTTAAAAAGACTTCATTCATTCATAGAGCTGAAGAGTTTGTTTGTTTCTTTGGTTGTACGCGCTAATCTCAGGAACTACCGGTTCGAATAGAAAAATTCTTTTCGTGATGGATAGTCCATTTATCGAGGAAGGCTATAGGCTATAGAGAACGCGGACGAAGTCGCAGGCACCAGCTAGTTGGCAATAAAAGCTAAACTTTATCTGAATGTACTGTACAGCGATTATTTTATTTTCAATGAAACCTGGTTTTCATAGTAAACAGTTACACCTTTATTTTCGAGACACTTTTATACTGTTCAGACGAAGACAGATGTTAATTGTATATACTCATAAAAAATATTGCAATCTCTACTTACTGAAACGTGATCAGGGAGAAAGCCAAATGGTACTCACCGAGCGGGTCCAAATCGACGGAGTTGAGACTGGAGTCGTCGCTGTGGTCGTGTACGGGGCGGGGCGCGGGGGCGCGTGACGTCACGTCCGGCGACGACTCGCCAGAATCAGCGGACACGCCCGACGCCGACCCGCAGCCGCCAGCGGACCGCACCGACACCGCGCCCGACGACGACACCACCGACGACTTCGACCGTCCGCTCTGAAATAACATTCATTATGTTAGCGTCTGCTATTTATTTCGACTGAAGTTGATTGAAAAGTGCTCCGTGACGTTTCAAAAAGAGGTGTTCATTCATTCAGATTCATATTGAAAGGGTATCAGTCAGTAGAACGAACGCGTTCGCGAAGAGAAGTAGTCGTCGTATGTCCGCACATCTTATAGTTGGAATTGTAGTTCTGATATATCGGTCGGACGACATAGGCTTAGTTATTGTTACGGTCAAAGTTAACTTTAGCAGTAAATTTAACGGTGACAGTCGAAATTAACAATCGCATGTTGCACTATGATATTATTCGTCACTGTCAAAGTTAAAGGGGTTGTCATTATAAAATAATGTAATTTTCCTAGGCTGTCGTAGTAATATTTTTTTTAATATGGAATTTCAATATTTAATATTTTTTTAATCGGAATGGAGTGCATTTATCTTTTCCATAATATTATAGAAAAGATAAATTCACTCCATTCCGAGAGAGTAAACATTCTTAGGCTTCACTAAATATTCCCTAGTAAATCCGGGCGAAACTAGGTAACGACTCTTCTAGCATTACCGTAACGTGTAGACTATTAAATTGAATGGAAGGGAAAAGACACTTACATTAGGTGTGGGTGTTTCGTGATGACTAACTTTTTTAGTTAAAGAATTCTTGTTGCTATCTCCAGACAGATTCGTGTCTACGCTTGGCGATCTGAAAAGTAATGAGTGTTTTAGTTTTTATGTGATGAAAACATATTTCACAATCATATATAAAAGTATTTATATCAAGCTATTTAACAGTCAATAGATTGAAATCACAACAAAGTGAAGTGATTTCCTACAATGAGTTTTGAAAATCAACCATAATATTATGAATAAGTAGATAGCTTAATCATTAGACCATTTTAAATCAATATACATTTACGAGTATAACTCATTTCTTTTTCTGAATTATAAGATTCAAGAGTTATAAGTCAACTACTGAGATTGGCATAAGATTAGTAAGAAAGTACTGTAAGTGACATTGTAGTATCCAAAAGAGTTTAGTACATTTGGTACTGTAAAACTAAAAACCTTGTTTGATTATAGGTAAACCATAAATTTCTGATTCTGATTTATCTGGATTTAACCCTCGATTTCACAAGCGTGTAAAGGCAAAAACTAGCTCATGTTCATCCTTAAGGTCGATTCAGATAAGTAGCTGGTATTAGCATAAACTTTAGGTGCTGACGAGTCAAATAGATAAGAAAAATATATGACACCGACCTGACTTTAGAAATGAGGGCCTTTTTAACAGTGTCTATGAATCTTGCGCCAGGCCCATCTTGCTTCGGCGTGCCCTCAGGCTGCGGCGAGACGGCCCCCGGTTCTATCCTCATCCCTGGGCCGAGAAACTCCATCGTTTTCTTTTGCAATTCACTTGCCAGGTTTTGTAACAACATCGCCCTCGTTCGCAACTCGAGTTGTGCAAATTTATCCGCTTTGTAACACGCGTTCTCAGCGTTTATCAACTTGGTGAGGAGGAATTCTTTGAATTCACGCCCTTTGCGGAATACGGGAGGCTGGGGGAGAGTTGGCCCGAAAAATGGTACGTCCACACGAGCGGTGACGGCCACTTTGTACCTGAAATAAAAATATATACTTTTAGGGTCACCCACGCCACTTTGACCTCTTTTTAAACAGTAACCTTTATGATTTCGCATGTTAAAACTTATTTACATAAAAAAATCCATATAAAATATCCTTAAATTTAAATGCTTCGGTAGTGTTGCCTATTTATGGTACGAGTAATGCTGTTTTTGTAGTTGTGTGCTATATAATTTTCAGTATATATGTATAAACTGAATACATTAATTAGTATTACTACAGATTAAAAATAGTTGTCTACAGCGTTGGAAGTGTTTTTAATTGACTAATTATATTATTGAGTGATTAACCTGAAGCCGATAAAGCTCTTATCTCCCGAACTAATCTCGTTGGATCTCTTGCCCGTTTTAAAATAATATGTGTATCTATTTCATTGTGTTCCATCGCTAACAGACTTTTACTTAAAGTCAAACTTGTACTAGAACATTTTTTAGAGATATTCATTACTTTTTTTTAATCTTAGCCATCCTATTTGTTCTCAGTCTAATTACCCAAGCGGGATTCGTTTTGCATATAAATGACTACGGTAATTTCCATTTCGCCTTCTGAGTATTTTCTCAGTTGCTCTATGCAAATAATGCTACAGTGAGGAGGACAAACTTACATAATTTTATATTAAACAAGTCACTCTTCAAGTGAGAAAAAAATAGCACCAGCAGAATGATTTGGAATGAAAAAGATTGCTCATTCGTTGCTTTCAAACAACTGTTTCGAGTACGTTGAACTTTTGCAGGTTCCTTGTCCAATATTAAAAGTACAAAATCAAAGTAGCTATTGTTTTGTCTTGGCGAACATGTAACTGATAGATATTATTTAAAACTAGCTTAAAAGACAAACTTTAGCTTCTACTAAATGTGATTAAAGTTATATTAATTACAAAACAAATATGGCAAGACGTTGATAGTATGATGCAATGAATTAAAAAACTATTTATCAAGGTGCAAATGAATTTTCTAGCTAGATGATCATTTCTAAAAATCATTGGATCAAAAATAATCAAAGTATCACTATTTAAACTAGCACAGTATGAAATAGAATTTCACAGTGTGTCAATATGTGCCAATCCGCAATGTCTTCGAAGATTAAAGTCTTCCCGGAAATTCATGTTTCCTGACTGTGTTTTCCTTCATAATTACAGGAAAATATCATTATTTGTAATCCTTACATGAAAACAAGACAGACTCAAGTTTGTTTATCCAACATGTTTTAAATATATGTAAATGACATTGATCAAGATAAGCATTTAGAAAGAATTACAAACAGAGTAAATGAAGCGGTTTTTTTAAAGCGAAATAATTTCTCCAGTAAAATATTCCACTGAAATGTGTAGTGAAAATTTTGTTCATTCAAAAACTCGACAATGAGATACGGAGCTGAGTTTAACATTTAGTTTATTATCATTGTAAATACAGGAAAGTTGTCCTTACACAGCACCTTCATTATTTATTATTGTGTAGTATTTTGTATTAATTTTATTCAAACGACTAATATCAAAATATGCTATGGACACAATAGTTTTTGTGTTGCAAGCGTAAAAATTTATAGTTTAAAGGTTGAAAGGTGTTCAGAGAAGTGGTAAGTATTCAAAGAGTAAGTATGTGATTTTTGTTACAAAGTCAGGAAAGCTGCACCTTTAATGTTAGCATAACTGAATGATACATAAGCAAGAAGTGCGATAACAATGCAATAATATACCTGCTTTCCCCGCCAACTGGTTCTATGGGCGTAACCACGATGAAAGCGTGAAGGAAGTGCGAAGCGATCATGTCAGGCGTAAATGGCGTCGCCTTTTCCTGAAATTACAGCAAATGCAATGTTACCAACAGTTTGGAGTAAACTATTTACAATTATTACATGCAAAATATTTATCTAATTTATTTCTTTAATATTCCACAATTAAAAATTTTCATTGAAATATTTTAGTCATATGTAATAACCAATCTCCTAATCTAACGGCATCCCATATAAAAAAACTTAAGTAGCATTAGTTTATTTTTAATTACCACGGAATTCAGTGTAATATTCGAGATAGTTTCGTCGTCACAAATATCCGTATCATAGAGCGTGCATAAACGATGCTAAATTTAGTTCAAAGTAGTAAACCTAGTTCTGTCGTTGGCACACGAGGTAGTTATCAATGACAACGTCATCTTCGCATATTCTAAGTCTTCTAGGTCACTTAAATTTTCATTCCATTCACTGTTAAAGTGATCAATAACTATTCCTCATTCACACATTATAAAACACTTGGAAGTGTAGGCCGTAAGGCTATCTGTACTGCTCGGTATCGGTATTCAAATATCGGATCCGTTATCGACCCGAGAATCCTGTATCGGGCCAGTAGTTTAACTCACTGCACTGTCTTGGTGATATCACTTAATCTAAGAAATCAGTACATATGTAGTATAAAGTGAAGTCCGCCTTTTCTCGGCGTGTCTCTGTATATATGCGCTAAACTTGCGCACGTGTTTTGTCCCTGATTATGTCGATGGAAAGAGGAATTTCCCAGCATGGTTTATGTTTATAATTCATGAATATCGTCTTTATATTTGCCGACTTATCAAGCTTTTTGTCAAAAAAGTGCGGGCCTCAAACGGTTAGTATAGTGTTACTATACTAACCTGAAATACTATGGCCACAATGTCGTTGCCGACGTGACGTTTGCGCTGAAGCTGTTGCGCGTCGCCGGCAGTATGGGGCAGAAGTGGTGCCACATGGAACATGATTTCGCGGCCCAAGTGACGCTCGTAAACAGCTTCGGTGCCTGTATGTCCGTTCATAATATCCAACCCACCACGGTAACCTGAAAAGTTATACAATTTCAATTAAAAATCACTCTTGCCTTGTAGTTTTAGTTTTTAATTAACAAATCAATCTGTGGTAGTAGAGTCAATGTACATTTGTGAAGAATAAACCCATTTGAAAACAAGAAGTGTATGGTATTTTTAAAAAAATGTTTTTACCCTTATGGTCTTTCAATTTAATCTTCTGTCCAAGCATGTCTAAGAACTCGTCGAAAGCCGGTGATGTTTCGTTGTTTCCGAACAGTTCTTCCTCCGTTGTCTGCCCGTACTTTTGGTATAGTACGCCAAACTTGAAGTTGTTTACAAGCACGTGTTCGTCATACGTTGCTATCAAAGATGATCCGTTCAAAGACATTACTGCCATAAAATTGTCTACATTCAATTGCTCGTTTAACATCTTCGCCATCTTTAATGGGGATTGGGGTGCGCCTGGATAAAAAAATATATATTAGGCAATTTCGATGGATTGGATATTTTCGAAAATCGCAAATTTTCTCGAACATCCAAGTTAATTCACCATATCTAGACTATTATTTAGAAAAGTATCTAGACTTCAGCATTAATGCAATCCTTGATAATGTAAATCAATATTAATTATAAGATTTAAGTCTTACATGAGGTAGGTATTAGTCCATGCATTGTCTCCGTCCGTAACCTCAGTAGTATTCTTGTGCTGTCCTGCCTTGAGATCTGTTCATTCTTGAGTGACATTACCACAGGGCCCAGGTTCTCGTCAAATCCAACTAAATTGATGTGTTCCTGGAAACAAAAAAACTTAACTATAATTTTGTTCTAATCGATAGAAATTTATGTATTCTTTATATTATATGATATAATTTATATATCAGACTGGCTTTATAACTACCTATATCACTACAAAGGGAACTTTTAGGAAGGGAAGTTATCCCAGTGTTTTAATTCGCGGTTAGACAAAATCATGATAAGTAATCCTAAATCACTGAAAACCACCTACAGGTCGTATGACCCATTGAGTTATCGCTGCATATAAAATGTGAACCCATTAGGATTCGTTACAGTTACATAACCCAATTAAATGTAATTGGTTCAGCACTTGATAATATGTGTAAACAATGTGAAACGGGAAAACATCAGCTAATTGGAAGTGTAATAATAAAATAAACAATGGCCGCCAAACGACCGTAAAATATCCATCAAACACGCCCAATACCTATAAAACCTAAAATGAAAATGATAGGAAAACAATATTTATGGCGAAGGTGAAATAACAGTCTGTTTTTGGACTTCCGATTATTATGTTACTTATATAAGTAAGAATTCAACAATTTTTAAAATTTACGCATGGCTGCATACCTATTTTTTTTTTCTATATAAAAGCCTTCCTCGTCCCTCTTTCCATTAGGCTAAAGAGACAACGGTCGGAAGCGACTTTACACTATGTACTCGTAATATGAATATGTAATTATTATTATTATAAAATTTTTTTTGGTATTTCATACTAATAATACTTCATACCATAGTAATAGCATTTTAATGTGATTTTACTGATAAATAATCAACAAACGCTGCTTCGCGTCTTCGTGTGCTGTTTTTAATGTCGTTTAATAATTTCTAGTACTTAGAATGTACAGTTAAAACCCAATTAATCCATAGTTAATTATTGATCAGCGATGGGATTTTGCTCTGATAATTTTTACCCAGATTACAGCGATGCGTTGCAATTATGAAATGAATCAGAGCGTTTGATGGAGCACAACGATGATCTCATTCTCTACTTTACGTCATTACGTTCCTGTTTCAAGAAAACAGAGGCCGTTGCTTTTATAAATATTTATTGCTTTACGACACGGTAAATGTGTAGAGCAACAGTTTTAAATATAAGTTAAAATAAACTTTGTTCAAGATAATCACATAAATGCATTGTTTTTATGAATACCTATTTATGACTATTTGAGCATTAGTGACAAATGAACATTTTTATGCTTTGTCTCGCCTAAATAAATGAAAGATCGTATCAAATAATATTTTTCGATAAACGAGGAATATTTGTGAAATAAGTTACTGAAACAAAACAGTGCAAAGACGGGGGTGGGTCGCTACTACGTATATACTAGTATTTAAAATATACAATATATATTAAGTACATATTATGTCGGAGGCATAAGCTATTACTGCGGATTGGAAGGACTTCAGATTACTTGAACACAAGTATTCTTGTTTTCAATGTCGTTTAATACGAGTAATTTCTAGTATTTGGAATAAAATTGAAAAACATTGAGGAAATTGCTCAACCGTATTTCGAATCTGCGTCTGAAAATTATTTGCACCTGAACATTTGCACTACTGGACCATTGCAATGTCATTCTAAACTAAAGAATAAGAATAGATAATTTGTTATAAACTTAACAATCTGTTATCATGTATACATAAGCAATACTATAGAACTACAATCTGTGGGAGCAATATTTTGATTCTTCATTATTAGTTCCTTAATTACGTCTCTTTAAAGCTTTTTTTTAATGGACTCATTACATTAAACAACAGTATATCCAAAATAAATACGATGTGATCGAAATAATAGAGCTATACAGTATTTGTTTGAGGGCCACATAAACCTTTTGTCTACTATTGCACCAAATGCCATGGGAAATGGTGGAAAATGGTAATCAGTTACGTATATTGTTTGTAAAACCTTGTTGCGTGTCCCTGTTATTTTTTTCTCAAGATTAAAGGTTTTTGTCAAGGGTAATTGAGATATTTTAAAATACGCAATAGATTAATTACTCTTATAAATACATAGTAGCGAGCACGCTGAGTTCCGCAGTCTTGAAAATCCTTTCGCAACACAACTTCCGCTGAAGACCAATGTGAATTAATATACTTAAATAACAGTCTTTAGACCCGCGAGTGTTGGATTCTAGAGCCCTAATTCCTTTATCTTCACCTTGCCTCTTCTCTTGGTGATGTTCATACATACAGTAGGAGTCGGTAATCAAATATGGACCATCAGCCTACCTGATGCCATCCTAACTAATATTATAAATGAAAAAAATAAGTTTGTGTGATACATTTTCACTCCTTAATTACTTGACCGATCATCGTGCAATTTTGTTTACATGTTGGACAAGGATACAGAAAAGGACATAGGGTTACCAATCCAGAAAAAAGTAGGTACCTACTGTTCCCAAAGATCTTTTTTATTTACAAAAATAAAAATTTCAACGCCCGACAAAAATATATGAGCATAAATGTTTTAATATTTAAGAAAATTAGGACAAAGTGGCGGGCAAAAGTCGCATTTTAAGCACAAAAAACTTCATATTTTTTTAAGGATTCAAAGGCTTCTTTTTAATTTATAATAAACAGTTAACTCATTATTTACTATTGAAAGTACATTAGAACATTTAAGTCCCAGTCGGTATCTATCTAGAGTTTAATCACTGCAGTATACAATCACATTCAATTGTCTCTAGACTGATTAACTTGCAAACGTGATCAGCCTTTGCAATGTGTCGCAACTGCAGTCGTAAATGCGGCCTCTTACGGCCGAGTCGACTGCCAGAAAACCATTATTGCACTCCCAAACCGACGAACAAAACCATTGTTTGTTTGAGACATTTTGAAGCACAAGTTAATCGAGGAAGAACTATATTTGAAATGTTAGGTACTTTTTCTTGAATTTTCCTATAATAATCTTTTGAGGAGTTAGTTCATCATTGTATAGGATTGTTTTTATGTTAAGGTCGACAGATAATTCACTTGATGATAGGATCGCCAATAGTCGGTCTCACCCACTGCAAAATATGTTCCACCAGTTTTACATCAAAAATATATTCTTATTCTAGCGTCATAACTGATTTTAAGTCCCCGTTTACGAGAATTTAAAATTTTTATTTTCTCTATATATATGGACTAATCGTCTAAATTTTAACAATATAATCATAAAATAAAAATAGACACTTGATACGAAATGATACCTCACCGATTGAAACCGTTCAGAATAATTGCATGTAAATTGAACACGAAGAAGGAAATTCCATATTATTGAGGAGAAATCGTTTTCGCCTCATCGTTCAAAAAAAAATGTGCTTCATTTAAAAATTACCCTGAATTTATGGGTTGTCCTTTTCGATCGTGGCTCCAAAGAAGCAAATTGAAAGCTAAAGGTGGTAATTGAGGGGACGAAAGGTTAATGCTCCCTTTCGAAGCCGCTGATGGATCACGTCATTGGAGATGGAATCTTAAGGAAACTTTTAAGAAAGATGAGTGAACGTTTTCTATTCACTTGCAAAACGGTTTAAGTGCGTGAAAGGTGTTAACATAATATGTGCAATTATATGTTGTCTATGTGTTTTATTTAAGTATAATGTCTTTCAATAATAATAAAATAATGAAGTTTTGAAGTTTTAAATATCATTTCGGTTCTAAAAGGAACTTTCACATCTAAAAGGAATTTTGTTATAAATTTAAAAGGAATGTTAATTAGAAATTCTATTGCACAGATTTCCTTAGATTTACATTGTGCACAATTATCGTCTATTTTCGTTGTCGGTTGATATGATCACCGAAAAACTATTTGAAAATCCAAACAAGCAACTCTTGGACAAGAATTTCTTTAGTCGCTTGTGTTATGGGCGACGGTAACCACCTGTCATCAAGTGGACCGTCCGACGACCTTTACTTATCAATCAATCAATCAATCAATCAATACTAATAATAAATCTGTAAGTGTAGGTATTGTATGTATGTATGTATGTATGTTCCTCCATAACTCTTAAATGAATTAACTGATTTTCATGAAACATTTAGACGTACAGGACACAGGATAGCCTACTTTTTTCTTTTTAGCGCGGGCGAAGTCGCGGGCGCCAGCTAGTTTTATATAATATATAAAGAATTAAAATAGCAGATTAACCGAATTTATTTTTCCATACAGACGTAAAATTGATATCAGCAAGCGTGATATTTGAAAAGAGCAATAAAAAGACGCCAATGTTTCATCAAGTTAAACTTCCAACTGAATACCGTAATAAAACGGAATCGCGCCGAACGTTTTTCATTTCTACCGATGGCCGATTTATTCAGCGAATCCTGTGGAGTGGTTGGCAGGGAAAATGACAATCATTTCTAGGGGCCCATCATCTCTCCACTGAAACGAATTGTGCTCCAACCAATTTTGCATTATGAAAGGAGGCATTTGCTTATTGCTCCCACTTTCTCATTGTCAAACGGGCGCATCTGTCTTCGTCACTGATTTAACGAATGAATCGGAAAATAAATTACTCCACTGGAATATTATTAAATTCTCATCAATTCATCTTGCTCATTCGATGCGTTATGCAGTCCACGTTGCTAATAGGTATTCACAGTGTAATGCAAATTTTAAAAATTAATGTTCATAAATATACAGCTCTTGTAGATTTTTATTTTTATGTAAATAGGTGGCAGGCAGGTTAACGACATACTTTTTAGTACGTGGCTGCTGTCGCCTCTGTGACACGACAGTTGGTAGGAGAAAAAAGGCATTGAGAAATGGGCTTTTCCATTCCTCACTTCAGCACTAAAACACAACTAATAACAACAAAAGTGCTGTTATTTCACGGTGATGTGAAAGAAGGTGGTCAATGCGGCCTAGTTACGTATTTACGTTTAATTTAAATGACTATAACATCTTCTTGTGATGCCATTAGAAGCTTCTCTACGCGATCTTAACATTGGAAGCTGCTGCACGAAAGAACTAAAAAGGTGCTCATAACAAATTCTTCAAATTAGTTCTCCTAAATTCAGGATGTCTCTTTCTCTTGATTCTGCTATGTTAGCTTTATATTTGTCCTTACATCAATAGTTGCAGAATATGGTATCTTTAGCCCCTCCTTATGTGCCCTAAATATTACTGCACTCATTTATCGCTCTTAGCATATACTCTTTCTGATTTCTCTATCATACAGATAACAAGGTATAATTTTGAAACGTGGACAAAATTTGCTATACCAGTAAGGAACTATTACGTGACAACATACGATTGCCATACAAGACCTTTTTTGGAGCATTGGTTGCCAACAATTTGGCTTGACAAATTTACCGTCTCACCGATGTGATAGCCGTTACGTATTTACATGTCAACCTGCCGCTGCTATCGGCTTAGCGATCGGAGCATCTCATTTATCTGGCCTAACCCTGCGGTGTCACAATGACCCATCCAGCTCTATGGATGACAAGAAGGTAATGAGGGTAATACTTCACACAAATTGGGTGCTGGCTATTCGATACTTGGATAGAGAGGCGATGAAAATGTTCCAAAACATTTTGATGACAAGGATTTATCATGCCCCAATCTTTGAATTATTTTGTAAATTGAAAGTAATAGGTTAAACAAAATTTTGTAGTTTTTATATGAATAAAATTACAAATAATTTACTTAATTTGCATACGTTTCAATGGTATAACATAAATTATTAATTTATGTTGATTTTAATTGAGCATTATGTGTTATTAATTTTATTTTATATAGTGTTAAATATAGTAATGAGGTGATAGTTCCAGCATTTTGTTTGAACATTAATTTGCTTCTTGGATTAATTCTTTATTATCTTTTTTACAAGTTGTATTTGATTAAAACTATTTAATTTATAAAAATATACGTAATATACATATTTATATAAGAACATATTTATTGTATAAATTTTATAAAATATGAACCACGCTATTTTTACAATTTCAAATGACTTCAAATTGAATTCATGTGCTTGATCAAATAAATCTTAACCACGTGAAATACGTATTAAAACTTTTCAAATATTGCAAAATATTTTACAATGACAATTACTTAAGTATAGATTAGTTTACAATATGTCATTTAAATATTTGACTGAATTTTCGTGGATACGTTACAGTGGCTCTGCCAATATAACGTACCTATCCACGAAAATTCAGTATTACGAAAATCCCTTGTCATATACGCACATAAATTATAAAAGAAAGATGAAATTTTCATACGCATTAATACGCAATAATAAACTGGTAATCGCTTTATAGCATAATTTGTATGCGATAAAACCAAGTAGTTATACGATAGGGTTTCAAATTGCTCTTGCAATGCCGTAATCGACGCAATCTACATCGCGTAGCTGAGAACTTGACTCAGTGGGCGTGAAGCCAGACCGTTCCGCGTTGTTGACCCTACAAAATTTTCCCACTGCTTTTTTTTAATAATATTTAATACGAGTGTAGTCGAGCCCTTATAGGCCGCTCGGATGCATCGTGCGTTCATTTTAATTAGTGTTATATGTGCCTACATGTAATTATATTTGCATTTATTGAAAAATGTTCTGAATTAAATAGGTAATAACTGTGAAGGCTAAATTATTTACAACACATTATAATAGATACATAAAATATTTAAATTGCAAATAAATTAATTTAAATACGTCATTTTATATTGAGTAAGGCTGCATCCACCGTGCAATAACAGCATGTGTGCTGTTGTGTTTCGGTGAGTGAGTAAGGGATGTCGTAGTTCATTTACATTATCGTACTCAGGTCGACTGAGCTTTTATCGTACTTGCAGCAACTATGGCGTTTGTGTATAGGCAACAGTAGACATCTAAGAGTGAATTGTCAGCCTGTCTACCGATCTTTAAATGAAAAATAATAAGAAATTAAAAAATACAATTAAATAACAAAATTTCACTGCACTTTCTACTGCCACTATTTGTTCAACAATATTAATTATAGTAATTAGTGCAAGTTTAGCAGTGATAAAGCTCGGCTGTCGACACAACACGAGACATAAGTTCAAATCTCGGTCTTTGATTTGACATTTGATTTTTTTTAGGCATGTCAGTGTCTAGAAATGTTCTGTAGTAAATATTGAGTGTTTAATTACTCTCCTTTTGAACTATAATTACTTAATGTCCTAACAATATTAAAATTTGTCTCAAAATCAGTAGAAATGTGTTATTGATCCTGCTGATCCTGAATATTGAAATTTATTTCTCTTTTGATATGCTATAACAGTTTTATTCGCAACGGATATATGCGTAGAGACGCCGCTTAGTTTGCCAACATGAGCAATAACTTGCGAAGTATGCACAAATGCACTATTGTAATTTTATATTGTTGTTGTTTGAAATCTATGCAGCATCCGGAAATAATGTCTCGTTGTTATGGTACTATTCACTCAATACTCAAAACGGATTAAAAGTAGTCAATCTTACTGGGTAGAAAATCAGTGTCATATTTAAGGATTTATTATAATACTAGCTGGTGCCAGCAACTTCGTTCGCGTTGAAAAAGAAAAAAGTAGCCTATCCTGTGTCCCGTACGTCTAAATGTTTATCTATCAAGTTTCATGAAAATCAGTTGATTCGTTTAAGAGTTATGGAGGAACATACATACATACATACATACATACATACATACAGAAAAAAATTCTAAAAATGGTCAATTTAGTTTCAGTATCATGTATAGAGCCTATAAACACGATATCTCTGAAAACAAAGTAACTTACTCCATGACCAACCCTTGCAGATTTATTATTAGTATTGATTGATATGCTTAAAACCAAGACATAATTGTCGCACGTTTGGTTACATTAGCGATTATAATTGGATGTGACACGAAAAAAGGAGAAAAAGTAATCACTAGTACATTCACTGGGCGTGGGTATGGGAAAGTTCACATGTGGCGTATAACTGTTCTAATATAGTGCGCAGTAAGGCTAAGGTTATATTACACTATACATCTACTTACACAAAACATTACTATACGTTGTAAAGCGTCTGTTGTATGGAACAAAGTTTCTTGTGTGCTTTTCACAACTTTCTACTATGTAGCTCCAGATTTAACCGACGATAGACTATTGCTTTGAAATACAGATGGGTTTATACAGATATAACCATAAAATCAGTACACATTATCGCAATTATAAATCGATTTACCATTCTATAATATTCATTCGTAGGTATCTATGATATAATGTAATTGTGTAGGTGTTCTCTCCTGAGCATCAAATTTAGCTGTCAATAATTAATGTTATGTTACGAAATCAGTGCCGAATTCTGATTATTCTAATTTAATTTGTTAGGGAATACATCCACACACATCTCAACTACTTGTTGTTGTTGATGACTTTTTTATATAAAATATCTTCAATAGGTACAATAAATAAAGTCGCTGTCAGCCTGTGTCTGTTTCGCAGCTAACTTCATTAAATGATGGAAACTGCTGCGAAAAGCTAGTATTAGCTTAATTAACATAAACAAAATTCACTGTTATATCGAGAAATCCAGACCTAAGACCTAACATATCAATAGCAGGCAAACAAATTGACAATACAAATATCTCGGGGCTTAGGTAAATGAAACGCGAGTCCGACCAAGAAATTAAATCCCAGATTGAACTGTTCCGAGTCTCTTTCAATAAAATGAGAAAGAAATTGCACAATTAAACATCATTGTACGGCTACGAAACATGGATCAATGTCCATTGGCCTACGGGTATTCGAAATGTGGTGCAACCGATGTAAGCTTTGCATTAGCTGAAACCATAAGGTCAAAAATGAAACCGTTCTCTAACGTTATCAACCATCAAGAAACGCAATATTAAATATCTTGACCATGTGCATAGTCGCGACAGATATATGCTGTTTTAGTTAATCATGATTACAAAACATCCGGGAGTGGAATGGAATTGCCAGTCAAGCAACTGAGTCATTTGACAGTCAGGTCGGGTCAGGAGGTACAGGAGTTAACGGCCAACCTTCAGTACTGAAGATGCACTAAGATAGAGAGAAAGAGAGAAATTAATTTGCTTATGTGACAAACAACACAAAAACCGCTGAAACTTATTTACCAACGTACATTTTACCTATGCAAATTGCAATTATAAGTCAATATGCGGTTGGTAAAAACTACTCGTAAGTTCACCATTTCAACGAATACGAAATATCTCGTTACATAAACGAGCTATGAAAGCTACGTTTTCTAGGTCAAATATCACAGAAAGTAACGAAAATGAAAATTTTAATTTTAAATTCCCTAGCACAAACTTTTGAAAGTACTTCAATATTCAGTGACCTGTATATAAAACTTCACCTTTCTACATCTTGATAATAAATGTATGTATTTAGGCATTAAAGTGATATTTATTGATGAATTCCTTTTAACAAGTAACTGAGCATTCAGAAAATATATTTAAGGGAAATAAAAAAATCGCTCGATTGTTATGCCCGATGAACAGAAATTTAGACACGCGAAAACTAAAATGAAAGTTAAACGTGTTTATTATATATTTATTGCATAGGGTTAAATTAAGACATTTCACACTTTAGAGTTCACAAAAAAGGTAGTCGCATAATTTACAACGACATTGGCGTGGCCGTGATCATCCATACGTTACTCGTATGTCAAGGAAAACGTGATAAAGTGTTCATGCTACCAGCTTTTCAACATAATTAAAAATTCATGAATATTATTAAGGAAGGTCCCGAAAATTGGATAAAAAATCGGGAACGACTCTGAACCACGGTTATTCATGGTTGCTACCATGAAATTCGAAAACCGGTGTTAAATCATTTTAATAAACTGACAAATCTTCTAAACCGAACGGATTTGTCTCCAAAGGAACATTTTTTCAAGAAATTATCTTTTAGGGCTTCCACATTTCAATAAATAAGGTGTAAAATGACTGGTTCTGGTATTATTTTTGCAACAATGATTGGTTTTATAAATGCATCTATTGGAAGGCCGTTGGACGTTGGAAGGCTGTAAGTCCAATATTGATAGTAGATTGCTACAGTCGACAAGAGGACGCATTTTGCCACCACTGTGCTTAAAACTCACCTTATCGATATCTGCATAACCAAGACTATTAGTCTCTAGTTTCCACATTAGTAATTGCAAAGAAAATATAAAATACTGTAATTTTAATTAAAATGGAGAACCTATTTAATTTAACAGAAAATGAAAATGTTCACAAGTTGATTCTGACATACACCTATCCAACTCCACAGCATACGAGCAACAAGAACATATGTTAGCGGTTTCATAATACGAGTATACACCACCAGACGGCGTGGCGCACAAATGTCAAGGCATCTGGTTTGCGTGCCCGTTTCGTAATGAACTCTTTTTTTATTTTCCTCTCGAAAGTATTCGTCACGAATGCAATTCAATTGTGCACTTTTTATTTTTGTATTAATTATTTGAGCCAAGAATGATGAACGTGATCGGACAAATCTCTATAGAAAAGTTGCAAGCGAAAGTGTGTTGGTTTGTTAAAATTTTCAAAATAGAATGACGATTTTGATTAATAAATCAATACGACTTTCAAGTAGTGAAATAAGCTGCTTTATCCCTGATAAACACAAGCTTCCTGTAGGTTAGCGGTAGATCGAAGCTTATTCTGTAGGATCTTATAGCATAAGCTTACATCTGAAAGCAGTTTTTATGGCTAAACCAAGAAATGTATTTTGATAAAAGTCAATATTATGAAGATAATTGAGCTTTGGAAAAACTGATAACCTATAATTTTTAAAAGATGGCACAATATTTTGTGTAGGTGTAGTTCACCCTACTCTTGCTGTTTGTCATTTTGTTTAATTAAAGAAGCTTGTGATGATAAAGAATTGTTAAAAATCCGTTACCTGTCCAAGGAAGAATTTTCTATAGTACTTGGCGGTGTCATCTGTGTCGATGTTGTGTCGTCTTGAGTTCTGTCGGGGAGTACCGGGTTGGGCACGAGGCTCCGTTTCTTCGCCATCTGGTGAAGGCTCATCTACACCGTCTACCCAATACCCACCGCTCGGGGGTTGGACAATTGATGGTGGGGTTCCTGCAACAATCACAGGACATAATCACTCGTAACATTTTGGACTACAACATAGGAGTTGCTTAAACCACTAATAAAATACACCTTGCCTATTTTCGAAGTATTATGTTTAGCGACATTATATACTCGTATATTATACATTTAGATTTTGCCCACGATTTCGTTCGCGTCTCTCTGAAACAATACTTTTTCTTTGGATAAAGGTACCTTATGTCCTTTTCTGTAAACCTGAAAAGGTGTATGCAAAATTTCATGGTGATCCATAAAGTAATTTCAAAAATTTGCAGTTTTTAACACGTCAATGTTATTTAATAATGTATATCTTTCAAATTTAATTTGTTATCAGTAGAGAAAATTAAATGTTTTGTAATTAAGTCGTCAAAAGGCAATTAAGCCGCTGGATACTGTTTTTTTTTTATTGGTATTGGATTTTGGCCTAAACCGCAACAAACCATTCATAGACTCCTACTGGTAAACTTGTCATGTAATGTAGATTAAAATTGGCCTGCTAAGTAAATCTGTGCGAAGCCAAGGCAGCCCGCTAGTTAATATAATGACAATGCACTTCAATACTGTCACGACACTGAGTTTATATAATACTCTTCTCTCTCAACGCGATGTCTATTTTATATAACCATTAGGAGACTCGATAAAGCTTTCATGTCTAAAAGACGATCTTTAACGAAATATATCGGCTTTTTGTTAACATTTGATACTAAGGAAGTCACGATGGCAATTACATTTTTTTTGGATTTCAAATTGTATATGTATGTGGCCTTCGAGTTTGGGCTAAGTTGTGCCAAGGTTACTTTACGTTGTTAACAAATTGCTATAATTTATAACAAAAGCAACCAAAAGTACATACACTGACTACGAGAAAGACTTGAAGTACATGGTAGATAATTTAACGATCTCCACAACAGAAGGTCAATGTAGCAAAAAAAACCTGAATGTAAACATTCGCCTTCATTACTTGAGTTTTACTTTAAAATCAGTTCAAAGAATACCTTGTTATTTCCTGATACTATAATGAACACCCATTTTGTGTTTCAGCACAAAGTAAACATTGATTAGGTAATTTGAAAACTGATCCTCAAAGTGAAAGAAGAACTTTTTTATTTGTCGTGTAGACGCATCTAATTTTTACAAGACTTTATGTGCCAGACCGTCTTTTGTCATGATATTTAGCAAGGCTCTTAATAATGCAGACGGAGTCCTATGAGTCGGCTTTGTTCCACAGCTGCTGACCGTTTCTCTATTAAAAGCTTCTCTCAAGACAGTATACAAGTATAAGCAGAGGTTTTTGAAAGGAAACATTTTTCAACTGTACTAAAATTTGCCTTTATTCCAGAAAAGTTTTCTTCCAGCGCATATGTTAATAAAAACTACGCTGCCGTGTTAATACTACGCCTTCGTGAAAAATACATTATTTGCTTATTAAACTATTTAAACCGTGTTTAATATTAATCTACTTTATTTGATACAGTTTTTATTGATTGATAAATTGTATTTAATGAAAATTCGCCTCTGAAATTTAATTATCTTTTTAATGTAATATAAGTTTGATGACTTGTCTTTGACACCTATAAGTTTGACACCTTGAATGTTTAAAATTTTTATATTACTATTAGCTGGCGCCCGCGACTTCGTCCGCGTTGAAAAAGAAAAAAAGTAGCCTATCCTGTGTCCTGTACGTCTAAATGTTTATCTACCAAGTTTCATGAAAATCAGTTAATTCGTTTAAGAGTTATGGAGGAACATACATACAATACATGCATACACTTACAGATCTATTTTTCATCAGCATCAGATTAAAAAATGACACGTATCTTCCAAAAATCATATGAATTTTTGTAATGCTCCTTATTCCGCCTGCATTATTTACATTTCCGTCATTATTGAATTCATTAAATTGTAAGCAAAATATTCAACAACCCGATACAAAAAACCGAAAAAGAGATAAAATTATACTTAACTCTAATGTGATACGTATCATTGCATTACAGTGCATACGATGTTGTGGACGAAACGGACGGAATAGTGGCGATTATGTGAAGCAGAACCGCAGTCGGCTTGATTTCCCAAGATATACCTTGGAATATAAGCGCGCCGCTGTCCGCTATCTAATTTAATTAATGTTTTAATCAACTAACTAGCAGCTCGGAACGGTTTCATTTTCTCTTTCATATAATTAGCGTTTACTTTGTCATCCTATTTGTTTAAGATTCTGTTGGCTGGGGGAGATTTCAAGAGATTCTTTTTGTTGGTAATACGGTAGGTACGTAAGTGGAGAAATAGATGCACCGTTGCTTTCCCGCCTGAAAATATAATCATAAAACTCCTAGTCGTTATTAGGAGAGTTAAAATTTGCTAGTTTATCAATTTATGAAAATTATACCAACCCTGCATTTACATATTATTTTATAATTAACTAGCTGAACTTGGCCACGCTTCGTTACGGCGCGCGCGCATTTAATGAACACTGCTTTTGGTTTTTTTGCTATAAGTAGCGTATATACAGTAAACATTTAATAAAAAACAGTTACTTTGACACTACAAATAGACACTTCAATTTTAAGATCTGATTTTAAAGACATTTTGTACTCATTTTGTACTCGTATGTTGTACTCGTATTTAATCGTATTTAATAAAATGGTTTTCTATGTCGATACTTTTCTTGGTTCTAAGAATTAAACCAAAAATAGTTATACCAAAAATAACAGTGATTTTATTTTAGTATTGTCGAGTAAAGTACATTTTTATTCATTTTCTCCCCCTCTAGAATAACGTTAAACCATATAAAGTTTGAACAGTAAAGTCAGTAAGATACGACATACAATAAAAGGCAAGAATTATGAATGGTCTCGACATATCATGCTTTTACAACTTCTCACACGGTTTTCTATGTTTATATAGAAAACTTTTGTTTGTATTTTCGTATCTAGCTCACGTTTAACGATGATCCCGTGACTCGGCATCTTTGATCTCCACTCTTTATGCCTTTGTTGCGAAAAACAAGCGAGCCGTGTAATTTCTATCATAACCAGAGCAAACTTTTATTTGAACGTATCAAATATTACTTACAGAAAATGGAGGCACGACCACAAATGTATTTGATTCTTTTTCAAAAAAATCTAATACTTCAATGAAAATAGAAAATAACATTTGGAAATCAATATCGTGGAACATATTCGTAGCACTACCATTATCGTACTTAACATGTCTTACTTTAATGCAACGTTTTTACTAATATAACTGTAACTTAAGAGTGGGTATAAAGCAAACAAAATTTGTAATTTCACCCGCGTGGCCCCTTGGACATGACAGTGACACAAAATACGTAGAACTACGCACAACATGCGACGGAAGATAGCGCATCTCGCTTAATAAAAATGTTATAAGTGCCAAAAGTATTAAATATTAATTATTCGTAAACTACAATGACAAATGAAAAATTGTTACATACAGCCTTAGATAATATGTGAAGTGAAATTAATGATACACTTTTAGCTTTGTAATGTGTGTTATTTTGAAAATAAAACTAAAATCGATGGAAATGAGAGCTCACTTGGTGATTTTTTTCTATCGAGAATTCATTATATTATGTTTTCGGTTACAGTCGTCACTTTCATTTATAATGTATTTATCTATTTAAAAAAATTAATTAAATTAGACTTTGTTTACTTAGATAAAATTCAAATCTAGGATTGGCTATTTCTCTTTATACTCGCTCTTAACACTAAATAGCGCTCTCTTACTTGTAGTCTAGAAGAAAAAAAAAAGGAAAAAAAGCAGTTTAAAAGAAAAGAGAATGCTGTAAATATCTAACTGTAAATATTTCATTTTTATAATACAGACAGAAAGAACAGAAAAACTCTATCTCTCCAGATTCCTTAGGAACAGTACTTTTAATCTGGATCTGGTACTCCCTATGTTATTTCTTGTATCCCTGATAACGTGTCATGCAAAATTTATGATATCGGTTGATTTGTTAATGCGTGATAAGGTAACAGATAGACAGACAGATATAGTTACTTTCACATTTATAATTTTAGTATGGAAGTATTATGGATATAAAAATGTGTATCTAATTGCACTGATTTTCATATAGTGATTCATAGTGAAATTAATTTTCAAACTAATAAAAAATTATATGCTAATAGCCTTGCTATAGCATAGTGTGCTGTAATTATTCCGAAATCAGTACTTAATTATTATTCAATTTACTAGGTGTCGATTCAAGCTGTTTTTTTTTGTAAGGCCACTATTAAATTGAAGAGTGAGAGATCTGTAGCAATACTTTCACATTTTATTCTCATCACTTATTTAGATGACTTTCTCTGACGAATGATTTGTAACAATGCAGTCAAGTAATGAAAACTGCAGTACAAAAGAATGACTACTGAGGGCAGATTTCTTATCAATGGGACAATAAGCTTAGATTTTTAATTGTATATCAGAATAAACGTAATAAACTTTCTATTTTTTTCCATTATAAATATGTTTAATATTATTATTTTATATATTACTAGCTGTTACACGCGAATTCGTCCGCGTAAATTTTAAAATATAGCTGCTATATAAATATGTTAGTCGCTGATAATGTATATATATAGGTTCCAAACAGTGAAAGAATTTTTCAAATCGGTTTAGTAGTTTCGGAGCCTATTCAATGCAAACAAACCAACAAACAATCAAATCTTTCCTCTTTATAATATTAATATAGATTATGTACCTATTAACTTTTAGGTTAACATTTTTTTCTTTATTAAATCGCTCTAGCTAAATAAATATTTATAAAAATGCCAATTTAAATGATTTTAAATTGTTTTCATTTTACTTCTAAATCTCTCGAAAACAGTAGTTTTTTTCTGGATGATAAGTCCCTTAGCTACTCCTTGAAAACACGTAATGTGAAATTACGGTTGAGTAGTAAAGGGATAAAAGTGTAACAAACAAACAAACTCATTTTCGCATTTATAATATTAGTAAGAATAGTAAAGATGAAAAAATAAACTATGGATAAGAAATGCCATTAACCCACTCAGAAATATTTAAGATTTTTTTATATCTGCATTTTATTTTATTTTACCTTATTTGAAAATTATGACAAAAATAAAGTGAATTTATTTCAGGGTGTTTTTTCAGGAAGTCTTTACCTGTGTTTCATTCAACTAAAATGTAGGGTTCCTCAAGGGAGATTTAGGCAAATACTTATAGAGTCTGGAGCTATTATTAATTAATAAAATATATATAAAAGTATCTTATGGTATGGTGAAGACTTAATCTTAATTCGGTTTACTAACAATGTTTTTAAAACTACAAGATTTATAATAAATTAAACCGCTGAATGCTTCAAATGGTCAAAGGGCAAAATTATTAAAATTAGTGCTACGTTCCCGTAATAAGCATAATTTGGTACCTCGGAATTCGAGACGAGTGGCTAATTGGGTTATTCTCGGTTCAAGAATCCATTTAAAGGGCAACTTCTTGAAATAATTTGTACAAAGAAAGCCATTTAAAATGATAACAGAACTTATAATTTAAGTTATATAAATTACAGTATTATTTATATAATTGTTACCTGATTTAGCCAAAGTCTCTTCCAACAATCGCCGGCTTGCTTGGCATGCTTCAAGACCTCGCCTTGCGGCTGCGGCAGATCCAGGCGAAGACGGTGGCCCATGAGGTGCGGGCACTCGACCTTCTGCATACGAATGTCTTTCTACAACACCAGCTCCCCCCACTGACACAGACCGACGGTTATCGCTTCTTGTCGTCACCTGGAAAGAAATGTTAAAGTTCAACACCGTTTGTATGCAATTAAAATTGTATTGTATTGAGATTTATTAACTATATTTAATTTGATGTTAATAAATCAAGATTAAAGTTAATTTATAAAATTTAGAATTTTAGATGAATTTAATTAAGTTTAAAATTCTCAATTCAAAAAGTAATTTAAGATAGACCATATAATAGCACATGTGATGTTATGTTAGATGAGTTGACTTAGACACTTGAGAGTTTAATATTATGGATCGCAATGTCTTGAAAATAACTACAAATAAAATTGATTCTGTGTAGCTTACCTATAATAAAATAATAATGTAAAAAATACTCTATTCGCTAAATGATATTCAGCGAGGTCTAACTAAATATGTAGTAAAACCCAACTTAGATCTTAATGTACCTACAGTCATCAACGCAGGTAAGCGTGACGAATATTATGCCTACATTGTTCATTGACCTCTTACCGTGGGACCTTTGAAATGTGGTTTTCTCTTTAACTGTACCATTACGCACAAAAATGATTTCGTTGTAAAGCAATTTTGTCAAAATAATTTTAGTACGTGATCGATCACAACCTGGAAAGCCATAGTAAATTTACAGTAATAGAAAATTTATTGAATCATATCGAAGTAATTTGTCAACATAAAAACGTGGTTTATATAATCTTATACGGCTTCGTAGAAATACTTGGAGTTTTTGTTACGGTTCCGTTTGTAATCAGGCAGAAAGCAATGCGTATAAATGGAGCGAATCATTTTTCAAATATTGACTGGTCATAAAGCAGTGAATTTTACCGCTACCGTAAACACAGTCAAAAGTTTAAAATTGGAACCCGACGGAAGCATTAGTCGAGCCGTTGACAGCAACTCGAAACAAGTAGCGTGGAAAATGCTTACGTCGATTTCACTTTGATCAAATTAATCTGACGTCCGTACATCATGTTTACGTTTCTCGTTGAAATTCTACATCAAAACGTTGAAAACTAGAGTGAAAACCCATAAACAGTTTACAAAATAATCGGAAAATGTTCCGGGCACATAAAAGTGTGTATTTAATTACAGAAACCATAAAGCTATCGATCTATTTCAATAGACTGCTGCGTTACTCTGAACTTTTTGGCTCTTTACATTTTGTGGTGTTGATAAAAGATTTTTAAAATATAGTTTTACCAATGTTTCAAAGGTCGAATGTTAAAGTTATGTTGGATTCGTGTTATCTCTAAATTTTATTAAAATTGGTTCAGGCAAAGTATAACGTAGTTTTATAAGCTTTCGTAGAGCATTTATCAAATTTTTGAGAGAATGTCATAGGTGATTATTGATTTCCAGTAAGATACAGGTTAATAAGATACATTTTAATGAGGCATTTAAAGAGACTTTATTATATAATGCACTTAGAGGCGATAAAAACGGTGTCATAGGTATAGTTAGACTAGATTTTCTAAGAATTAATGAGATTAAAAGGGTCGAAGATTGAGACGCATTTTATCAGATATTGTGATACTATCTGCGAAACCCTATACAAAGGATTTTCCGAATAGTATCGAAGATGAATGCCTACGGCGATGGAATATAATCTATGTTACTAATATGATAAAAAGATAGTCGGAATTTATAAGTTTGTTAATAAGTTAAGAGTAGTCCAAACAGTTCATGTTAACTCCATTTTAGCGTCACAAAAAATTCATAGATTGCAACGCTGCCAATCATTTAGTAACACTACCTAATAAGGTTAGGTAATAATACGGTAATTAACAAAATTATTGCCGACGTCCTGTAACGGAACGGATTTTGTATATCATATGTCGTCCGTATATATGCGGGGCTTCCTTTTGTCTGTTTCTACAATTCAATTCTAATCTTTTTAAATACCTACTAGTATTTTAAATCTCTTAATCTTGTCTACACAAGACGAAGATGACAAAAAGAATAGTATCCTGAGTTTCTTCTCAGGATCGTCACCCCGGTTTACCGTCATTATAAATTTATTTAAATTTATAATGACGTCATTATAAATTATAAATTTAAATAAATTTATAATGACGATAATAAGAGTTACTTGTAGAAACCTAATTGATAAATAAATATTTTAATATGATTTTTGATAATTTCTATTTTTTTTTTAAATTTCCATATTATATATGCACATTAAATTATTTAAAATTTTGTCGTAATGATCGATTGCTTAATATTACTTTTTTAATTGAACTTTGCTTACTGTTTTCATTGAACAAAATATTTGATTTACTTTGCATAGTCAATGGCGGAACTATGATATTTTCGCAACATTTTGACTTAATTTTAGGTAGATTCCCGTCTGGTGGCAGTACTGAACACCTTATAGAAGACCACCGTGAAATAAAAGCATATATGCTGTTGTGTTTCGGCGAGTGAGTAAGGGATGCCAGAGCCCATTTCCCAATGCCTTTCTAATCATACTATGGTCGGCAGCGCACTTGCAGCACCTGTGGCGTTGCTTGCGTTATAGGCGACGGCAGCCACATACCATCAAGTTGATCGTCAGCCTGTCTGCCGACCTCAACATAGAAAAACCTTTCTACTTTGTAAAACTACAAAACTTGCAACATTTTGACTCGTTTTTAGGTTGATTTCAGCTAACTGTACGCGCCACACATTAAAAACTAATAAAAAAGTCATCAAAGCCCCGACGTAACATTAGCATGTATACACTTTTAATTGTTATTTGCGTTTATATCAAGTGTCTAGAGAAACAGTCGTATCTATCTCATTATTAGGGCGTTAGGGCACCACACCACACTTAACGACTGTCTGTATAGTATACGGTCTGAATAAACGAGGCAAATAATTCCCTCTTGCCGTCCCATTAAAACTGGAAGACAAATTTTAGGATCACAGGGATTATTATAGAAACTGCACCTTAATTAAATGCTCTCCAACTTTTAATTGAGTCGTAAAATGTTTAATGTTGTCATTTGTTTAGAAATACCTTTGACAATTCCTTTTGTAGGTGGTTAAAATTTTGAGAAGCATTTATTTTAATGTATGTGGTAAGTAAAATTACTTGAGCTTTTGGACACAACATTCGTTTCCATAAGTAAAGTAATAAGTAGGACCTCTTTAAAGAGCATGACTGTGCTAAGTAGCTGAAGATATCGTAACGAAAAACATCGCTTGCAAATCTCGCAGCAGGGCAGAAAAATTAAGACAAAAAATTTCTTTTTCATATAAAATTAAATTTATTCCTTTTCATATACGTAATTTTTTCGCTTAGAATGTGTTGTCGCATATGAATTTATGAAACGTACTGACCACGGTAATCATAATGGGCAAGGTGTGAGGGAAGGAGGAAGTCGTGGCTGTGAAACATCAGAGAGTAGACGAGAGAGAGAGAGAAAGAGAGAGAGGGAAACGCACTGATTTCTAAAGGGCAGAAAATAACAGGTAAGAAATATGATATGGGTATAGTAGATAATGTGAGAATATGCTTTAGCTTCACTAAAGCTTTTAGCGAAACACAACAGAACATATCCTATTGCCATGATGTCAAAATGCTCATATGTTAGAAGACTGCGAAACGCCCTCAAATTAAACAAATTTACAGCGACATTCATGCTTAATAATTTAAATAATCTAAAGTATAAATTTAAAATCGTTCAGCAGTTAGTGTCTCGGTTTCAAAGAATTATATAAATTCATACTAAATGCGGAATTGTCAAACCATTTCAAAACATCCTTTATGCATCGTCCGCCCGCCCCATTTATCCGTAACATTTCTTTAACGGTAAATTTAGATTTCACTTCTATACATTCCGCTTAACGTCCCCTCGGTCTATTTAAAGAAACTAGATGTTAGTGACGTCTTATTCGGATCCGGATGGATGAACTAAATCTCTCTTATTAACTTTATAAATATTTTTTATTGATTGCCGCAAACTTATTTTTAAATTATACACGCAGACTGTACGCCTCACAAAAAAACTGGTGGCATGAATTTATTAAATTTCAAATATTAAATTTTATTCTGTCGATTTTTTAAAAGCGTGTAGAGAATATTCGTATGTTGAATACAATATGAAAGGTTTGAACGCGGAGAATAGTCTGGTAATATTTACAGTGGGCAAATATTTATTATCAAACTTTATCATCGGAAATTACATATTTTGTTTAATAATAATAATAATAATCATTTATTTCAGACATAGAACATCCATAATTATTAATATAGGTACATAGGTATTAACAAAATAATAACAAATATATACATTTATGTGAATTATAATATATAAATATTATTACATCCTTACTACCTTGTGAATGTGAGTTTGTTTGTTTGTTACGCTTTCAAGCAAAAACTAAACTAAGTTTAAACTTCTAACTTCAAAGTAAATTTTAATTTTTTTTTAATGTTAAGGTCGACAGAAAGGCTGAAGGTCCACTTGACGGCTCGTTTAAGATTTTATTTTATGTATGTACATATAGTTTAATTCAGTTCATTTTTCTACTAAATGTTTCATTTGTGTGAAACCAGGGTCCACAGCTAGTATTTTAATCATCTGTTCCCATTTGCTTAACATTAATAAAAAAACATACTACACAAGTGATGCAGACAAAAAAAAATGTGTCAAGGTGAATTTAATACCGCAAATGTAACCGCCCTATCCCATTTAGTTATTGGAAAGTCACAGTAGTTGCACTGCGTCAACTGAGATTTGATGTTACATTTCAATTCAGAATCTACGTAAAATATTCTACCAAAATATTATGCACGTTCGAATAGACTCGTATAATAATAAATAGTGACAATGAGATAAAACATACCATATTTTTGTTAATTAATTAATGAATCATAATTAAACGAGTAGATTTATAAAATGCAAAAAAAAATAAGGTTTACTTTGATTGCTAATCTCTTTGATACTATCTAGTTCTGTTAGACTTTTGATCCATCGTGAGGTTTTTAGCTCAAGAGTCACTATAAGAAAGGGGAACATGTCTGACAATATTTCAATTTAATTTATGTGTAAAGAATTACAGTAACACGACTGCGAAAATCTGCACAAATAAACTAATTTTAAAATATAATTAACAAAATAAAATTTATTTGAAACAATACTTAGAACAGAAAAAATCTGTTTTATTATATAATAAAAATTATAAAATTATATTATATTTTTATAATATAATATTATAAAATTATTTTGAAATTATATTATAAAAATGCAATTATTATTAAGCAGGAGAAGCAAATAAGTCGAAATTCTTTCTCAGTCTTAATAGTAATTCTGATGGTGATGCTAAGACAGAAGACAAAATTATTTGATGTCAAGGAGACACTAAGGACGCTGCTAACCTAACAGTACATAGGGTAAAAACAAAAGTATAAAAAGTAAAAAGAATGAGTCATAAATAATAATAAATACACTCCATAGACAAATATTTGCACAAATATTGTCCATAAACGTTGGAGGTGTTTCGCTAGGAGTTTGGCCAACGTCACCCTATGATTGGTTTGTGATGGGAAGTAAATTGCTTCGATGCGGTTGTAACGTTCACATGCAACTGTAGGAAGCTTTTACTCAGACGGTATACATTTTCGAAGAAAATTTAGCGCTTATTTATAGAGAATTTCTATGATTATTCATACCTACGATATTACAATTTTTATCCTATATATTTTTAAAGCTTTGTTTTTAATTTAATATTATTCAACTTTATGCACCCAGGACCATACCTCGAAAAATATCATTTATATACGCAAATAATATAATTTGTAATTACTGTAATATTTACAAGTATCTTTGCGTCAGTATTTGTTAACAAATATCTTACAAACCGAAGAACATCAACAGAATGTTAAACAATGTCGGAAACGAAATTAAGGGTTAAATTATATTTAAAATAATATATCATGATGTTTATGAAAATCATATCGAACCTTCTAGTGGACCATATTGAAGTTATTCTAATCAAAAGTAATTATTAGTATTTATACCTAATTACTAGTCATATACCTATGAATAGTGTGGAGGGATGATTATATGACGTCAATCGAATTATCCGACATATTACTTCGAATAATGGCGAAGTTAAACAGTTTTATCTTACTACAAACATTACGTAATGAACGATAAGCTGTTAGTGTAGTAGAAGGAAGCTGACATGTACAGTCAGCTATAAAAATAATCAAATTTCTAATAAAATTTACTTAAGGTCATACATGATCCCAATCGTTGTATTTGTTATTATATATACATTTTCTCAAACAATACTGTCGGAAACAAGATACTAATAGACTCTACGTACGTTTGATATTGTGATTTATACAAGTCAGATATTAGAGCTATTTAAATGGAAACCTTTATTGACGGAAAGCGTTGAAATATTTAACAGAATAAGTTCCACATACTTTTTACAATCAACAAAATATTCTACAACAGCTATATTAAAAACAATTTGTCCAATATAAACTGATATCTAAGTTGGTAAGCATTCCTTTTTTAAAATTATACATGAAGTGGAATTATATTAAAAAAAAAATTACACTTTCTGTATGTTACATTTACGTCGTATCAATATCGATTTAGATAATAATTTTGATCATTAATTATTACATTGTCTTGGTTAATAAATTTTTATCAGTTTTCAAGAAGTTTAAATAGAGCTGCATAGTAAAAAAAGTTTAATTTCTAATATAAACTAATTTCATTTATTTAAAATATATTTAAGCAAATGCTCATTTTAAGTGAAATTGTTATGCTGACTGTACTAATCTTTAGTGCTCTTTTACAAAATGTAATTATTCCCCTAAGGACACTTCGTCGTGACTATACTCTAACAACGTTTCAGCTAAGTTTTAGCAGGCTGCGTTATCTTTTACTTGATGTTTTTAAGAGGAAATATATTTGTAATTTAATCATCAAAGACACGTGATTCACATAATCCGCAGTGGGCTGGCTAATATTACTACCGACTAGGTACACATCCTACATCCTTTGTAGACATGTGCCTTTGTAGCAGTGGGACGTAATATTTTTATATGGGACATAATACTCGTACTTAGGCGGATAATTACAAACATAATTGGAACAGGTAGGGAATTGTCAGAATAGAAATAACGCCCTAGTGATCGGACCGTAAAATGACGAAGTATCGATGCAAGACGAGCCACGTGATCCGCCGGAAAGTGGGGAGGCCATCCTCCTTATCCTACCCAATGACCTTTTGACAGGAGGTGTCCGGTTCGGCCTAATACAGGCATGTAGATACTCGTAGATATGCTCGCAGGTAGAAATTGTCAGGTGGCAAACCTCAATAGCACTGCAATAACTTTTACTTTTACTTGCAGTAACTAAGGTACTCAGGAATTACTCTCAGTAATTAGTATTTAAAAAATTATCAAAATATTCAAATTCTGTGTATTTGATACATAGGCCTCGATAAGGCAGGAATATAATAAGTACGTAGATGACAATTGAAGACGTGAGTGGAAGAAGGTGGTATGTCGCATAATTCCAATTTTGAATAAATCGAGGTTAAAGTTTTACTTTTAATTTTTGAGATAAGTCGCTGATTTTTGTACTAAATTATGATGCAAAGTTGTGTAAACAACATAAAATATTAATGGTATGATAGCAATGAAACACTTCTATTATTTAATAATAAAAAAAGTGAACATAGCTCCCTTTTCCATTAACAAAAGTAAATTTTTCTGAACTATTTGCTTTTTAAAATTAACTGCACTTAAAAACTTTTTTAACTTTTTATTTTCCAAAAATGTCTTAAATCGACGATCTTAAGGTCTGTAATCATTCATATGGACATATTACCTTCGTCAACGCAAAAAAACGAAAAAACCCAAAAATGCGACATAACACCTTCATCCACACGTCTTGAATTGTTATGAAGAAAAACTTATAAAGGCCCACATAAGGCAAGCTACGCCACTGGTTGAGTAAATATATAATCTATATACGAGTATGTACTTCAAAAGTAAAAATTAAATCCCAAAGTGTTTTCGTAAAAGTTTTGTTTTGTAAAAGTGTTCTTGCTATATCGAAGTGAAAACCGCGTTGCGGGCGGGAGGGTGTCTACACGTTGCCATTGTTGAAATGTAACGATATTGCCGCCATTCATCCGTATCAGAGATAAAGGTAGGCGTCTGCCTTCCAAATGGAAACATTATTTTAACAAACAATCAAGAACATTGAAGCACCGCATTAGTTGCGAGGGTTTCGCATATTCATTGTTACAAAGTAGGACACGAAACAATTACAACCGTCTCATTATGTTATCATATTCATAACGCCGTACAATAAGGAAGAAGAAAATATTTCCCACAGACAAAGAGAACAAAATGTTCTTCTGCAATGGTGGCTTTTTAACGACTAACAACAGTGAGCAACTATTTGAGTAGGAGACCACACATTTTTTACCTTCATTCAAGTTTATTTTTTAATTTTTAACAGTTTTTTTTTATTACGATAAATTGCGTACATATCTAAGTTTAAGAAACACACTATATGAACAAGAAAAGTTAACAAAAAATACTCATTGGTCTAAGCGCCTCTTTCACCAACTACAAGTAAAGAGTTGATTAGTTACTTTTAGAAATCATTTTCTGTTTTATTGAATTATGCACTCGGTTTACTGCATTATACGATAGGCGAATTTTTTAAATTATTTTCTATTTAGTGTTTGGGACGTTTACCATACAAACAAAGGTATATTCAGCTAAATTATTCCCGGTGACAGGTGACTTTAAGTGACGGTTTAGCCTAGTTGACGTTGGTGAAAGAGGCGCTAAGCTACAAGAAGCACTTGAAAATTAAGAACCTTTTTAATGTGACGTTGGACGGTCCACTTGACGGTATGTGGCTACCGTCGCCTATAACATAAGCTACGCCACAGGTGCTGCAAGTGCACTGCCGACCATATTAGAATTAAGGATAGGGGAAATTAGGATAGTAAAATTCCCTATCCTTAAATTCAACTATGGTCGGCAAGGCGACGATAGCCACAACCATCAAGTGGAAAATGTTTGTTGACTTTAACATAAAAGAAAATTGAAATTGGAATCTTGAAGACTCTAAGTAAGTTAGAAAAAATGTGAATGAGAGCGAAGAGCTCTTCCTAGACCCTCGAGCTCTGTGATTGCGTTTATCGGAGCGTTAAATGAGCGTTGCAATTTTAATCAGTTTAGTTACTCCCGTTTTTATTATGATTTTTTTCCACAGCAATGCTAGCTGGTTGTTTTCCTTCTTAACATGAAAAAGATACGCTTCTAACAATAAGATAGATAACCCGGATAAAAACAAAACCAACAATAAAGTTTAGCCCAACTTTAATTTAGAAAATAATTTAACTATTCATTGTTGAGATACAAGTACAAATTGTTATATAGTTTTTTATAAATGAATTAAATTTTGTATCTTGTATGTTATTATAGTATATTTATACAAGTCTCCGCCGAAATAGCAATTGGCGGCCTCGTTTGTTTTAAAAGGGCCTCGGATAACGCCTCGACCTTTTACGAGAATATTCTTTTGTAAACCACCTGTCTTTGCCTCGTGCTTCGAATACTACTCGGCCGACAATTACTTTATTTCCGGCTTGGACAATTATATTAACTAATATACCTATCACAGCTGAAATAATTGAATAATATTTATATTAGAATACATACCAACCAAAGAAACAAATTATTTTTCTTTTAAATAATTTAATAGTCATGTTAGCCCTTTGAAGAATTGACAAAGTAAGTCTCAAGGGAGAGCCTTTCGTAATACAATTTCAGAATCAATAAACGAAGCTGGTGTAAACACACAAAAATATATTTATACAGACGAATACCGTAACTAAGTAACTTAAATATATAGAACATACACTTTACCAACTAGGCTAATAACAAGTTGCTTTAAATTAGCCATTGTTTTCTAACTTGAAAGAAATATGTTCTATTCTGTGAAGCAAGCCACTCCCTTGATGGTATCGACAATGAAGTTAGCACGAGGTCTTTGTTGCAACGTTGAGAAAAATATTATGGACTGTGGATTATCTTCGAATGTATCGCTAACTACTTTTGTGAAAAATGGTCTTACTAGAAGATACATTAGGTTACTGCAGTGGGTGAGACATGAAAAAGGTATATATTTCTCAGGTTGCTTACTTATTAAATATCGTAGTTACTTAGGGAAACACTGTTTGGTATTTTGCCTACACCATGTCTTTAAGCTTTTCTTATTAAGTATGAATTAATTTCAGAAATATTTTTTATAGAACAAATTAAACATGTATAGGATTCATATTCCTAGCATAATCAAGAACCTTGTACGTGTATAACGTGTATAGAACCAAATGTATTGATTTGTAACCGTCACCAGTTCATTTCTCATTTCACAATAATAGAGTATGATACGAGTTCATCGCAGAATTGACACGTAACAATGCTCTTACTGAGACACTTATAAATATATATGCCACTGTTCAGTTCTTTAATGTTGAAGCTCATAATTGCATTTTATGAAATACAATTTCTCCATTTTCTACAGAAACTTGCTTCGAGTCTCACTGCTTTGTTCTCTGCATTAAAAGAGGCAGATATGTATACGTATCGTGAGTTATACGAAGTTTTCATTTTATTCAACTATCAGGTTCATTCCCATGGCTGACATTAGCAACAAAGGGGTGACGCAAATGCGTACCGCGAACGCATTTGTTATTGCTCGCTTGTGCAACGTCTTGTACGCATTCAATGACTTCGTACTGACACATGAATAATTGATAGTTGCCATTGTAATAGATATTGCTCTCTGTTTTGCTCGGTAGCCTTGATTAATTACATATGGGTTACGAGTGAGTAATCATTTGCGACTTCAAGAGCGAAGTCCTACCAAATATTATAAATTATGCGAAAGTTTGGGATGATTTATTGATGTCTGTTACTTTTTCATGTAAATTTTACTGAATAGAATTTTGATAAATTATTAGAGGAATATCAGTACGTATGATGAAGACCTCCTTTTTCTTTTTCTGTCTGTATAAGTTATAAATGCTCTAAATTCAGAAAGTTGTTAACAGATATTGTTCCTAACGTTTAATACCTAAAGTACGGTGGCAATAAACTTTGTTTTTATTCTACACAACATTGTCTTAGTTGTTTTCGAGAGGAAATAGGGCGCTCGGAAGGCCTTCGCCGAACAATGGCCCAGTCATCATTATCTTTATTCCCAAGAAATGTTACCTACTACCAATTTAATTACTATTTCAGTTCTCATGTAGTCTGCCATTACATTAAAACGGGTACTACAACAAACTCATTTTACATAATAGAAACCTTGACTTCTTTTAATATTTCAAGAATTTTGCACACTATTGTAAAGGAAGTAAATTATTGGGATGGTTGCATTGCATCTGATTTTCTATTATACATAGACCTACGTTAGAAACATTTTTTTTTGAGTTACAAAAAATGATGGTCTTTCTATTTAGGTTTAGTTTAGCCATAAACAAAATATTTCCCTTTACAAAGTGATAAATTAAGGCGAAAGGAGTTAATATTTTAACCGCTTCTATGTCTAAAGTTGTTGTTCATTTGCTAACGCTTCTTTTCTATTAGTGACAGCACAATTTGTTCAAATGCACCCACATATATACATGTTAAAATGCATGCTCACACAGAGCTTTCAGAGGGAGATCAAATTACAAAGAGCAAGTATACATCGAGTTGGAACTTGAAAATTTCTCACGTAAATGTAATATATGTAAAACCCGTCGGTTTAAACGCAGGGACATGTATAAGAGGAATAGTTGCATTACATTTTGTATACTGTACAGTACTTTTTTTGGGTAAAATTAGTGCAATGTGATTATAGAAATAAAACAGAATTTACATTTATACATATGTATATATAATTAAAATTCAATCAGTAAGGCTTACTTTTATTCTATTGTTGCGAAATTATTATATTTTTTATTTACTAGCCGTGTTCGATATTCGGTTTAACTTTCTTATTGTAAACTGAGTGGAATACAACAAACAAACATAAATTAATTTCAGTGGTGTAACTTTATATATTGTAACTTCTGAGGTTAATTCTTTTTTTTAAATGTATAGATAATGTTTGTTATTTTTTAATTATTTTTAGTTTGCGGTACCTCTTAAATTTTTATTCTTATAAATTTTTAATATTTTTTTTTCTTACTTACACTAATTAGTGTGTACTCACGTATGGAAGAATCCAGCGTCTAAGATACAGGCGCGGCCTAGTCTAGACGCTGGTACTCAACATAATTGAACTGTATGTTTATAACAATGAATTGTGTTAACAACTGTTTATATGCTTATAGATTTGTGAAGAAATAAATATTATTATTAAAAATTTTTTTTATTAAATTGTAAGGTGTATAATTTGATTACTAAGGAGATCGTGGAAATAAATCTTAGAAAATCAATGCAATCAATCAATCTATATATATACACTTATTACTAAGTGTATACCGCAATTACTATAAATCTATTGTGGTCGACCATTTCATTAAAACAGGACCCATAATGAACCACTTCTGCACGTCTAAAGCGAATCAGGATTTATTCAACATGTTCACAATCGCGAATGTAAGAGTGCTTATCTTATACAAAGCCGAGTTCTGGATTGCATCATTGTGCCGCACAAAAATGCAGCAGTGCTAATTTCGTATGCACCGTACTCCTTATGAATATTATTCTGAGCTTACACACGGTTTCAACGACCCGCGATGATGAAATTTCAAACTGTCAGTTAAATTCAAGATCAATAACTATAATTCGATGATATCAAACATTAAACTGCAGAAAATTAAAATTAAAACTTTATATTTTTTATAAATATGTAACGACTATGTAAAATGTATGTTTACTGTAGTCAAACCCCAAAAGATACTTTTTCATTTTATAACAGTGCCTAATTTTCATAAAATTTAGCTCAACATTTTAATTTAAACCGTAATTAAAAAGAAGTTTGTAATTACAGAGAAAATAATAGAAGAAGCATAATCGAAGCTGTGCATTTCTCCAATGTTTCCTTTAATTATTAGATTTTTTTTAGTTGATAAGGAGACGAGCTTACGTCACTTAATTGAAGAAGATTGATTACAGGCGATTGTAGTTTTCTGATACACATTCTACTGATACTATCCTATATAAGTTCTTAAAAACACTATAGTTATGATTTCTTTTAATAGCGAAAAAGTATTCTGTCAATTCACTCGGACAAAAAATAAAATAAAATAAGTAAACCATGTGAAATAAATTTCAAATGCAATAACATATATGATAGGAAAAAAGTTTTCAAATCAAATTAAAACTTCTTTAACTGAACGGGGCGTGTTCAAAACTGGAATTGTTCGCTTCGAATACGAATACCGTCAAACTACTTCTCCAAATTAGTTTGCAGTCTCTTGAGTCTGCGTTTAGTGCGATTATAGGAGTATTGTAGAAAACGACGAGGAATTCAACTAGGTTGGAAATCAATGAACGTTCTATTTTGTTCCTAATTAGTCTTCATTTCTAGAAATTTATACCCATTTTGCAAAGACTAAAAAATTAGCAAAGCTAGAAGTGATTGAACAACTGACGAACACATTAATCAGTTTTTTCACTTTGCAAAGTGCATTTATTAGATTTCTTTAATAACGATGTAAGTAGATACTTATTTGGGTATAGAAGTACATATCTTAATTCCTAGTTTCGTATAAAACAAAAAGTTTTTATGAACGTGTGAATTTAAAAATTAAATTAAAATAATTGAACTTTAAAAATTAAACTTTCTTGATATAACTTAATATGATGCAGAAATACATCTCCAAAAACTATCCATGTAACATCCAAAACAAACATGTGGCTAATGGTACAAAACACCTAACAGTACACAAGTAAAAAGGCATCACATCAACTAATTTACATAAAGATACTACAAATGGTTTAACATATAAAAACGTGACACAGGTTAACAAGAAGTTGGCCACGACAGATACAGTTATGTGACCGACATTCGAATACCGAAAGATGAGCCAAACAAAAACACTGCTAACTTGCTTTAAGACCAATTACATTTCTTGAATGCGTGTGTTTTTAAACCCCGACGCCTGACGCAAAAACAGAGTGTCATACGTTTGTGTCTGTTCATCTGTCTGTGAAATCATAGCTCCCAAAGTGATCGACCGATTTTGATCCCTTTTTTTTGTTTGAAATCTGACATGATCTGACATGACATGATTTTAATTATATATTTTAGGAACGAATGTTTACGTGATAAATTAGCCGAAACTTTTATGCGATACTGTGTATTTATATAAGCCTTATAAGCAAATAAAGATAAAACCCTATATGGGCCTAATGCGTGAAGACAATTAATGCTGAAACGAGTTGATGGTGTTACCGTACCCGTGAATATTACTTAGGGGTGCTAAGAGAAAGTGCTTAAGAAATGATGTGGTAAATTCGGTCTCGGTGCACAGATGAGGGAAACATGGAAACAAAGCAGAAACGCATAATTATGGAATAATAAGCGCACTCGGAGCTAATGCGTACTCTATTGTTGTTGGTGGCGCATTAGGAGGTTTACATTGTCTCTAGTGTGTGGGTTTGTGCAGACGCGTATTAATAACCAGATGGAAACAATGTTTTGATTGTTATTGTACTAGATGTAAGCTTATAGCACCAATAACTTTCGTGCGTTAGTTAAACATATTTTAGATTATTAGACCACACAAAAGGCTACTTTTTGTGAAAGATTTTCTTCTTTGGCTTTATCAATGCCTGTTAACAGAAACACTTGTATGAAATTTTCTTTAGAAAAGTTCCACCTCTAGAAAAGTAAAATATGAAAATCTGAAAATAATATAACATTAACATTTATTTCAGAGGTATAAATAAAAAGAAAAGTTAAAAAAGAACTTATTTTGTTAACTAAATTGTAAACTTTCACTACTCGGTCACAGGTGAGACACGGTTTTACGAATTTTGATGTGGCTTTACAGATAGACCGTGTTTTATATTTAAAACATAGAATGCGCATTGTTTCAGTAAGACAATAATTTTAAAAATATAAAAGCTAGGAAAATAATAGTTGAGAGTTTGTAACTTAACGAAGATAATAAAAGAATGCTTCTCGAGTTCGTGATTTGCTCTAGAATGCGTCTCAGGCTTGATCCTCGTGAGTTGAATTCTTAAGATAAATAGGCATTGACTTGTGGAAAGAAAATATCTAGTAACAAAATCGAAAAATATCTTTTCATTTTAGTGAGAGGCAGTAATCACACAATAGTTATACGATATTAGCAGGTCAATGTAAATTCGTCAAAAGGTATCTACTCAAAACTCGTTTGGAATTGGTCGTGCATTACAAAGAGAACAAAAATTCTGCAGACCAGCTGTCGAGAATCGGATTCAATCAATTCATATATAAATTCGTGGTCTGTCCGAAACAAAGCGAGCAGAATCCAAACCAGCTTCCAATCAAATGTGGTATTGAATAAATCAATCTAACGCCTACATAGGGTCATGGACGTAGGGACAATAGATACTTTCGAGCATGAATATACCTATCTAATCAAATTGAAATAAGTCTAATGGGTCACATCGAAATAAAGATGATTTCAAAATTTACTTTAATAATTCAGATTTTATTTGGATATTTCTTATCAAAATATTTACTTTGATGATAGGTTGCTACAGTGTAGCTGAGGCACACACAAGGAACTCCTGGAGAAAGCCAGTGTGTTGTGGAGGCTGATAGTATAAAGGGAGAATTATAATTCTTAACTGTTGTTTCATTGTAGTGTTCTGTTAGTAGTAAGTACTGCCTACTAAAAGTACTAAATATGTTCACAGTACACTTGCTGACAGCCCACTTAATGGTAGGTTGCCACAGGGTCTCTAAGGAACACACAAGGAACCCCTAGAGAGGTTGCCAGTGTGCTGTGTGTGGAACCTGATAGGATAAAATTAGTAAAGGAAGAATTATTGTTCTTAACTTTAATGTTAACTTGTTACTCGTAATTAAGGGGTACCAGTGCTGTAAATATGAATTCGAATACACTCCAGCTTCGAATCTTCGATGGGTGACAATATATTGCACAATATTTTGTAAGTAAATGTTTCCCACATTGTAGTAAATGTGATTTTTAGTTTTAAATGTTTTATAAATTAAGCAAAGCATAGGATTTAGAAACTCCAAACGCTCGTACAGTTCGCGTGAGAATAACTTCTTTGCATTCTGTGTGAAAACAGCCACTGTTCTCGTGTCTAATTTACATACGAATTTATATTTAACGCTTGCATTACTAATGACTTTCTCATGATTCTAATGCCTTTTGTTTTATTTAAGTGTTACGGAGTTTAACTGAAGCTGTTGCAAAACTACAACTGCTTTAGAATCCATTTGCATTTTTCATGTTTTAATTGGATGTTTAAGTTCCATTTCTTCCTTATTTATGGTTAGAATTCTAAATAAAGACACAAATCAAATGGATCCCGTCTGAGTGTTGAGTTAGGGCAACGGTAACCTTGGCCATTGGCGTGGCCTTTAGTATCGACAGGACTTGTGTTAAATTTCACACGAATCTCTGCTGTATTGGAAATGTTAAAAAATATTTTTAGCACTATTTTCGATAAGAAATAGTTTTAATAAGACCAGGAGTTTTATAGATTCCTACATAACCGCTCTAATTAAAGTAATGAACTTTTTGAACGCAGTGCACACATTATCGATATTTAGCCTTCATAGAAGAGCCATTTGAAGTTGTGCTTTAAGTCTATCGTGGTAATGTTGAAAATTGCTTTGACACAGTAAATATAATCTGCAATGCATTGCCCCGAGCGCTTTGCTGGAAGTATTGAAGTTGTGTTGCCATAGTAAAGAAAGAGCAAGAAAATAATTTAATATGAAATAATATAATTATGTATAATACTTTTAACATTTCTAAGGAAATTAATTATATTATACCACAATATGATGAACTAGATCATATTGTGGTATAATTTAAAAGCTATTTCATTGATAAGCTTCTTTTAAATGCTTTCACGAGCTTATTGAACAGCGGCGATAATTTGAAACTACCCATTATTACTAGTTAATAAAAGGCATTCGATATTTATTAAAAAACAGGGAATTAGGATATCTCGCGGGCACACGCGAGTTAATTAACTCCCAACAAAAAAAAAAGCATGGTCGAACTCGCTGGCAAAAGTTAGTTAGATAATATAATCGTTAGTCGTATTTATCTGCAACATGTGGAAACCATGCCGCTACTTCGAAATATTCTTTTACAATATTCAACCTTGCTGTCAGGAGTCGAACTTGCTACAAAAATATTAAGACACATAATCTTCAAAGGAAAACGTCTTTCAGAAATGCTCCGTACAACAGTTTGGAAAGAAGGGTTGTCATTTGACATTTGCTTTACGGTTTCTATCGATCAGACAATGTTATTATCAGATTTATTACTATACTAGTATCCTGGTATTGTAATAGAATACAAATTCTACTCTTCGTATATTCATTTAAATCACATAACTGCGTTACCTACGCTTGTTATATTATATTACTAGCTGGTGCCTGCGACTTCGTCCGCGTTGAAAAAGAAAAAAAGTAGCCTAACCTGTGTCCTGTACGCCTAAATGTTTATATACCAAGTTTCATGAAAGTTATGGAGGAACATACATACATACAATACCTACACTTATAGATTTATTATTAGTATTGATTATAAAGGGAAAAGCAATGAATAAACTGAAAACTACTGGACCGATTTTAAAAATTCTTTCTCCTGTAGTAAGCTACTTTATCAGCGAGAAACATAGGCTATATTTTATAAAGTTACGCGGATGAAGTCGCGTGCAGCAGCTAGTTAATAATAAAATATTAAGCACTATGATCCGACAGCCTACGGAGTGTTTACAGGTAAACGGAAGTTATTAGCAAGTGCGTTGACCTCGCCCGACGTAGCGCCCACTTACCGCCCGCCCAAACAACGTATTTCTAACCGATATTGCCAACTTATTACATATTTTATACTCACAGTACACTATAGATAAACTCAAAAACTAGTGCACTGATTTTCATGTTGTTTTCCCCAATGGATAGAGTAGTTCTCGAGGAAGGTTTTAGTATATAATTTACAAAGTTACGCGGGCGAAGTCGCGGGCAGCAGCAGCGAAGCTTATGTTTGATTAGAGAGTTTAATACTTCAACTAGGAGTACTTAAATCGTGTAAATATAACCTCCAAGATGTAAGTTTAGCGTGAGACCCAGTGCTTGAACAGCAGTCTGAGTGCTGATAGATGAACATTGAGGCGTGGCGCACTAATTGACGAAGTTATATAGATTTCGCTCCCCCTAAAGTTTAGCTCCAAAGTTTGTAAATTTATAATTCCAACGTTGGCGTAGGTACTTTTTGAATTAGTATCTTCTTCTTCTTTTAGGTGTAATCAGTTCTTTTGACTATGGAATCCCTTTTTACATCCCACTTTCACAAGCACGACCTCCTTAAAGACTTATCTTAAGATAGATAAGACGTATTCTCATCTTATCTATCCTTTCTTTTATCCCATCTCCTCCTTGACATCCAATCCTCCCTAGAGCGACTGTGATCACTTCGATAGACTATTTTAAATGCGAAATCACATCTGATGGAGTGCCAATTAACGAACATCTATATTAGTCATGCATTTAGTTTATTATTAGTCATCAAGAGAAATAAAAAGTTTCATAAGTAATATAAAAACTTAAAATATTTCAAATGTTAGATCGTTAATGTAAAAGTAATCATTGGCTTTATCAATTGGAATATCTTACTGAATCTTACTGTATTCCTCATCTTATTATTATAATACCCACTGATTGAAATGTTCGGTTGCCCAATTTCTACTAATATCTGTTATATATATCAGTCTATTATTAATAACGCCTTTATCACCCGATTAAGCAAGCTGCCAGTAAACATTTATAGCAATCGTATGCCAAACCTAAAGCGCCTTACTTGATATCTGTGCCAGTAGCCCGAATACAACCTTTATACATTTAACGACTTATTTTTGCCAAAGGTCGACAAATAACTAGGCCGTTACTAAAGCTAAGCTAAGTTCCATTTACGACCACATAAAAATTAATGGAACGTTTTTAGCTGTTTTATAGACGCAATTTAAACTAGTAAGAATATGATTTTTGTAAATTATTTCGGCAAATACATTCATTCAGATATAATTTTTTTAAGCATATTTATATATTTATTATTTAAATATGATTATAATAATTTATTATTCTTTGATTTTGGTCATGTTTTCAGTTATTTATCGTAAAGTTTTTTCTATTCTCTTTTTTTTAATAGTTTGCGTGTTATCGGTCGTCTCAATTCAACCTCAACCTGACGGTTGTAATCGCCGACTAAGTGGAAAAAATAATCAAAAAAAGTATTATATAAGGTACCGTCGAAAACAACTCTGATCAAATAATTCTAATATACTTATAAAAAGCGAGAGATAATGTTAATTGCAAATAAATAGTAGTATAAGCCCGTCCATCAATTTAATTCAAAGTTTATGCTAACTTTACCGAGCTTTAGCACCAAGGTAATGGGTTGACCTAAATGGCTATGTGACTTAGTAATTGCTTGATCGTTTGCGACCGCATTTTGGAAATGTGCTACTTTTACTATAGCTTACACTCCATTTCACTTTAAATGGGATTAAGGACGAACGTCTGCTTAATTTTGAAGAATTTTATTACGGTTACATTTATGTAAGACGAAATAAAAAAGAAAAACATGTACCTAGCAAATATAATAATTTTAACTAACTAGCAACCTCTAAAATGTTTCATTTGACTAAAGAAAGAAAGAAAATAAAGTTTTAGAAAAATTTCATAAAAGGCAAACCTTTTGTTTGGTTTGAAACAAAAGGTGTCTTTTTTCATTAGTTTTAAAACTTTGGATAAAAAATGGTATCTATATTACCACAGATTAGATAATAGTTACTACGTATTACTTATAGTACTACTATACTATAGTGTAGTATTGTCACTACGATAATATAGTTACGATTAATACTGACTAGGAGTCACTATTTTATGCCTCTTAAAGAACCGAGATTAATATTGTTTAGAGTTTTATTATCGGAATAAAATAGTACCTACTTAGTTATTAACTAAGTCTATTACAACACTTCAACGTATTCAATATTCAATTTCTAAAGCGATTTTAATGAAATTTAGTATAAAGATAGCTTTAACCTTGAAGAGAAACTTCATATGTAGGCAAAATCATGAATAAAAGTAAATTGTTACATAACAGAATACGTTTTCGTATGTGCTCTTAATAGAATTCTAAAACTAGTTGTGAAACGTACCAACTATCATACAAGTGGCACGTATATAAATGCGCCGAGCGCGTTTTAGGTTTCAAATGAAAAATGCAGTACATGGAGTCGAGGCGCTGAATGAGAGCCGAGCCGTGCGGCAAAGTGAAAAAAATTACCGCGCGCCCACAGAAAAGCGGTTATGCCCCAACAAGAAATGGTTTTTAACTGCGGCTTTTGTCAAATACGAGCATTTATTTGTTGGAGTTGAGAGGTGGAAGGCGGTGGAAACTTGTGCATTTTCGAAACCAAAAAATATGAAATACATTTTCTATTTATTTACAGTCGAGCAGACTTTACAGTTTCGTTCGTCTTACTAGGATTCTTATAAAACACTAATATATCATACTATCGACCAGCTCTCGGCTACGCACTTATGAAATCTGCCTCGTTTATCGCTCTTTCCATTAGTATCAAAATCTGTTCTGTGGTTTAGAAGAAGTTTGCGAAAAAACAGACAGAAGCGGACCACGAATTTATTTTAACTTTTTGACTTTATATGACAATATGTTATATAGATATGGATATGTAATATTATTATATATGTATAATATATGATGGGAGGCGGGCGGTTGGCTACCTTCGCCTACAAATACAAGCAAAAAACATCAACATTTTAAGTGTTCTGGTAATCCTGATAGGATAAAAGATAGAGACAAGTTTATGTCTTTATATAACAAAAAAACGATTAAAAAAATTACCTCTTTTTTATTGTGGTATCCCAACGTTTACACTCCACTGCATTGGAATTTCACAAAGCAAAAGTTATTAAAGCTTACAATTATGATATTTGTGTAGTTGCTGGTGTTTATTGCAATATTAATTTGTAATTTAGTGTTCTAAAGAAAATGATGCCATATGGTGAAAAAAGGCCCCGTTTTTTTTAAGCCTTGTAGGTACCTAACTCGTTATAACAAAAAATCCGATTGAAGTATTTTTGGCAATACTTTCCTATTGCACAGTAAAAATTGTAAGTAAATACATTTGTATTGAGTTTGAGTCAAGAAATAAGTATCACTTAAATAACACATATAGAAAAAAAAAGGAAAGTAAACTTCCATAGTCTGAAAAAATTATGTGTTGGACACAAACGCGAAATTTAACCGCTCCGGGGCCATTGACCCCTTAATGGTGGCGTTAGTAAGCAGTTTAGTAATTAGTAGTAAGGGTTAGTAAACCCTGACTGTTACTAAACAACAAATACTCAAGGTAACCTTACAAGCCTCGTTATTAGAAATGACATTTTAATCAAAGTCTCACGGAGTAAAAGTTTATCAATCTAGTAAAATTTTAATGAATATGCAAGAAAAGGTAAATCTTTGAATCGAAACCCTGATATCATCCAGTCTAATACAAGTCCCTCTCGAATTTATTACGATTATTTAAATTTCAGACTGTTTAAAATTTTACGAGGCTTTTATGGTAATTCTGAAATTTTGGATCACCGCACAGGTTCCTTTTCACCGCAACCCTTACCGGAAAAAATACCTGAAACAAACGAAAGTGAATCATTAAATTTATGTTAAGTAAATAATAATAATAATAATGACAACACATTTTGTGCATAGCAATACATTTCTTCTTTATAAATAAAAATTAATCCCTAAATGTGTTGCTAAACGCAAAACTCGAGAACGGCCGGACCGATTTTAATTCTGTCTTCACTCATGGATAGAGGGGATAATCAGGGAAGGTTTTTAAGTAAAAAAAATGCACCCCAGTCGAAGCCGGGAGCGTGTCTCTAGTTATTAATAATAATGTTTTGATCTAAATCACTGTGTATTCAAATGATTATTAAGTCATATGGAATAATAGCACATTACTGCCCATAGGTCAGAAAAAAGCGAGGCTCTTTTAAAAGAAACAAGGCCATCAATTGCTATTTCAACCGAGAGTTTTATACTTTTATCTAACTTGCGGGAAAATAAATATAAGCAACAACATAAAATAAAATCCAATCCTCCGAGTAAATATATTTTACATAACTTTAAATTATGAAAATATTCGTGAATTCGGAATAGAATTAATGGTATAATGAATAAAACAAAATGGCGGTCTTCTTCTTCAGATATAGTTAGTCGCGCCAGCAATATTGTTCTAATATTTTCGTCTTGGACCTATGTCCAAGACATAGACAAGTCGCTATATCGACTTGCGGACAGTAAGAGCCGATTTTTTTTCTATTGATTGATTTTTTTTATATAACGAAGCCTTTGGCCAAGCAAGTGTAAGAACAGATAATTTTAGAAATTTATTTATTTATAGAAATAAAACGTTGCACAATCCTTATGAAGTGAAATGCTTTTAACACTGAAGATTTCTTACAAAAGATAGCTAGCCGGACGAGACAGGATCGCATAATATTATGTGTCTAGTTGGAAATATAGCAGTTCAACACAGTAGTAGGCAACTCTAAGCCGCCAATCCGGCTTATACTGGGACCGCAGACGTAAATATTCACTTAGAGTAGATACACCTACATGTCTGTGTAATATTTTGGCATGGTAAAACGATAATTTTTTTATATTCTCCTCCAAATAGTTACTAGACTGTAAAAATCCGTCTCGGAATAGCGAACATCAACTTCAGCATTCGTAGTGGGTACTCCCTTTATCGAAACAAAATTTATGCGAAGACATGAATAAATCGAAGAAATAAGAGGTACGAGAAATGCTTATCTCATAAGATATAGGCGCTATGAAATATCCGAGCGCGAAATATACGAACATTTTCATTTATTGAGATAAAAAAAATATTTGTAAAAAGAAGCATTTTTCTACTTTTTAATATGTAAATATATGACACTACATTACAAAATCACACCGTGAAGGCAAAAGTTGAACTAAGATTTTTTGGTGCTTTTATTTAACAAGAAAGACCTAGATTTTATAATTTCGACTAAGAAAGAATTTTCTTAAATTTGCTAACTTTCTTGGCAGTGATGACAAAATGCTCCATATATTTTTTATATCGAATGAATTTTACATTCAGTTCAAATTAAGTCTTAAAAACTTAAATTGAATATTTAACAAAAACTATATTTATTACAATATTTTCGTATTGGATCTAAATTTGTCAAAGCGAATAGCACAGGTGGAGTAAGTTTATGAAGAAATTTCAGACTTTAAAGTTAGAACGATAAATTTGAGAAGACATTTTTATGAACATAGTTCTGATAAATGCCTATTAAGAGCAAATGTGTAATGTATTCACAGAAAAGAGATGAATTAATAAGAAAATCATATTTTTAAATGATCTTCTGTAAGTCTATCAATTCTATGTTTTGTATCTACTCATATAATGTATACTGAATGAGCATTTTTAGTCTTTTTGTATTTGTCGACTTTAGAGATTTATCTTTTAACTTTGGACTAAGAATTTTTTTTCGTCTTTTAATTTGTAACTTTTGTTCCTTTGTGCTATTCAAAAGAAACTTCAAATTAATTTTAATTTTACCATTATTAGGATGAAATTTCCAGAAAACTCTAAAATCGCTATAATATTAATATACAATTTACAAAATTAACATAAAGTAAGTTAGGGGTGAAGTAAGTTTATTCCCTTAGATGCTGTTCATGGCTTTTCAATTCATTTGAATCCATTATGCAATAAAAAAAACGATTTCATACATTTATGCTTGAAAATGTAACAGAGTTGCTTTCACATTCACATATTGGTAGAAATGACGTAATTTTATTAAACTAATGACAGGAATGAATAATACAGAGTATTGAGATACATACAAGCGTGCCTATGTGTACGTGATCGCTTTCATGATTGGGTTGCGAATCGATCGCCAAAAGACTGAATGACTTGCTAGGAAGTACTAAATCTCTAATTGATGTCGCAATACTTTTTGCATTTTATCTAGATATCGTCGGATTAGTAAGATGAAGTGGCAGTGGTCATTCAGGACCTTACGTAGTACCAACGACCGCTGGATGACCGCTGTACCTACAAGGACAGCACCGGCCGAGATGATGATGATAAATCATATAAAATTATTATCTACTTGACTATCTATGATAATGATATTCTACTCACTAAAAACTTGGACGTCGTAAAAAAATCCTAAAATCTCGAATTTCCTCATATTTTTATGATTTTAGCAAATAAATGATATATTTTATGTAGGCAGTTTTAATTTATGAAACGTACGGATGTTGTGTTATTACTGAATCTATAAACAGTATAATGACGCATCTACCGGTTAACAATTTCCAAGTAAAATATAGGAACAAAATCAATAAGTTATGTTATCATTATCAACAAGTATCTACCTGTACTGACGGAGTTTTAATATTTTCACATAAAAAATTGAGCAGTCTATAGAGACTGTATAATTAATAGTAATGTTGATAATAATTTAATAATAATATTATTAGATGATAATATTTTACTAGTCGGTTCCCGCGACTTCGTCCCAGTTGAAAAATTAAAAATATACGACGGTGGCGCCGAATTTTTTATATTTTTAGACGATCCCTCGGAAACCAAAGATTTTTTCAGGATAATAAGTATCCTAATTAATCCAGGTAATAAAACTTTATCTTTATCTAAAACCGGCCAAATTTTATCTAAAACCGCTCTGCCATTTTTGCGTTATTGAAAAACAAATAAAAAACTTTTGCATTTGATAAAAATATATTTTAAATATTAAAATCATTATATAATTTCACACATCTTCTCAAAATGAACAAAAAGTTCTACTATTCGACAATCAAACAAATAAATGGCTCACAAAACAGCCATTAATCCGAGATGGGGCATTATTGGTGATAAAATCGGGCGATGTAGAGTTCGAAAGACAAATAGGGGGCTAATCTTCAGGAAGACGATGAAAATAAGCCCACCAATTACCGCGATAACATCGTTTAAAAGCTCTTTCTTCGATAATAAAACAGAATAAATTTAGAAATTAACCAAAAACGATCCAATCTCCATTTATACCGTTGAATAAAATTGATACATTTTATAGAGAAAATTTGTGGTGATTATAATAAACAAACCTTTATTGCTCTTTTCATTGGTGAAAACCGTATCAAAATCCGTTGGGTGGTTTAAAAGTAGTTAACGAAGAAACAGACTAAATTATGTAAAACATAAAATAATAAAATAATTTTTGAACTGTACAATCAACTTATTTTAAAAATAATGGTCATAAAAATTTCAATTGCGTTTATTCAAAACAGTATCTTCGTGATTAATTGCTCTTCGCAGCATAACGGCGGGTACAATGTACTTTGAACTTTCGTGAATGAGAATGATTGTTATTTGTTTAGAGTTAAACTTTTCAAGGGGAGTCTAAGAATAAGCGGAGAAAAGTCGAGAAAAGGGTCACCAAGTCTACGGCCCTTATTCAGTTGTGAACCTTAGAAAGAGGAAACCGTCCTCAGTGCCTCTTCCCACAGTTTGTATGATTGTAATTCAAGTTTCTGATAGATTTAGCTATGTGCTAACTAGTACACAAATTGCTAAAAGAAAAATAAAATAAAAATAAATAGGAATTTTTGCGGTTGGTTAATTTTTTTTATATAAAATAACAATTAAAACTATATTTAAATATGGAAAACCACAAACACATTTCGGTTAATTAGATATTGAAAGTGAGCCTAACACATAAGAGTTATATTGGTTTGCAGACAGTGTGGCGCGTCCCGTTCTATTACTGGCTGGTGACAAACAATCACGTCATACAAGTAGGTACGCGTGGAAAGGCTTGCCAAGCCGTAATAGAAATCCAATTAATTGTTGGAATTCGTACAGCATTGTGATATTTAGCAATTATATATTTCGCTTTTTTAGTATGATTAAAATCATAATTTTATAAAACACTTGCAGTTTAAATTATACCACAATTCAAACAAAAATGTATAAAAAAGTTAATCTTATTATACAATAAATCGTATTATATGGTTATTTTGGTAAATAACTTTAGTTAAATAAACAAAAATATTAAATTACTTTAGTGGCTGCCATGTAAAATTTACAAAAATTTCAATTTACTCGTACTTCAATAAACATATCTTATCTGTGTTCAATACAAAAACGACAAAGTAAATGTGAAGTTTTAAGACGTCTACTACTTTAAAAGCAGTAAGCCAACATCTACCAGAAAGATGTGCTCATTAATGCCCTTCTCGACCTCAGATTCGGTAGCAAGTGATCAGTGAACAGCGATTGTTATTACTTGGGTTGAATTTACGAGTATTTATGTCAAATTGTTTAAATGGCGAACTTTGGTCTCCTTAAATTTGTTTTAGTATTACTTGTCTTTTCAAACAAGTAGTTTCCTTGACTTAGCAAAGTGATATTTTTGCTAATGAGCATATCGCTACTTAAAAACTAAAGGGCCATAAAACAAAAAAAAATCCAAAAATGTTTTTATTGCAAAAATACAATCACAATCCTTCATATTGTATGTTGCAAAAAGACATGGTTATTTTATTCCATATTTAGTATATTTTGATCATTTTTTATATATTCAAAAGTAACTTATATGCTTATATCTCTTCTAGTATTCAGTTTATTATAAAAGTACTTAAAACATTTAATGCTACTTAAAAAAAAAAGCTTCTAACGATGTATAAATATGCATAAAAAAAATAGACAAAAAAAAATTTTTTTTTTCGATTAGCTCTCCTGTAAAAAGTGTAATTTTGATTTGTGGCCCTTTAGTTTGATAGTAATTTATATTTGTGGCTCTGAGATGCTGGCGTAATCGGGTTGTAAGCCAGCGTGTGATTTATTAGTAGCCGTTTCTCCTATTGAGCTTTTACTGATTTTAATAATGCCAATATAATTTTATTCAATAACTCTTGTGTTTGATGTATTGCGTGATTTTAATGATAAGATAAACAATGCCAAATATATATTATTCAATTAAGATAATCTCAAAAGGTTTCCATGTGAGAGTTTTTTTTATAACTAAACTCTTTTCATATAAGCCAACAACCAATAGACTCAAAGTTAGCGTTTAGCTGGAAAAATTATATAAAACTCTACCGTTTCCCAAGAATGCACCTGTCGGCGGAAAATAGGAAAAGTCTGATATACAAGCGCACTTACAATCACCGTAGTCTACGAGTATTTTATATTATGGTGAGTCTGAGTATGCAAATGCCAGAAAATATGTATGTAGGTAAAATTTTCTTACAAAACCTTAAAATTATCAGTAATAGTGTGTATTTTATATAGTTTTTCACTAATTTTTCAAAAACGTTCTCAATTTATTTTTTAGGTTATAAGCGATACTTGATTTACTACGTAAATAATAGCTAAGTTCTTTGGTATAAATCTAAAGTAATTCTGTAATTTTGAAAGAACTTCGACCAATGTCATTTTGACCGTTATTCACCATTATGTCGGGTATTGGTCGTGGTCCACCTACTTTGTATGTACTTCAATTGTTAAGAGTAAGCCGACTCGAAATATTGTGCGATGGCGTTCCCTAACTACCAACATTGAAATATTTCATAAGGTACTATCAATAAACTATGTATTTCGTACCTAAGTCATACGCTAAATATTCATTGAAGTAGTTATAGGCTAGTAAGCTATACTATACAATCCTTCACAAGTGCAAGTGTTGCAATTACCGCAAACATGCAACTAAAGTACTTTTGGAATAAATTTGTTTACATTTAGCGATTTATTGCAATAATCACTCCAATCATGTGGTAATATTAATTAAAGGCCTAACTAAATTACCAAAATATTAAATAGCGTCAGAAAATTTTATTTTATGTAACAAATTCGCTTTGAAATACGTATTTTTTACTAGCTGTATGTACTTCGTACAGCTGTAGTGGGGTTTTTGAAAATCCAACAGTAACCTATCCTTATGGATGATGAAAATCCAACCTAACCTATGGATGTTGTGTTATTACTGAATCTATAAACAGTATAATGACGCATCTACTAGTTAACAATTTCCAAGTAAAATATAGGAACAAAATCAATAATTTATGTTATCATTATCAACAAGTATCTACCTGTACTGACGGACTTTTAATAGTTGGATAGTTAAATATATTGGAGTTACATGCTTATGTTGTCAGTGCCATGGCAACTCTTTTATTATGCTAAACCACTAACTCTAAAAGGATCTTTACAAATTATGAAAGTGATCTCATTCCTTTTTATTTCGTGATCATTACTGCAACAAAAAACATTCGCTACGTATAAAATCATGACTACAGCGCGTTTCATAGCACCTGTAAAGGTACCACCGATGTAGCACACGAGTGCATTCATTAAGGTCGCAATACTGGCAAACTGCAAATTTTGTAGTGAAAAACGTGCTGCTGCTCCAGTCGTACTATAATTTATTTCAACTCTCTTTACAACGCTCGTAACGCGAGATTCTATGTAAAAAATAAACTTTCACGCATAATGGAGTTTGTATGCATTTTTATCATACAACTACACTGAAACGCAGTAACTGAATAATAGCACTTTTTAATCTTGTTATTATTTGATTATGTTAAACTTGTTGGTGCCCGCGACTTCGTCTGCGTTGAATAATAAAAAATATAAAGACATGAGAAAATATCAGACATTTTTTAACACTGTGACGACGCGGCGCATATTTTTTAATATTTTAGACTTTTTTTTTTCATGACAAAAAGTATCCTATATGTTAATCCAAGTAGTAAACTATCAGTGTGCCAAACTTCATTCAAATCTGTGAAGCCGTTTTTGCGTGAACGAGTAATAACGTAAGTATGGATTACTTACATCCTCACAAACTTTTGCACATTTTTTTTTAATTTATTAAGATTACATACAGCCATAAATTTAAATATATGTTAAATTAAATTTAAATGATCAATTTACATTAACAGACGAAGGAAAGGAGGCTGTGATGAGAAACAAATCATACAATATTTGACAAACTATGCAAGGTAAACCACAAGGCCTTACCTTCGGAGAGAATTAGCACTTAAAGAAGTAAAACCAGCATTGGTCAATTTAATCAAGAGTTTGTCAAATAATAATATAAATAAAATTTGTAATGAAAAATAAGATTATAAACTTCAACGCATCTGTCTGTTCGCGATAAACTCAAAAACTACTGCACCGATTTTCATGCTGTTTTCACCAATGGATAGAGTGGTTCTCGAGGAAGGTTTTAGTATATAAAGATAAAGCTAATATATTTTATACTATTTACATTTTAAATTTGATATATACCTAAAGTCTCAAATCAGCTTCAATAGTTATTAATAAACCCATAATGAACGGAGCTGTGGGCATAAACAAGTATAAATCATAAAATTCGCCACCATTATTCTGCAGGCAAACAGTTTCCATTAGTTTTGCAATTCAAATGTCAATAATGATCTTCATTAGTCTCGTATTATCAAAGTTAGTGTATAATGAATGGCAATTTGTGCCATTGAGACCACCTTGATGCTTTGAGTATTAAACCATTGATGTCAATAACAACAAACCATTGGGTTTTGTTACTGTATTTTTATGGACTCGTCTCTTAGCATAAAACGTCTGAAATGCCCTTGAAGTTATATAACAATGGATACTCCAAGTTGGTTGAAATTACGACTTGCGTAAAATAATATTGAATAACTGGCCAGTAAAGCTGTGTTGTCGGGAAAGTCATACTGACTATTATCTGTTACATCATAATATTCATTAATATCATAATCACAGCCATTATCGTCATAGAAGACGCTCATTGCAGGGCAGTTATTGTGCGCTTTGGTGATGTCAATATAATCGTAATGTCTACCAGGCCTAATAAAAAACAAAACACAGTTAAAAACACGAGCGGATGAACACAATTATTTATTATAATATCTCATTTGTTTTGGAAAATATTTGTGTTCCTTCTCATACGTGTATTTAAACATAAATTACTCCCTCGGCGGTACCAGACCTCTCATAAATTCGATGCAAGATTGACAAGACATCGTTATCAATCCAAAAACAATCAGAAATGCATATCCGATCTGTATTCTAACCTGCGTCTTCCGTGCTCTGGCAATCATAGTAGGTTTAAGGATAAGAGATTAGAAAGAAATAAGGAAAAGGGGCTTTGGCATCCCTTACTCACTCACCGAATCACAACAGCACACATGCTTTTATTTCAGGGTTGTGTTCTGTAAGGGGGTGGTTACTGTTGCCCAGGCGGGCTGCCCAAATGGCAACGAAACGCAACGCTTTGGCAAGAGTGTTCGGCCAAACAAAGTCTCCCACCACGTTGCAATTTGCAGAAAAATATTCACTCGTCCGAAGCCGGGAGTGGGAAGCTAGTTAATCTATGAAATGAAATTATTTAGCAAAATGAAATTAATACTGTAGTCGCGTCGAATTTTACTGATTTGATTTGTGCAGCCATGTGTTATAACAATTGTAATCAAATTCATTTGATCACTTGTGATGGAATTTATGTGTGAATGAGAACAAAAGGATGTTTTGGTCGTCCTTTACCAAACTGAGGCTTGTTCCGCTCTGTTCAAAATATGCCATTTAAATATTTAAGAATTTTTTTTAAATAGAATTTTTTTTTTCGGTAAACAAAAATATATATCAATTTATCAAAGTAAAGCAATGAAAAAATAACTAGATTTAATTATCATTAGCATCTATTAGCAAAACATATTCTCAAAAATATCACGGTCAAAGTTAATTAGCGAACATTTGCGACTTGGGAAAGGGGCCATCAATCAAGCTGTCAAAATTGAAGATGGTGACATTGACAGACGTAGATGTTTAGTGTAGTTGTCAAGCTTTCGGTTTCAGAGGCTCGTGGCAGGAACCAGTAATCGCTCACTGAAATGAGCTCAAATTGCCCATATCAAGATAGGAGTAAGATAAAGTAGTGTAAGAAGATAGTAAGATAAGTTATGTAGTGCCTTTGAATAGTTTGCACTCGATTTATTTGAGATCAGAAGAAAGAGGGTGGTATCCCTGTGGCACAGGATTAACGGCACTAATATTAAAGACAATTGAAGATAGCGCTGCTTAAAAACTAAAGGGCCACAAATCAAAATTACAATTTTTACAGGAGAGCTAATCGAAAAAAATTAAATTAATTTTTGTTTATTTTTTTCTTATTAGATATAATATCGAATATATGCATATTACACATCGTTAGAAGCGTATTTTTAAGTAGCAATTAATGTTTTAGGTACTTTTATAATAAACTGAATACTAGAAGATATATAAACATATGTTACTTTTGAATATATAAAAAATGATCAAAATATACTAAATATGGAATAAAACAACCATAAGTATTTTTGCAACATACAATTTGAAGGATTTTGATTGTATTTTTGCAATAAAAACATTTTTAGAATTTTGTTTTATGGCCCTTTAGTTTTTAAGCAGCGATAGGGTTGACTGCCCTATTTAAATATTTTGTACGAGCCTGAATATAACAAAAAAGATTTTTTTTAATATTTATGTGAAACTACTACTACTTATATAAATTTATTGAAAATTTTGTAGCTTTTGATATGGATTATGTATCTGAAATAACTATTAAAATACATAATACAAGTTATTATGTCATTTGTAAATTTTCTAAACAAATTTATATAAGTATACAAAGTAAACAAAATAAATAGTGTTTATTTTTTTAAAACAATATAAATCTTTGTCATTGTAATTTTTTTTCTGCAAAGCAGACTACGAACTATATGAAAATAATTCTCATAATACTCTGAACCAATTTCTCTCCACTGCTTGAGGTTCTCAGCATTGTTAAACAATGAATGATTCATATAAAAATCAATGCAAAAGATTTCAATATGCAAATTTTAATTTTATTCAATTGATACAAATTAACAGACATTTTAATGTATCGTCAGCATTATAAATTTAGAAGTATTTTTGAATAAAAATACATGTAAATTTATTAATTATTCAATTCAATTTTATTTAAATTAATCTTACATCTAAGTTTAAAAAAAACATATAACATATTATTTATACAAGTATTATATATTTGACTACTACACAATTAAAAAACCAAGGTAAAAAATAGAAATATTTATGAAACACATTAAGTAGTTTTTATGAATGTGAGTTAAACTTAGTTTTTGAAATCGCACAAAGCTTAATTTTCATGAGAAATAATCTATGACAATGAGAATCATAATAAATTATACTACAAATGACTGAAAATACAAAAAAGCAAATTATATTACATAATTTATTAAGAAACTCTTGAAAAATATTATATTTAAAAAAAAAATATTTTCTTTATTTTATATAGAAAATCCACAACATTGGATGTGGTAGCTGTTGGTGGTCAAGCAAGACGTTATATCAAACTGTGATGTAATGAGTGATGTTATTAATGAGGTTCTAAAAATAGTATGTTCGAACGCTTATATGAAGCATGTTTGTAAAACTTTAATTATCCGACATTAAAATGTAGATTAAAGTTGCCCTTTGTCAATGATCACCAGTGCGAAACCGGGGCGGGTCCTTGTATCGTTGAAATTACAGTACCTAGGTACCTACTACTAAATAAATATGTAATTCTGCTACACAATTTCTTCGTGATCGACATAATGGTAGGTAAGTCTGTTGCACAATATTTAATGAAGAGTTTCCAAAGTAATTGGTATCTTAACGCTTCAGTAACTGCATACAACTTCGATGTCATGTCCGAAGAGTACAATGACAGTTTGATTTCGTAGTCTATTTCGCGTGATTTCATGACCGCTCGAAGACCACTTATTTATACGTTTAAATTGTAATTGTAGCTCAGTGGATAAGTAATTATTGATCACTTATGAGCCCAGTAGTAAAGTAGTAAATATGTTGGATCTCTGATGCAAAGCAAATACGATACGGTTGTCTTCTTTTAGTGGATAGTTATTTATGTCATACGAATATCAAATTTATTAGTTCGAAACCTTGCCACTGCAAAAAAAGATTATTTAGTTGATTAAAATAAGTAAGATTTAGTTTATAAGAACTAAATAAAAAAAAATAAAGTCTATACAGAGATAAATTTCTATTTAGAGAATATTTACTATTGCATCATTTTAAAAGCTCATTATTTTAATAAGTTGTAACATTATAAATTTAGTATTATAACGAAGAAAATATGGAAAGTACATTATATTCACGATTATTCTTGCGTAATGAGAAAGATAAAAGAGCACTGGAAAGTCTAACGTGATTTTATTATAGCACAGAAGGAAAGCGGATTTCACGAGATAAGTCTCTCGATTATAAAATACGGGGAGAAAAAGTTGCGGCCGGTGAAGATATAGAGGCGTTATTAAAGTCGGTTTTACACAATGACTACACTTTATTATCACTTTCTGTTTAAGTTTTTCTTAGAAAATAGAAACTTTGCAGTAAAGCTACTTGCACGAACGAAGAGAAAGATATAAGAAGCCGCGATCACAGAGAGATTAAAAATAATATTCTTTTAACTTAAGCTACTCGTATCTCAATGCTTTCAAAGTGCACTATGAGTTGAAACGAATGGTGGTTAATAAATTGTATAATAACAATATACGTAAGGAAGGATAACAATTTTATTGTGATAAACTTTACTCGTAATTTTAGAGTGATATAATTTACAGTAATTTTTACTTTAAAAAATCAGATAAAACACATGCGTAAAAGACGCTAACATAATATATCAACTAATATGATTTCATATTAGAAATTGAGATAAAACCTTGCCTAAAAGTAAGGTATCGAATCTAAACTAGGTACTAAGTGGCATGTGATATCGTAATACATATTGATAAACGATAAATCTACCCCTCAGTTGAAAACTTGTTATTGGGTCAAGATTTTATCGAGTTTCCTATTTAAAGTTTCTTCTCGAGCGTTAGATTCGCTCTGTTAGTTGCAGTTTCTATAAATATATAGACATACCTAGTACACGCTTCTATATTATGAAAGGATAAAAATTATCAAATATCTAATAACTATCTTCTTTCGTTGTGATCCTTTTAAAGTCGAATGACATCGAAGTAAAACAAAAAATTTAATCAATAAAAAAAGACTGTCTAACCGATAGCTAGTTGCCAACCAAAGATATTATATGTGATTTAAACTGTGTGTAACATCAAAGAAGCAATACACGAATACAACTTACTTACCGGACAAAATAAAAGATCATGGCTATCCATTGCTTTGTCACTTTAAATAGCTCACAACGTAACACACGTACATTCTTTTTAACCATGAAACAAGCAACTAAAAAGATACAGAATTGTTAGAACAACTCGAGCATGTTGCAAACCTTATTTTTAACGCTGTATATAATAAAAGCGGCGTCACAGTCGACCGATGACAGTGTACTAGCAGACATTAAACTTTTTGTAAGAACCACAAATTATGTACAATGTATACCTACATTATGGTACAGACGTGTGCGAAATACACACACACACGCACAGAATGTTTGTAATCTATAATAAATGATACGATATAGATAGCAAAAAAAATTTTATCTTTATTTTGAGGTTTTTCCCTCAGGGCGTAGGGCCTCAAAAACAATATGCTACTTCATTTTACTTCGCTTACACTTCTTTCTAACTTATTTTAACTTTTGCTCAACTCCTAAGGGTTATTATTAAACCTTCCTCAAGAAGTAGGCAATTATTATTTTTTTAAATCCGACTGTTAACTCTAGAGTTTAACGCGTTTAATCAAACATAAAATAAAAACTCTTCAGCTTTTTTTATATTTGTACAGATTTATGAGATTTAAAGTAATAAAATCATGATTTAAAGTCACAGATTTAATCTTATTTCCTCTCTATTGCATGATCGACGACATCGTCACTGCCGTTACTCTGTTCTATGGACGCCACAGAATTGCATAATATAGCGTCAACCTGTCAATTAGCATAAAAAATTACTCTCATTTAGAATTTACAAGAGCATGTTTCGTTGAAAGTCTAAATTGAAGGTCATATCTGTTCAGTGTATGCACAGGTGGGATAACATTCAGCTACAAGTTTAAAACATTGAAAACTGCGTCATACTCAGCCGGGCCGTTGAAAGTGTTGATAAACAAAATGTAATTTGTTGCTACATTTTCTCAGTACTAAAGTAAATGTATCATTGACTGAGGGAAACACTTCCCAGATGCTCCAAGAATTTCAAGATCACATATTTTTGTATAACGATTTACTTTATAATTAACTCAAGGGCCGTACCACGAAGGAGACCAGGTTATTGGGGGAGTATAATAATAAGATATTATTATATTATATACAAACCAACTTTACCCCTTAATAATATTATTATAAATATAGTGTACCGAGTGTCCTGGACAAGGGACTCTGTGATATAGAATTAGTGTGTTCGCTCATGAATATGAAAACCTTTTTTTCAAAAACAAATAAAAAAATTCTTGTGCGTGTGCTTAAAAACTAAAGGGCCATAAAACAAAAAAATCCAAAAATGTTTTTATTGCAAAAATACAATCACAATCCTTCATATTGTATATTGCAAAAAGACTTATGGTTGTTTTATTCCATATTTAGTATATTTTGATCATTTTTATATATTCAAAAGTATCATATGCTTATAATATCTCTTCTAGTATTCAGTTTATTATAAAAGTACTTAAAACATTTAATGCTAGTTAAAAATACGCTTCTAACGATGTATAATATGCATATATTTGATATATATGTAATAAGAAAAAAATAGACGAAAATATTTTTTTTTTTCTATTAGCTCTCCTGTAAAAAGTGTAATTTTGATTTGTCGCCCTTTAGTTTTTAAGCAGCGATATAATATAGCGATTTATTTTAGTGATTTATTAATAAATATGAAGCATTCAAAAATTGCATTAATAGCGAATTAAAGAGTATTCACTATTTTTGTTAATTTTAATTTGTAAAAAATATAGCGATATTTATATAGCTATTTTAAACACAATTTAGGAGAATTTATCGCAATACTAGAAAATAAAAATGTTTCATTCAATTCGCAATCCAAATAACTCCTCTGAGGCAAACTATACAGGGAAGACTAAAAACTAAAGTTTTTTTGTATGATACGAGAAAAGAAAAAAGACAATTATACATTGGAAATTATGGCTCGTATTAACCGATAGACCTTTTAAAAATTAAATTCTAATTGTCATTAAGTTTTTCCCGTTCAAACAAAAAGTCATTTTCAACCAAAAGTGTAGTTATTCATTTTGCGAATTAAGGTATCGATATCATTGTATATTCTATTTGCATTGGACCACACTCAGCATTCACGCTTGTCTCAAGGCGTTACAACATCGTGCGCTGGTTATTTAAACTGCAACACTATTACGTCTAGTGCGGCTTAAATGATAACTAATTCGTGCAATGTAAAATACACTTTACGGCTCTGATTATAAAGAAAACATGACTGAAGTTACAGTCTAATCGTCGAATGTTGGCAATGATACAAAAAAGACACCTATGAGTCAGCGCCGAATGACTGGAACAATTTTATACCTGTCTGCTTAGCAGCTCTTCTTTAAAGGCTTTTTTGTCTATACAAATAAAAACTACGAGTAATAATCGTTCTAGTTAATGGCAAATCCTTTTTTTTTCAACCGCTTATGTATTTATTGTACAGTAAGAACATTACCTATACGTTAATCTACATTTAGTTCAACTAAAATATGTCTATACATTTAGTTGAAAGATAGCTAAAATTCAAATAAATAGGGTCTATACAGGGAAATAATCCCTGTAAAGGGGTTTTCATTAAAACCCGTTCCGTTAGTTTTTCCGTGAAACAGTAACAAACATATTTCGCATTTACAACAAATAGTATGATGAAATGTGGAAAGTTATTTCACGCTTCATATCTTAATGATTATTTTTAAAATATATTATAATATGTATTACATAAATTATAATTTCTATAGATACGAAAACACAAATGTGATTTAAATAAACCTGCATAGTAAATTTTCCTGGTAAGCAAATATTTCTGTACCAGGAAAACGAAATTTACTGTGACCAACTGATACTAGTCATTTTTATTTTAAAATATATAATACATTAATGAACACTGATGTCATTGAAACTAATTTATGGGTTCTTGTTTAATTAATATTTTTTCAGCAAATTAATATTTTGCCTAATCTTATATACCTACATATGTGTCGTTCATTGTAAAAGTGAACTATCTCCTTGTAACTGAATTTTAGAATAACGAGCTTTTTGCGAATTATAGTGTAGGAAAAAAAAATATAAGCATTCATTCATTGTTTTCATCTATGGGATTTTAATGCAACTATTGGAGTTACTTCACTTTTATATTGAAAGTTATGACTAAATGTGATACCATTAGGCAAGAAAAGATGGTTTTAAAAATAGGGAGTTACACCACTTTTACAATGAACGACACATATGCAGCTTCGTCCGCGTTGTAAAATAAAAAATATAAAAACCAGAAAAAATCTTATCCGACATCTTTATCGCTGTGACAACGGTGGCGCTACCACGGCGACAGTAGCGCCCATATCATCATCAATCAATACTAATAATAAATCTTGTAAGTGTAGGTATTGTATGTATGTATGTTCCTCCATAACTCTTAAATGAATTAACTGATTTTCATGAAACTTGGTAGATATACATTTAGACGTACATGACACAGGATAGGCTACTTTTTTCTTTTTCAATGCGGACGAAGTCGCGGGCGCCAGCTAGTTCTTTATATTTTTAAAAAATCCCCCGCGAATTTTTCCAGAACATTTTTCCATAATAAAATAAAAAGTATTCTATATGTTAATCCAGGTAATTTCCAAATTTCATCCAAATCTGTTAAACCGTTTTTGTACAACATCCATTGTTACAAACTTTCGCATTTTATTTATGATTCTCGTAGTAGGACATAATAAATGACGTGCTTGCACACACACACGCTAATCAATTATATATAAAAGTTGGCAATTATGTCAAATTACTCGAATTACTGATAGTCAATGAATAAGCATTGAATTCACTCTGTAAGTCATTAGCAATCACGACTGTAACACAGTTATTATAAAATCGCACACGCCTAGTACCATTTATTGCTCTGATTAGTTCATTGACACTGAACAAAATGGTCTCATTTAGTTCTTTCACGAGACATAATAAGATCATAATCAGAAATTTTCATATTCATGTTATTGACTGAGCAATAATACAATTAATTAAGTAAGAATTTAAGTAAGTAAATAAAGTAACAGAAGTAAGAACGAAATAGTAATGCGTTGCTATATTCCGTATATTATAATATTTTGGTACCTACTTCAAAAATATAAGCTATTTATTATAAACTAAGATACTCGGGCCATTTCGCACTAAAATATTAATTTTTGGAACCGTGGGTACAGTTTTATATTTTTAAATAGTATTTTTATTTAATTTTACTTAAATTCTAGAAACGAAATTGCCGAGCCCTTTATCACTCTGTCAATTAGTGAAAACCGTATAAAATTGTTTTGCGAGGTTTAGAAGTTAGGCGACAAACAAACAGAGGCGGACAAAGATTTACTTTACATAATATTTGATTTTATACATATTTATTATTATTTTATTAGAGACTAGAGATTGCTAATTGTTGAAAACAATTTGTAGTTTTACAAGTTTAATAATAACCACCATAATATATCATAGATTGAGTACACATTAAGTATACCTACTTATATATCCGATTGTTTACAATGTTGATCAGTTACATTGTACATCGAGTTCGTGCCAATTAGCTCTATTGTTTTCACTACTTTACTTTCTATTTAACTTGAATCAATAAAGTACTCGGATTGAAACATTTGATGGATCGAGTCAGAATTGAAAAGCCAAGATATTTTAGAATTAATTAATCTCATCTATCCATACCCTTATCACCTAACCCTTATCACAAATTCACGTCTAAATTTTAATAACAAAATCTATACACATAAAAATGAATGTATGTATGTCATGTTATCATTTCTGGAAAGAGGGATAAACAAGGAAGGTTTGTGTATATAAAAAATGACATCCCGGGCTAAGCCGGGAGTGGGTTGCTAGTTTTATCAATAAATAAAATAATGAATCGACATTATACAGGATGTTAAGTTAACTAGACATATTATAATATTATGGAGTATTTTGTGACTATTGTGTATGTGTGTAATACGAGTAGGTAAAATGAACTTAAAAACAAACATGATATTAATTAGAAACTTGTTATGATTACAACATCCAAGTACCACCAAAATTACCGTCATCGATGTGGGAGGTATTGCAACATATCTACATGCGATTCTCTGAAGCATTGCAAACCCTGGGAAATATATTTTCACACGTGAAATAATCTGAGTCACCGCACACCTGCATCGAGGACCATCTTAAATACTCCGGTCGAAGCACAATCTTTGGCATTTGGATCTAACATCGACCAGTGTCCACTTCAACGTAGTTATAAGCAAATTCTTTGACATTTGGATCTAACATTGACCGGTGTCACTTCAACGTAGTTTAAGTTATAATTGTATTCCTTTTTTTTTATTATTAAAGTAACTTTAAGTAAAATCGGTTTTTTTTGCATCCTCTGCTGCCACCGAACTTAACTGGCGCAGTCGGTAGGATACTCGCGGGCCGGGTCGCGAGCATAGTTTCAAAAAATAGAAAATCGCGTTCGTGAGCCAGCCAGGTGGTCCACCACCGTCAAGAGTATCCCGAATCTACAAGTTACGAGTAGCAGCACTTGGAGCATCCAGCCATCGATGCAGCAAAGAGGGCCGATTATGTTTCTGTAAGTACATTAGAATCGCTCTAGTGTGTTTGCCAAACCTAGTTATAGTCCATTCCCGTCGATTTTCCATCTTGACAATCGATATTTCAATTAGTAATAGTATAGTATCAATTGTCTATCTTGACAATCGATATTTCAATTAGTAATAGTTAAATAGTATAGTATCAATTGTCCATCTTGACAATCGATATTTCAATTAGTAATAGTTGAATAACATAGTATCAATTGTCCATCTTGACAATCGATATTTCAATTAGTAATAGTTGAATAACATAGTATCAATTGTCCATCTTGACAATCGATATATTAAATTAGGATAATAGAAATCTATTTTATAAAAAAAAGTAGTTCTAATATTTAAGTTTCCGATTGTCGCACCTAATCCTACACCCTCTATAAACTATCATTAGCCCCTAACAAATATAACAAAATCATTATTCCTTCCTATCCCTACCTGGCGATGCACGAAGAAGATTCTATATACCTGGATGCAGAATGCCCAAAGACCAAAACATGGCACCTTTGTGAAGACAAATACTACCACCTCGTCGGAAATCTTCAAAACTGCATAAATCACCTCATCACCAATCAGTGAGTCTATGAATCCCGCCAATTTACAACCGTGACCCTTTACACCGAAGCAATGGAACAATTGGACGACAGAAATTATTTAATCACCCTTCCAGAACTAACAAGGATACATACGTCATGCGACCGAAAATCGTACGAAACAATGCAAGGGAGTTATCTCATAAAATTACCCAAAGGATGTTTTCTTCAAACACCAAAATTCACAATTAAAAACAGTAACGATCAAATCATGGGTCGAGTTCTGAAGATATAAAATCTACAAGACATAAATTGGAACTACAACTCTTCAGAAAATGTTATAAAATTCAACTCCGTAGATTTGCATGACTTACATTCCACCGTCACCAAAATTTTAACGCAATAACTACGAGAAAACCTAAAGAAAATAGCATATATCACACTACGATACCTTTATACTCTATAATATTAAGTGCAGTTGCTCTGTGCTTCATATGGGTACTATATCGCCGTTATTTAAGGATTCAGAACAGAACAGTAATGAAGATTTACAGGATAATCAGGACAATCGCACCGATAGTTCCATGGCGGCGCTATTCTCACCATTAAAGTTATCGAATAGGCGCCTTTCTCAAGGAGGGAGATGTTATGATTACAACATCCAAGTACCACCAAAATTACCGTCATCGATGTGGGAGGTATTGCAACATATCTACATGCGATTCTCTGAAGCATTGCAAACCCTGGGAAATATATTTTCACACGTGAAATAATCTGAGTCACCGCACACCTGCATCGAGGACCATCTTAAATACTCCGGTCGAAGCACAATCTTTGGCATTTGGATCTAACATCGACCAGTGTCCACTTCAACGTAGTTATAAGCAAATTCTTTGACATTTGGATCTAACATTGACCGGTGTCACTTCAACGTAGTTTAAGTTATAATTGTATTCCTTTTTTTTTATTATTAAAGTAACTTTAAGTAAAATCGGTTTTTTTTTGCATCCTCTGCTGCCACCGAACTTAACTAACTTGTATTAAGAATTTGCATTAATCTTTAAATCAATGTCAACATTTATAAACATGTTATTGGGTAGTAATTGAAGACTCTCATAAGTACAGATCGAAGGCATAACGAACAATTCGAGAACCAACATCAATAGACAATAGATAAGTATGAAAAATGTCAGCATAATCGCAAATGCCTACCTACGAGTACCTGTGAGAAAACCTTACGTATATTTTAGACAGACATGGGATTTGGCCTGCTCCCCAGAATCAAATAAACGCGAGCCAAATCCGGGCTCAAAACAAATAGAGAGTTGAAGGCAAACTGAATAAAAATACTGTTTGTATGGAGGCAGAGCCAGTGCATTACAATGGTTGTACTGTACACTGTTGAATAATAAAATACATTATAAATGTATATTTTCTGAAAAAATGTTATTTCTGATATATAAAACATCATTATTGTGAGAAATGTATAGCGTCCAAGATTCATAATTTGTTGAATATAAAGGCTAAGTCTAAAAGTGTAATAAAGAAGCTGGTGCCCACTAATTCGTCAGCGTTGGAATATTAAAAATATATGAGTTATAATATAAACACCCGAGTTCTTTATCGCTGTGACGACAGTGGCGCCCATTTTTTTTATTTTTAGTCTATACATCGGGAACCTAATATATTTTCAGCATAAAAAGTAGGTATCCTATATTTAACCCAAGTTAACTATATTTGTGAAAAATTTCATCCAAATCCATTGAGCCAGCCATTTTTGCGTAAAACAATTCATATCAACGATCGATATTTAAAAAAAAATCCAAATAATATCTAATTTAAGAAATTTGCAAAAGAAAGAAAAGAACTAAAATGATGTTTCATAAAAAATCTATTTTTTTACAGACGCAGTTACATATTAAAATATTAAGTCTTAATCACGCCCGTTGATTTTTAGCATAAGAACGTAAATTGTATCAACACACTAATGCAAATTCGTTTAATTAACGTTTCATTCAGATACAAGTCTTAGCTAAAGAAAGCTTCAAGGCTATACTATGCAAATACGGGTTTGAATTCCGTAGACGCAACATGAATATATATAGTGTCTATTTAAGTATGCCGCTGTCTAAGAGGCTTCCTCAGTATTCGCGAAATCCGCAGCAAGACGAGCGATAAGCATGTGGAACAAATTTCTTATATTCTAATATAACGATATACCGTAACAAGACTCGCCCGCATTCTAGACACTTTTCAAGAAAATCGACTTACTAGGCGGGCAGAGGCTTACGTCAATACGGATTGCAGAAAATAAAGTAGTTCTTGCACATTTCAGTGTTTAAAATAAGAAAAGCGATCTAAATTGAAAATTAAAGTACTATTGAATAGAGAAAATTAGATTGTTCAGATAGAAATTCAGTTATTCGTTCCAATATTGAGATAGTGATTCGATCTTCGTATACTGGAAACGAAGAAATCAGTCGGTGAAGAGAGCTAAGGATCCGTAGATCAAAAAGAAAAAAAAGGAAACCATTTTTTGTCTAAGATCCCTCCTCTGTAAGTTAATGTAGATTTTCTTCAAAATTCAAGCACGTTTTTCAAAAATTTTCAGCAAGCAGTTGCATAAAAAGCAGGAAATTTTGATATTCTTTTAAAATTAGAGGTATAAAATCTAATGATTATGATACTTGCATACTCACAAATTCGTAAAGCGATAAGATTACTAAAACGAAGTTAAGTTTTCATGTTTAATTTGATACTAAAAGATACATTTCAGTCTCGATACCATAGTAGATGTATTACGAGTTAACTATTAAAGAACTAAATACGGAACCCTTGAACGCTATTTCTACACGCGTTAGTCCAATGTTAGTTAATCACAAGAAAATAACATAAATTCATGGCACTTTAGTATCTATAGAAATATACCAAATGCAGGTAAAACTATTCATTGCTCGTAGAAGCAACGAGTTTGTCTGTGTATTCGGAACAGAACTTAATTAAGAGTGGGACATCTTTACCGGTATTAAGCACATTTGTCCTCATTAACGGACGACTTTCACACATAAATTTAACTACAATGCAACAAGAAAATTGATAACTCATTAAAATAATCTTCAGTTGAACTAACATGCCGTGGGAATTGAGATTATTGAACAATACAAGAATTCCTTGACAAAATTTATGGTGCTTTGTATGCTTAAATAAACGCTTGTCACACAGCCTACTCTTCGTAATAGTTTTAAGAACATCGCCGTTTTCATAAGACACGTCGCGTATTCTTATCACTGGTTTAATGATATGAATTGAATTCAAATCATAACAATGGTTTGCTTTATTTAGGAATATTTACTCAAATAGACTTAAATTTGGAAAATCCAAAAGTGCACGCCTCATAATCTCATTTTCCACAATAATAAAATTAAACAACAGTGAATTGAACGCTCATATTAATTGAGAAACTCTGCAGTTGTTATTGTTACTTTCAATGATAAAAAAAATATATTCCGGTTCGATAATTTTTCCGACCAATTTTTCTGTCAAGACTTACACGGACACAAGGACGTCCAGGAAAGATTATTTTTAAGGTTTTTATTTACTATGTTAAACAAAATAATTGTCATTGAGATATATTTTATGTGCCTGACAGATTATTTGACTTGATATAAATGCACTCATATTATACTGAGTGCGATATAAGTAAAAGAAAATCAATTTCAGTTTCGAGAAAACTGATTTTTTTCAAAGTCAAGAGTAGAGCACTATACCTCAACGCAAAGATTTAAATCGAGAGATGCGGCATTACTAGCGAAAGTGTGTTACAAAATACAACATACATTATACTAAAGACAAAAGTATAAAATACATATACCTTTGTCTAAACACACTTTTAAACACAGACAACACATTCCTTACTTCAAACGTGACTGTGACTATAGCGACGCTCTCAACAAGCGACCGTCACTCACTGTAGCTGGCGTGCAACTGTAGTTGGGTTGAGCGCCTGCGCCCAACCCATTGTTAAGAATTTTCGGTGTATTTTTAGAATGGCGCGAGGAGATTACGCCGCATCTTTCGATTTAAATCTTTGCCTCAACGCTTCGCTTATGAAGCGTGCAAAAATCACAGAATTTAGAAATCATTTTTAATATTAATATTAACTGTGTTTTTTTAAGGTAGTTATAATGATTTCCCAGTCACTACTCAGTTGAGGCGTATTATGTATTAGATCAACTTATTTACCAACTTAATCGATAATACTCCCTATGTTAAGGTTATATAGGTTTCATCATTTATATGTAAACCAATATTTCACGTACGAATGAATTAAGAAAAGAGGGCAAAATTACATAATCAGACAAAGTAGGTAGGTAATACGAGTAACAAATTATCTTCAAAGTACACTGGAAACGTTCGCATTTCGAGTGAAAGTTTTCGGTAAAAGCGGATAACGTAATCTGAACACTAAAATGACTCAGTATGAGGTGTGAAACTGTGATGTCGCAAAATTAACACCGTTATCTTACTCATAGGACAATCTAATAAGAATACCTACTTACGTGCATAGGATAATAGCAGGAAATTTTCAGTTACAACTGCTAGAAATAAAAAGATTAAGGGCCTCTTTCACCAACTACAATTAAAGTGTTGGTTAGTTACTTTTAGAAATAATTTTATGTTTTATTAAAATTATGCACTCGGTTTACTGCATCCTTTGATAGGCGATTTTTTGGGACTTTTACCGTACAAACAAAGGTACAGCTCCGTTATCCCCGGTTACCGGTGACTTTAAATGACGGTTAGCCTACTTGCCAGATGGTGAAAGAGGCCCTAAGAAATACAAGTTATTGTTAATAGAGAATTATGCGTGATCGAAAGCTTCAACTCCACACAATACAATATTATTAGTGTACTAGCTGGTGCCTACGACCTTCGCGTTGAAAAAGAAAAAAGTAGCCTATCCTGTGTCCTGTACGTCTAAATGTTTATCTACCAAGTTTCATGAAAATCAGTTAATTCGTTTAAGAGTTATGGAGGAACTTACATACATACAATAGCTACACTTACAGATTTATTATTAGTATTGATTGATGACTAGCTGTTGCGCGCGACTTCGTCCGCGTAACTTTATAAAATATAGCCTATGTTACTCGCTGATTATATAGCTTTCCATGGGTGAAAGAATTTTTAAAATCGGCCCAGCATTTTTTGAGTTTATTCATTACAAACATACAAAAATACAAATCTTCTCTCTTTATATAGATAAGACCACAAAGCTTGTATAGTGAAATAAAACATAAATATAGATAATAATAAAACAAATTAACTATCATTACCTATAAAAACAACACCACTAATAAAGGAGTGTGTACCTACATAAAGTTATTTCCATTATTATCGACACGAACGTTGCCTTGTCTATGTTTTTGGGTCGACGAAGAACGCTTGAAAAGGACGCACGCAAGGCTTACTTGACGCCGTGTTGTCTATGAATTATTTATACACTCCCTATATACTGCGAAGCAAAGATACCAAATACCAACGGACATGAAAACAATTTTCCTAAGAGTTGACTTTATAGTTTATTGCCTGGATTAACATATAGGATACTTTTTAATCTAAAAAAAATATTAGGTTCCCGAAAAATAGTATAAAAATATTTTTTAAAAACGCGTTAGATAAAGACGTCAGGCGTTACATTATTCATATATTTCCTTTTTTTTTTTTTTTTTGTAAAAAAGACTTTTGATTTTATTAGTAATATCGATAACTAAATATATTATCCATATAGGCTGTATAAATTAATAGTCACACAATATATACAAGACTAATATATCACACAATATATTTCCTTAGGTCTTACATTTTTCATTTTAAAACGTAGACGAAGCCGCGGGCATCAGCTATTCTATACTATAATATTATAAAAAGAGATTTGTATTTTTGAGTTTGCAATGAAAACTCAAAAAAAAAAACTGAACCGATTTTAAAAATTCTTTCAGCTCTAGAAAACTACACTATCAACGAGTACCATAGTCTATATGTTTTATAAAGTTAGGCACCACCTATGTAAAAGAGCGATTGAAACGCCCCAGATTAATTGATTCTCGCCACATAAAGGATCAACATGAGCAAATAAACTGGCATCTCTCAAAAAACAATTGTAAATATTAAAAAGATAATGAATTAAGGTCAACAATGTTAAAAGACGGAAAAACAAAAACATATAATAGGCACGTAAACATCAGAAAAATCCTTAATTAAATCCTATATTTTACAGGAAAAATGTAATCTGTTTTTTTAATTGAAGACGTGATAATTAATTTAATAGGACACAGTTAAATATTACAAGTAAATACGTTACGCTAGATGGGTGTAACACGGGTTTGTTTACAGTAATTGCTATCATACAATACTAGCGACCCGCTCCAGGCTTCGCCCAGGAAAAAAACTTAATTAGGTTTTAATTATATATATAAAAAAATCCTTGAAAAATTATCTAATTGATAGTGAAAACCGCATCAAAGTCCTATTTGTTGTTTAGGAGAAGTTTTATATTGATATTTTATTATTTAACTGAACTTCTTTGACGAAATCTGTCTTCGTAAAAATCTGTCTATAAAGCAACAAATCATATTTTGTCTTATTTGTTTATTTCCTATTTTATAATAATATTACAATTTATTTCATTGCTAAAGGACAAAATTATTACCAAAAAACGTTATCAAAGCCATTACGGTTACATTTCGGCAGGCAAATGCAAGCTGTTGCGAAACACCTGCTGCGCGCGCGCAACTGTCGTTATGGATACCGAACATTAAACAACAAACTCCTTTTTAACATATGGCCCAAATTTATACCCCTAGCACGTAATGAAATTAATATGTATATTCCTTCAAAAAGAACATTTGTTTATTATTTTAAATGCGCTAAGTTTCAATACGAATTTAGACATAAATATATAAATTCTACTTTAATTTGTGATTTCTATTTAAAAAAATTTAAGTAATGTTTCATTTTGACATAAATCGGAAAAATCTCTTAGCGCTCACATTTGCATTTTCAATATTTACAATATTACAAGAAATTTCCAAAAATACACAAAATTTTGTTCAAAATTTACGAATATTTCAAACAAACTTAGAAACTCCAAGTAATTAGGCGATCCATGTAATATTTTTTTACAAGAAACTAGGCGAGCAGAGAGTAGATATACGAGTATACTTGCTATGAAAGACTTAGGTATGGAGGATGTTAAATAGAGCAAAAGAAAAAGCTGATCTTGTCTATAGATTTATCCAAATACACAATATCAACTTAAAGGACAGATATAATGGCACAGTAGCAGTTGTTTCCGAGTAAATGTATTTCTTCAGAAAGCCACAAGAAACGTAACGAGAATAAAAATAATAAGAAAACTATTTTCAACGCTATAATGAGAACTCTCCGCAGGCGTATAATTGCTCGTAAAGTGTAAAATTTGTATGGAAGTACGAGATGGGATGTAACTGAAGAAGAAGTTAGAAAGCGCTCAAGTAAAACTGAAATGCAAAAAAGTGCAAGTAATGATATCTTCACTTCTTTACATCTTTTATTTTTATTTTTATGTTAAGGTCGACAGACAGGCTGACGGTCCACTTGATGGTAGGTGGCTACCGTCGCCTATGACACAAGTCATAAGTGCTACAAGTGCTACATAGAAGGATTAAGGATAAGGGATAAGGGAGGGATGGGATAATGGGCTCTGGCATCCCTTACTCACTCATCGAAACACAACAGCACATAATGCTGTTATTTCACGGTGGTATTCTGTAAGGTGGTGGTTACTGCCGCCAGACGGGCTGCCCAAATGACTGCGAAACGCAGTGTGCCCCTACCACTACTTTTCAAATCCAGACCAGAGTCAATTCTGAAAATTATATTAAAAAATTATTACATATTATTAAAACAGTCCTCCGCCGCGTCTGTCTGTCTTTTTGCGATAAACTCAAAACTACTGCACCGATTTTTATGCTGTTTTCACCAATGTATAGAGTGGTTCTCGAGGAAGGTTTCAGTATATAATTTACCAAGTTACGCGGGCGAAGTCGCGGGCAGCAGAATTGTATAAAATAAAGTCGCTTCCCGCTGTCTGTCCCACTGTATTTATTTACGCTTAGATCTTTTAAACTAGACAACGGATTTTAATGCGGTTTTCACTAATTGAAAAAGCGTAAAACAAGGAAGGTTTTTGTATTATGATTTGCAGAAAAAAAATGCACCCATGTGAAGCCGGGAGCGGATCGCTAGTGAAGAATAAATAATACTGAGAATAGAATTTCATCAAACAAATACAGACGAAGTGACGTCTGCTCTTTATATTAAAAAAATCGCGAAGAATTACGTCATTTGAAACAAATTAAAACGATGGACGATATTGTCGACAAAGGAATATTAAATGTTCATAAAATAAAGCGACCTTGCACACTACTTATACAAATTAGAAAGCCTGGGGTTTAACTCGCTGATTATGTCATGTCTGTATGTACCTTTAGAACCCTAGGGATTAACATTTGTGTAGACTAATTAATGGTATTTCATATTCAAATATGTTAAGAGAATATAATATATAATAGTTAATTTAAAATTAAAGACACTTTTATATGAATTAACTACATAAATCGCCTTTGAAGAGTACCAAAATCAAATTAATTTTATGTGGTACGGAGTTCACCGGGTCATCTCGTTCCAGTGTTCATACTAATCTCTAATATTTACTAATATGATAAATGCTCTGTTTGTCTTTGTGTATCCTAACCTTTTCACGCCAGATCATCATTATTTTTTTTGTTGTCATGAAAATAATAGGATTCCCTAGAGATAATCTAAAAATACAAAAAATTGGCGACGCCGCTGTCCTCACAGTGAACGAGATGTTAGGCGTTATTAATCACGTCTAAAAACACGCGTTATAAAACAAAGTCCTCCGCCGCTTCTGTTTGTCTATTTGTTCGCGATAAACTCAAAAGTTACTACACCGATTTTCATGCTGTTTTCACCAATGTATAGAGTGGTTCTCGAGAAAAGTTTTAATATATAATTTACAAAGTTTCGAGGGCGAAGTCGCGGACAGCAGCAAGTTGTATACAAAATATACAGAGTGAAAGCTGTCATTTCTAGAAGTCCACCTTATGTCACCACATAAGGTGGACTTCTAGAAAATAAGATCATAATCAAGTGTGCTTCATAAGGGATATTAGAAAATACTTTCCCCATTCTTATCTTGCCTATTGCCGTCGATCGGATTTCCTCTCTATATACAGTACTAACGATCCGCTTCCGGCTTCGCCCAGGAAAAAACTTACATAGCTTTTATTATATACTAGCTGGCGCCCGCGACTTCGTCCGCGTTGAAAAAGAAAAAAAGTAGCCTATCCTGTGTCCCGTACGTCTAAATATTTATCTACCAAGTTTCATGAAAATCAGTTGATTCGTTTAAGAGTTATGGAGGAACATACATACTTACATACGAAAAAATACAGAAAAAAAACTAAATTGACCATTTTTAAATGGTCAATTTAGTTTCAGTATCATGTATAGAGCCTATAAACACGATATCTCTGAAAACAAAGTAACTTACTCCATGACCCCTTACAGATTTATTACTAGTATTGATGTATCACCAAAAATATATACAAAAGATCCGTGAAAAATTATCTTTAACTTTAAGTGGTGAAAACCGCATTAAAATCTGTTGCGTGTTGCATTAAAAGCGACTTCAAATAATACTATGTTTTTAAATCCTAAATTCCTAAATTAGTGCACATGAAACAACACCCTTCTAATGGACTGGCTTTTATTTTAGGGGTGGAATTATACCGATGAGTCACCAAGAGAGAGTCACGAGTCACGACATGTGTACAAAAGATTAGGTTAGGATCATTTATCGCAGGTAGTACATAAAGTGCGAAGGTCTAGTGACCTTGTAACACATCAAGCGTGTCGTAATGGCGATGAACCCGACATTTGAGTCATTATCGATCGCACTTTTCATGTCTTTTTACAATGTGTTGATTCGAAATCCGTGCAGACGTAGGGTCTAGACAAAGTTAGAGCTCATCTAAACTTTATTTAAGTTTCGAGTACATTTTGCAGAACAGCAGGCAAGCTGAGATCGATTGGAAATCCAATTGTATATATTTACCATTCGAAGAATTGCCGTCTCGAACGTTTCAAATACCGTTTTGCTAAAAACAGTTTTATTTCGATAAACGACTTCAGTTAGGAGTTAAATATTAAAAAAAAATTAAAATTTATAAAACTATTAAAACATTGATAATAAATTGCTAAAATACGTGAAATAATGGATACGTAGTTATCAAAATAGAGAATTATATTAAAACAAACGCATAAGAATATGTATGCAACTTAGTTTAGTTTAAAAGTTTACAACTGGAAAATAATTCGCAAAAAGTTCAATTATTTCAGAATTAGTTTAACTCAATACAAGCTGAAAAAGCTCAAAGATTTCTGAAACAAATTCTAAGACAGATTAAGAATAAAAGCTCGCAAAATGTTACTGTAAAAACATAAAATACAAATGATACCGTTTAACATAAAGTCAACCTAAATTCGTACAGTAGTAACTACGGCAATACGAATACGAATTACGGCAATAAACACCAACAAATTTAAATTTTTTAACACTGAACGCCCATGTTCCCTTTAAACAGTATTTACGACAGTTTTAAAATGTATTGAGTATGCGATAAGCCGTATGTACGACACGGTACCAAACAAGTTTGCGAAAACGCGAAATATCCGGTAAGATAGGGTTGACATTTTTCGTTGTAAAAATATCTTTAACTTCTGAAATGTAATATAACGAATGGCGCCTCTTTCACCAACTACAAGTTTTGATTAATACTTTTAGAAATAATTTTCTGTTTTATTGAATTATGCACTCGGTTTACTGCATCACTCGATAGGCGATTTTTTTTTATTGTTTGGGACGTTAACCGTACAAACAAAGGTATATCAGCTAAATTATTCCCGGTGACAGGTGACTTTAAGTGACGATTTAGCCTACTTGACGTTGGTGAAAGAGGCGCTAATATGTGCACTTAGGAGACGACTAGCGATCAAGAAATTCAATCTCGATAAATTAATAAAAGTATAATCAAAATCATGCATTAGACGCACTAGATATTGTTTTTGACTAGTTTTCTCATTTAGCTGTTCATTAGACAACTATTTTAGAAGAATATACTCGTAGTATTATAAAAATACCTGTAATAATACCAACAAAATACAACCACAACGACACTAAATCCTTTTATTCCTTTATATATTTATAATCCAATTCATATTATAGATAAGTAGATCATATAACATGCGTAGTGTGCGATAACGTTTTATTAGTATTTAATTAATCATGTCAATCTTATAATTCAAATTGAATTATTCTAAAATAATACTCAAATGATTGGATAGGCTGGTTATATATTAAAATTAAAGAAAAATCCTTTTTTAGTAACTAAGATGTATTCTTAGTTCTAAATAAATTAGTCTCATTAAATTCAATTTTAAAACGTTTCTCAACATTTTACCTTTGTTGTTAAAATTGGAATTCGCATTATTATGGTCGGAAATGCACAGATATTTTTAATTTATCATCCTTTAATTATAAAAAAATTCCTCCTCTTTAGCTATCATAAAGTAGACATCATCTATAACGAATCTTCAAGGATCGTACATATATTTAAAATACTTTTGGCCTACAAGTATAGTGTAGTAGTAATTAATAACAATGCTTTTATAAAACAGTTCATGGTAGTTATTAAATAATCACAAGAAATCACAAATAGACTAAAACAATATTTTTTTAAATACCTACTAAGAATTCCTCTTTGACACGAGGTATACGCATTAATTTATAATTTAAATGCGAATTGTACTAAAATAAAAAACAAAAATTTATTTCATGTTATATGAGACTACAAATTGATATAAGTTTCCCTTCCCGTGAAAGTAAATAAAGAAATCAGTTCATATCGCTGATATTTCAGATAAACGTGGTCACCAAAATCATTATCAATGCTAGATAACACTATCAAGGACGTGCTGTATATATTTACAAATATTAGCAACGTCGAAAGCTTTAAATAGAATATAATTACCTCATCCGATTGAGGAGAGTACGATGGCGAATCTCTGGAACCTCTTCTTTTTTGAATAATTTTGTCAACAAATGTATGCAAAGACGGTCTCCTTGGAGCATTCGCTGAATGCATTTTATATTTTAGTATTTACAGTACACTCAATGAAAACGTTGTTTCAAAACCACATATTTTTCACACTCTTCACTGAGCAGTCTGCGGAGTATAAAAATAAATAGTAACACTCCCGAATTAGCACTAATAGAAAATATATGCGTGCGTTCGTGCTGAATTGACACAGGAAAATGATTGCACGAAAAGTCTAACGCACACAAAGTAACGAACAGAACAATACACTACTGATATCGGTGTCAGGAAAATAGACGTGATAACAGGAGTATAGACGGTTTAGTAGTCATCTCGCACAAATTTATTTGTGCGCACGAATTGTGCGAAAGTCTACTTTAAATCATGTAACTATATAGTTAGTAGTCATCTCGCACGAAATGTGCGAAAAGGCAAATTTATATTTTAATTATATTTTTAGTAGTCATCTCGCACACATATTATATTCTTTAAAAAAAACTTGAAATAAAATTACAGTACCGTACAAAAGTGATACTTATATGGGGGAATATTAATTAGTTAATACATTATTTTCTGCTTGTAACAATGTTGAAAAATCTTCATATAGACAAAATTCAAAAGTACTCGTCTGATCTTCAAAGTCACTCGGTAGGAATCTAGAACATTCCTGTTGATATAGAAAAACTAGAATATTTGACGAGCCTATTGATCACGTGTGATTAAAGTTCTCAACGCCTTAATGCTCTAACTAAATAAATGCTAGTTTCATTCCCGACAGGCCCTATTTTGAAATTTTTTTTGTAGTGGCGAGACACCGTACAAAATTCTACTGAAAATTCTAAGACAAATTCTACCGTCGTAAAATAACAGCATTTGTGCTGTTGTTTCTTTTTCCTCACTAATTCGTTATATTCGTTATACACAATCCTATTTATTAGCATACTAGCTGCTGCCCGCGACTTCGCCCGCGTAACTTTATAAATTATATACTTAAACCTTCCTCGAGAACCACTCTATACGTCGGTGAAAACAGCATGAAAGTCGGTGCAGTAATTTTTGAGTTTTGAGACAGACAAACGCGGCGAAGGTCTTTGTTTTATAATATACGTACTGATAAAGAAATATAGCCTATTTCTTTTTTTTTTTAACGCGGGCCAAGTCCCGGCCACCAGCTAAGTAGCTAGATATAATATTGAAACGAAGTTACTTATTCATGTGATGTAAGTAGGTACACATAATATACTAGTAAAATGTATTCACGAGCAGAACCGAGCGGGACAGGTGTAGCACTGAATAAAACATGGCCAGGAAAGTTATACCGTTTCATTATTTCTTCCCAAATTATGGCCTCGGAGGATTTCATCCGGCTATAGATCGGAGTTCAGTTAATTCTGTGAATATTTTATCACCTAACACACAACTTCACATGGAAGTCATTACCGCTTGTTAATACTCCCTTTTGATGTTAATTGATAGCAATTGAAGCCAAAGTTATAATATAATAAATCAGAATAGGAGAATTATATAGGATTTTATTGAATAAGCACATAAAAATGTAAATAAATAATATTTAAAATACATTTTAAATTAAAAATTTGAAAATAGAATTGCACAAGATTAAAAAAACATTTTAGTTTAAATAACATATAATTATAGTACTTATATAAATAATTTAAATAATTTATTATTTTAACAAACAAATAAAATATTAATTGTACTCCACTGTTAATACCTAGCATGTGTATAAGGAATTTGTAAAACTTATTTTGTACTCACTTTTTAAACAAATATATTTATTTATGTCTTTCTAAATCACAGTTTTACTGTTGTTTTAAACGTAGACTTTCGCTCCATTTTAATTAATCACCTTAACCTCTCTAAATTTTGTCATAAAGGCTTCTAAACGAAAAACAAGAAATATACTTGCAGTTATTTTAAATTGCAGGTCAAAGCTTTGTATCGCCATATACTTGTTCAATTTGGTAACCAAAATAGAAGCGCTCGGTCTCAAAGGCGAAGTTGGTCGTCACTGTAAAGTGGTCCGATTGAAAAGTTTACGAAGCGGAAGCCCTTATATAGCCACGAAGTTGTCTCTTAAACTTTTAAAATGTTCTATATTTCATCAAAATGTTATTTTCTTAATACACAAGAGAAACATTGTAATCCTACTAATATCTGCTAATATTATAAATACAAAAGCTTGTGCTAATCAAACGGATTTGGGTGAAATTTGACACAGATAGTTTATTACCTGGATATGTTAGGTTCCCGAGGGATCTGTCTGCTACCCTTAATTTAAAAAAAAAATGCAGATACATTCGTGCACTAATACGGTTTCATATTTTATATACCTGTTCTGTTCAGTCCTGGATGATATTTTCAACTTGAATATGAATGAATATGCTAATTGATACCAGAAAGGGCTTTTTGTGTTGTATAATTCATGGTTTATATCTTCGCGTGAAAACAATTTCTCTAATCAATCCCATATCACAGCAACAATGGTAAAAATTCTACAAAATTTAGTTCTTTTGTTATGCAAAGGTCAGTAGACAGGCTTAATTTGAATGTTTGGTACTGTCGCCTGGTTATAGTAGGATAATGGATAAAAGAAGGTATGGGCTTTGGCATCGGCCTTCATCACGTTTGTCTCATTCGGCTTTCACATTGGTCTTCTGTAAGGGCCACTGTACTGTGGCCAGACTGTCCAGTTTATGTCATCGCATTGTCATAAAGTGGATCCAATCACTAATAAACACTCCGATTCTGAAGCGTTTTATAGAATGCCGAATACTCATAATATATTCCAGATAATAAAATTGAATAAAAATGTCTCGGTAAGTCCAACACTATCCTAGTATAAATTGAACTAGAGCACGTCTCTGCGTCAATAAAGTGCAATGTTCATACAGTTTCCCGAACTGTGTGATATATTGGAACTCTTGCTTACCTTCGCCTCCGCTACTGGAGTTTCAATGAGTTTTAGAGAAGTAAGTTTGTTTTTACCTGCAGCGTAACTGAGAACTGGTTCATAGATTCGCTTTTCTCATAAGAAATTCGAAAGTGCTAACATTAACTTGTTAATGTTTATGTTATAAATAACTGAAAAATAGATATTTACACACGGTGAAAACAGGTGATACCAATGACCACATTAAATTACACTGTAGATTTTTAAAAACTACATGCAATAAACATAATTTATGCATAATTTTATTTAGTTATTAAAAATTATTAATGCCTTTTTACAATGTTAAGTACAATATCTTCTACAATTCTTATAAAATAACAAGCGGTCCGCACCCGGCTTCGCAGGGCAAGCAAAATCTGCAAATTTTACGCAGACGAAGTCGCGTGAATCAGATAGTTTTGGATAAAAGCCCACATCGAGTCGCGCCTTTATTACCGCCTAGTATAACTATTGAATTATCATAATAATGTATTAGGAGCACAAACATCAATAAATTGAAACACATTTGGCGGACAGTGATTAATGTGAGAAAATGAACTAAACAGGCTGTCGGCGACGGCCTTGCAAATTCTATAAATAAAAACCACATATCCCCCTTTATCTACGTTTGACTAAGCAGGAATTTCCATGCTGAGTTTCCTGTAAATAGTTCCGTTGTCTTTTACCTTTTTGTTCATAAATATTAATGAAATTCGCGCCTTTTCAACCGCATCCCTAGAGACGAATGGAGGTGCCAAGATTTGTGTTGGGTACGAGTGGGTATTCTGCAAAAAAGTGAAGGCGCCATCTTTCCCTCAGAACAGTCCATTTGTTGACAGGGGTCGGCCATATTATTACTAACAAATCGCGCCACACTGCACGCTCCAATTTCCACGCGATCTTTCTCCTTGTCTCATACATATTAATAAGGGTCAACAACATCCGTTTGAAGAATAGGAGATACATCACTATTAGGAAATGTGAATAAAGTAACTGCGTATTAATTACTGGTTGGACCGATAGACGGCGTTTTGTCAAAAGCCAATCGAAGGAACTTTCGATGGGAAAGAGGAAATTTTTTTTTTCCTGCAATTTTTCCAATTTTTCTCTTTATGAGACTCTTCCTCGGACTTTAACGCATATTTAAAAAAAATATTCGAACTGATCCTTCGACCTTGAACAGTTAACAAAATGCCCAAGGTAAGTTACTATTTGTCGAAAATGTATGACTATTCTTTTTTCTTTTAAACTAAAGCCAAGTGGTTCAGTTATGAAAATGTTATTAACCGATTTAAATGAAACTTAGCACTCATGTAAAACACGTTCTGTTCTGTATTAAAATATAGGAAATTATCCCGACAATACGCTTCCGAGATCAAAAGCTTGTTGTGAAGTTATTTACTGAATAAATACCAGTGCAGTGAGAACATCATGACATATCAGTTAATATGCATTTAACTGGTATACCTATTCTTACATATATACCTACTAACCTCTATATAGGCAAAGAAATAAAAAACGGATAAGGTCAGATAGTTGTATCCAGAGCATGGCCGGTTGGCCGATTACAAAGTCAACACGAGAAGTTAATTAAGCGTATTGTCATATACCTATCGATATCACTATTAAACGAAGTTAAAAAGAAAATATAATTGTAACCGATTTTATACGATTCGATGTTTTATGCCTTTTCTTTGTTCACGCAAAAGTTTCACGCTTCAATGAATATCAGGCGGAACATAGAAAGAAGGCAGTACTCTGAAACCAGTCTTTCAGGCAAATGGTTTTAAATAACGAACAAAACATTATATTATAAATTGTTTATGGGCACTGCTAAAGTTTGGGAAAATGTTCGGATTTTTGGGTGTCCTTTCTATCAATTATTAATCCTTGAACCTCTTTTAATGAACCCTGATACAAGATGAACTTCAATATCATAATGAACCCTTTTATTACATGCTATTTACATAAATGCTCTAAGTAGAAATTAATACAACACAGTAGTTAAATTATTTTATTCGTTAGTTAGTTAATTACTAGATTAGCCATTATCCTCTGTCAAAGATCAAAGATCATTTATCCAAAGATCCCATTTATCCAACTATTTGTCCCTATTCTATGCTACTAAGCTCCAGGTTGGGGCAGATATTGTTTTAATGTCTTCTTCCCTCGGCCTTATACTTGCCAGCTAACATCTACAAAGTCACTTTGCGATTCGTCTCCAGCCCGTGATTCTCGCGACAGTACATCTAATCATCTGCTCTTTACATTTAATGATACTGGTTTATAATAAGAAATAAAGTCTATACAATTATTTTACCTTAGCAAATAAGCCTCTGTGCGTTCACCTGCGTAAAATTGCTTTCGAGTTGTGAAATATGGCCTCTACATTATATTAAGCTTAACTAGTATTAAGAACGTTACGCGAAAGCCTTCCTCCCGAACATTCATAATAAGTTGACATAAATAATTATCCTAGTCGAACACATTTTCGACTGCCGTATCAATTAATGATACACGAAGAAATTAAACAACATACATAGTCAAGAAACTTTTTTTTTTACTATAAATAACCTCAGAGAGACTGACGTTGTCGAGTTGAAGAAACATTTTGTCAGAACTTATTACAAGTGTGCTCTGAACATTAATAGGTCAGGCAAGGCGAGAATAGAAGAACGGACATTTAAATAAATTACTTACTCATGAAGACTACATACTTACAGTGAATCAAATTTTACTATAGTCTTTAATAGTGTGGTTGCTGTCGCCATAGGGTCTGCACAGCTATCGACTGTAGAACCCAATACAGGTAATTATCGGATTTGGATGAAATTCGGCAAACAGATAGCCTAGTTTATTACCTAAATTCAAATATATGATACCTATTATCCTGGAGAAATGTTAGGTTCCCGAGGAATCGTCTAAAAATATAAAAAATGGTGGCGCCACCTACGTCACAGAGATAAAAGGTGTCATATTTTCTCGGGTGTTATATTTTTAATTTTTTAACGCGGAATAAGTCTCAAGTGATACTTTAATTCACTTACTGAAAACATTTAAAATTTTATATGTACTTACACGTTATACGACTACGTTATAACGGAAAATGAAAACACTTATCTTGAAGCTAACACACGCAACTATAATGCTGTTCAATCAAAGGAAAGGCCTGACTAATTATTTAGAAAGTAAGATGTGTGTTTTTGCTATAACAATAATAAACGTATTAAAGAAAGTATGTCAAAGCGCGGAGAAGTAAGAGAAAAAAGTTACGCCACATATACAATTACATAGAGACACTACCGCACAGTATCGCACGCGATTTTCTCATTCGTGCGCGTAAAACAAACAGTACAATAAATACACAGTGAGGAAGACCGTTGAATCAGAAATGCAATGGAAAAATATTACAATGCAAATCATACACTTGCTCAAATATAGTGTCGTTCATTGTAAAAGTGGTGTAACTCCCTATTTTAAAAAACATCTTTTCTTGCCTAATGGTATCACATTTAGTCATATCTTTCAATATAAAAGTGAAGTAACTCCAATAGTTGCATTAAAATCCCATAGATAAAAACAATGAATGAATGCTTATATTTTTTTTCCTACACTATAATTCGCAAAAAGCTCGTCATTCTAAAATTCAGTTACAGGGAGATAGTTCACTTTTACAATGAACGACACAATTATATTATACTAGCTAGTGCCCGCTACTTCGTTTGCGTTGAATAATAAAATATACAACTCCTGAAAAAATAGTGACTGATACATATATAACGCCTGACATCTTTATTGACGACGGTGACGCCGCCACACTTTAGGGAACAGTATTTTTTTCTGGATGAAAAGTACCCTATGTTCTTTCCTGTGTAGTATATGCATGATTACCGATTGAATAATTCAGGAATGACTAGGTAAGACAGACAGACATACAGAGTTCTTTTACATTTATAATATTAGTATGGTTGTAACAAGCATGAAAACATTTAAGAGAATTTTGTGTTTAAATATTAAGCGATTCGATTCCATACTGGAAATTCGCTTGCCATGTCAAATTAAATTCACACCATATAACATAGCAATAACTTTAAAGTACAGAGACCGTAAAATATTGCTTTAATTAAGGCAGGCAAAGTAAACAATATCTAAACAAACGGCCATTATATCATAACATTGTTAAGTTGTTTAATCGCTTTATAGCGTATAACAAAAGCCGATAAAACTTGACAGCGAAACTTGCTATTTCTTTTTTGCAAAAACATGGACTGAGCAACGAACAAACATCTAACCATTTTTGTTAAACAAAAATTAACAAGATCCATAAATAAAAACTTATACAAGCTCGGGGAATATTTTTCTAAAGGGTTTTTAATGTTTTTATTTATGTCAATTAAATTAAAGGTAAAAGAAGATAGATAATCATATTTCTCTGTAAGCTCAGATTATTAATCTGTTTTAATAATCTGAGTCTGTAAGTAACCATCAAGGTACAAAATTCTGACTTTTTTTCAACCTGCAAGCTTGATAAGGGATCTCAAAGTCCCCTCTTAATGTGTTATGCAAAGAAATAGTAAAGAGGAAATTTAATTTAATGGTTTAAAATTGGGTTTAAAGTTCCACTGATTATTCATATTATTCCTCACATTACTCTCTAAAGAGTTGACCCAAAGGTTACTAAATAATTGACTTTACTGACTTCATTCAATGCTGATGTAATTGAAAAAACACATCTACAATAAATGACGTAATTCAATCGACCTTCACCTAGCGAAGCTATGACGGAAATAATTGCACGAACACACCTTTGTGCAATAGAATTTAATCTGACTTGTGCATTCACTTTTAAGACTATCACGTAACTTAGATTTAACTGTATTTGCCAAATTTTTTTGGTTGATAAAAGATACGTTTGAGGATAACTGCGTGTTCCTAAGCCATGGTTTTGTGACATGACCTAACAAGGTTTAATTTTTTTTTAATACAGTTTAATAAAGGTCTCAAATTAAAACTTTGATTATATTTAAATGTTAAAGTTATTTTATAGGCACCTATCCCAAAAAGAACTTAAAACATACCTAATTTTTGATTAAGTACTTGGCGAAACACATCATATGATAATCACGTCGCTTACCTGTAACAAAAAATATTCAAGTATATAACCAGTAAATATAAATACAACAAAATTTTAAAATTGTTCAGAAAATATTAGCGAGTTTTAACCACAAATGAGTAGTTATTCACAAAGCCTTAGCGCCTGTTTCACAAACTTCAAGTAGGCCAAACTGAAATTTAAAGTCACCGGTAACCGGGGATAATGGAGCTGATATACCTTTGTTTGTACGGTAAACGTCCCAAACATTAAATAGAAAATAATTAAAAAAAATCGGCTATCGACTGATGCAGTAAACCGAGTGCATAATTCAATATAACAGAAAATGATTTCTAAAAGTAACTAATCAACACTTTACATGTAGTTTGTGAAAGAGGCCCTTAGCCGACTTAATTATTCATTTTCCCAACAATTTCTATAATAGTCACTAGTCTTTGAGGCAAGTTTTGAACAAAAAGTCGGCGCCAGTACGTTGGCAAGCTTTTCCGTGAGAAATATATTACAACATAAATTACATTATAGCATTAGTTTGTGTAAGTTCTTGAATGTATGTACATTCTATTTATTCCTTGGAAACTTACATAATATTAGTTCATGAAAGTTACTGTAAAAGAAATATTTTGTGAGAAATGGCGGCAGAGAAACAAGCAGTTCTCTAGATGGTATATGGTTACCGTCGTTGATAATACATGAAATGTAAATAATGGTAACATTAGGATTGTCGACAAGCAGGCGTGGCGCACTCTTTTCATTTGTGACAAAGCAAGAAGTATCTAAAGATATTATTTTAAACTGAATCGCGTATAATGGTGCCAATGACATCGCTTCGATAAATCACGGTCTATGGTGTTTCTGTACTGTTTAACATAGAGTAGAATTTACTCATTAATTTCCGACTCGTGCGATCCGCGTTAATTAATGACAGTTAAAACAAATGACTATGCAGCAAGTACACTTCCAACTATTGACAGGCTAATGGTGTCGATGTAGTTTTAACCAACATAAAGCGAGTTCATACCATAACTTTAACATAAGCTGTTGTAATCTCAAGCCGTGGCCCACTTTCGATGTAAAAACAAACATATGGAACGACTTACAGGACATAGTGTTGCGAAAGTGGAGTACTGTACAAACAAAGCGTGCGCTACAAACACGCGATCAAATAACGTATGTATATGCAGTTCAAGTTTTCTAGTGAAAAAATTAATGTCTTCGTGACTCCTAATCTTTAATTCTAGACATTTTATTCATGTGTGAAAAACAGTTTAATACACAATACATATCAGACCCCAAAAAATGTGTTGTTTGAACTCTCTGGGAATTGATGTGGTCAGCCCGAAGACAAAGCTATTTCATGTCAAAATCTTTAAGTAAATGTTCTAAATAAATTCAAAAAATATTCTAAATCACTGAAGTAATTAACTTAGGTTATTAGAGCCCTTTTGGCAACAATGAAATCATATTGGCAAAAACCACATATTAAACGGCGTTGTCCATTATCTGACATCTTATAGCGCTTCTTGCAATCAGTTTCAATAGTTAATTTTGTGCCTAGACGACGCGACGATAATTAGACGATAGCTAGATGGACAACGATAGACGCGACGATATCTGCCATCTAATGAAAGGGCTTTAGGACCAAACATAGAAAAGTTGTAAGATTTGTGCCAATATTCTAGTGTGACAAAAAAGAAATTGCTTAGTCAGCTAATGCTAATAAAAGTGTGCTTGGGGTGGCCGACGAAGCGTGAACGTTTTACTTATACGCTTTCATGGTTCTGTTGAAGCTATTCGAATGTTTAGTCGTTCTAATGGATGTAACAGCAATAAAAATGCAAACCTTGCGAAATATTCAGATACAAAAACCGTTCACAAGTAGACCTGCCCAACTTCTAATCTGACAGCTGACCTATCTGTCAGAGAGCTAGATTTTCTACCTATGATCTGCCAATCCTGATTACCAATTCTCAACTCATGCTACTCGCTCTTAATTACGACCTGTCCATTCAATTTACAATGGATTCCCTTCATCGAGTTTTCATACTGCAAGCTATGTTCTAACACTTTTAAAAATTTTAGAAATCCTCTACACAATTTTCATTGCTGTGTGTCTGAATTTAGCATTTTAAAAACTAAACAAGTATTGAAACCACAACTGATTTATTAAACAATAATCACGACCAACCTACGCAATTTACAATTTATAAAAAACAATATCACAATACCTACTCTACAACAAACTCTTAACCATATCTCATCACTATCTCAACCATAGGACGTCCACTGCTAGACATAGAACTCCTCCATGATTTTCTAATAACACTGGTCGGGTCATCAGCCCATACTATCAAATTTAATAACAATCTAAGGACTTCAAAGTTTAAGTTCTTGGATCCAGCGTCGACCCGAGGACTATTGGGTTGTCAGTCCATACTATCAAATCTAAGGTCTTCAAAGTTAAAGTTTCAACAAATCAAGAATTATCTGTTGAAATGGATAACTTCTATTAACTATCTTTTTTGTTTTGTCACAATGGATTCTGTATTGCATTTTTTATTAAAACGAACAACATTATTGACATTGAAAGTTTCGCGTATTATGTTGTTTTGTGTGACGAACACAATGTGTGTACAAACGAGATTTTAATAGAAAACTTCAATAAATGGAAATTTGCACGCATAACCTAGCAGAAAACTGTCCCACGCTATATTTCTCCAACGACAAAGATAACGACCGTGCAGTAATTAGTTTTGCATGACTCAAATAGTGTAAGAGCAAGAAGTAGATTTCTCACATTCGAAAGTGTACAACATTATGGTTATTATTATACCAATTCTTTTTTTAATGTTAAATTTTTACGAGTTTGTAAAACTTTTAGATTTATTTTGCTTCTGTCGATTTTTGGTTTTTATTTTATGAATTGAGATAGAGGTTGTTTATTTTTTTAAATGTACTTATAACATTATACATTAGTCAAATTACCCTTATAACATTACCCCGTTGGGCAGCTGCAAAGTAGGTGATATTTTAACGAATGTACCATAGAAATGAAAAGTTATTACATTGGCGTAATGTAATTCCCTAATGTTGATGTCTTTTTTTATTTATTTATTTAATAAAGTACACAGACAGAATACAATTATTTACATGAATTCAAAAAATATGTGTATATGGTAATTTACTAAATTGTAGTCCTAAATAGTGTCCTAAATGGGTAATTTACTTAATTGTAGTCCTAAATAGTGTCCTAAATGTCTGTCCCTTTTACCTCGCACGTATTATGTACTAGCTGGTGCCCGCGACTTCGTTCGCGTTCTCTGTAGAGCCTTCCTCAATAAATGGACTATCCAAAACAAAAATATTTTTTCAATTCGAACCAGTAGTTCCTGAGATAAGCGCGTACAGCCAACCAAACAAACAAACTCTTCAGCTTTATACATATATATTAGTATAGTATAGATTACGTGAAATTAAAGTTTTTTTCTTTACAATATTTACGCAAATGTAAGTAAAATCGTATTTTAGTTCAACTAATAAAATAATAAACGACCTATAAAACAAACAAAACACAAGTCACATGTCGGTCCACGCGTGTAGTTATTACAAAAAATATAATATTGGTAAATTTTAATTGGCGACCATTATTTTACAAATCGGCGCCATTGCATAATCATAACGAGAAATGTTTGCACATTTTGATAAAAATGTTAGTAAAGTCATTAGTGGCGGTTATTGTATAAGCGATAATAAATATAAAATTTTATTGTGACCTGATGATTAACTTTTTTTTTAAAACTAGCGGCTAGCCCCCGGCTTCGCACGGTTTTCTGCAAATTCTGCACATTCTTCTTTGACGGTCTTTCTATTAATAAAAACCGCATTAAAATCGGTTGAGTAGTGTAAAAGATCTAAACGTACAATACAGAAGCACTTTGTTTCAAACTATAAAGAGACGAGAGTACTAAGAGACTATTCTCATACAGTAAACTACAACCTTCTTTGATTTAGACGCCATAACTGTTTTACCTGCTAAAATCCGTACTAAACAAAAAATGTCATTACTTCTAAACCTTATAGTTGATAAGTATACGAAACCATTTACTTATTACTATTAGAAGTAGTATTGCACACTTATGGGCAACTGCTCTCATCAGAGCTTTGCTAGTAATTTAAACATGTTAGCCTTCATTCAGCTGTGTTCAGAAGTTGACAATAATACATACTTAAGTATTCATAACATTAACATATTCTGAATAATCGAAACATTGATTGTCCACGTATCTTTATAAAATATTCTTATCTTTCAAACTGTATCCATGCACCTTGTGAAATTTCATTGAAATTAGTTAGGCGGTTTCGAAGATTATTCGTGTTTTTTTTACATATTACTAGCGACCCGGCCCTGGCTTTGCATGGATGTAATAACTGATAGATATAAGCCTTAAAAGCGTAATAAACAAGCAAACTCAATTTCGCATTTATAGTTAATATTTTTTTTTCTCTTTATTCAGGAAACAAACAGTCACATTATACATATTTTTTTACAATATACATAAATATTTAAAGATTTAGAGTTCCATACACAAAATAAATATTAAACAAAATAGAAACACAGGTACAACACTGAAATAAAATCCTAAACATAATACAAAATATAAATAGGTGATCAAAATTTTAAAATTTAAATTAAGAAAAATACAGACTAACAAATAAACAAAAACTTTATAGTTTATTATTATAAGTCTTCCATTAGTATCCAATTAATAATAAAATGCAATAAAAAACACGGTTTAGTCTTAATAAATTAACAAGTGGACAAAAGTCAAAACAATTGACTCCTAATTGTCTTACGATTTCTCAAAACGTTTCAAGAGTCGCCCAAGGGGAACAACTTGAACAACAATCAGGGAACGTCAAAAGTTCTCTAATACCCTTGAAAAGCTTCGCTTTGTCACAGCGACCAGCACAAAGGACTTAGTGGACTGAAGAATCTAAACTTGTATTGCTTTTAGTTTAAAGTTTCATTTCAAAATTTGTATTGAGAGGGGAGACAGATTGGTAGCAGAACACATTAAGTAAATGAAGTAATGTAATTGTTTCAATCCTGCACTATGTACGGCCTAGTCACTAAAATGGAGTAAATAGTAGCAATTGGGCAGTGATGTTCCCCGGTGCCTGAATTAAATGAGGGATTATCACTTCTATTAAATATATAAAAAAATATCTAATTGCAAACATATTCTTCTCCATCGTTGTAATTATATATGAAATCCACATAGTTTTAAACTCCTAAAACTTTTTGATGAAATTAAGAAGCTTCGAATCCTGTGGGAAGCTTTCATTGAGAGTAACTGTAATTATTTACGCGAAAGAACCAGTATTCAAAAACTAACAAATTTAAAGGTAAAAATCTATTAATTTTGAAATACAAGATTTATAATTGGAACAAGTATACAAATAGCTATTGTTTTGGTTTAGTATACTTTAGTTTTCTAAATTATCTAAAATTCCTGCTAAAACTGTTTCGTAATTATAAAAATGTTTTACTTTGTATACTCCTATTAAAGATTACTCACGTGAAAGATATTGAAAGATCCTGTTTATAAAGCAGGACGACGGACGTTTCAGATGTAAATAAATTAACAATTTAAAAGAGCAGCTACACGTGTTGAATCCTCATTGAAGCAAAGCACGACCGTCTATTCATTTACGAACAAGCAAACTCGGTACAAGTTCGTTATACATTATGCTGTTTACAGTGTGAGAGCACGAAAGTCGTGACGAGAGATAATGTTTTGGAGCTTCTGGTATTGTATGGAATACATGAGCCTGTTATATCGACAATCGTCTCTTTGTGACTAATAAATATTCAATATCGAATCTACAATTTGATTCTTAAGGAAAGTGTTAATAATCCTAACTAATAATAAGTACATAGTAGAATTTATTTGAGTTAGTATGATGTATTTCGTAAAATGTATAATTAAAACATAACTACATATTGTAAAGACGATTAGATTATCGGTAGAAACAGAAACAAATGTCAGTGAAAGGATAGCCTTATTGTAGGTCTCAAAATTAAAGATTAAAAAAAACCTAATACGTTACTGAAATTCGATCGAGTAGATAGAATAAATAATATTTTAATTATTCTTCTTACATTTGACAGATTTTACTGTGACCATTGAAGACAAAATCGCGTGTAAATGTAAATTAATAAATAAGTCGTATTTAAAACGTCGATTCGAATTAATTTTATGACCGGCGGTAAGAATAAAATTATTAATTAAGGAAATCGCATATCAAGTTTTGAAATTATTATAACAATTTATATAAATCCGGACAAATGTTACCCACGGAATATTTTTCTTAATTCCAACAACGGAATGGAAACGTCATCTTGCCGAGATTACATCGCCTTTATGTGCAAAACAAGGCGCGCGCTCGTAACCTTTAACATTTGCAGAATTAAATTTGTGAGACTTCTTTAAGCATTCTTTTTAATAATAGATTAAAATACCTACATTTTACGTACCCGCCAACAATTGAGATTCATCATCTAGACTAAGCAACAGTTTTGATTATTAAAATCCAATACAGAAGCAAGAATTATCTTACATAATGTAGGTGTAGATATTTGTTCATTGTCTAATGTTTGTATATGTGATTGTACTTTTTCAGTCGAATAAAAAAATCTGGCGAAACGAAAATCTGACGAAACGAAAAATCTGTCCAAATGGTACTCATTTGTAAGAAATAAACAAAAATAGTCAATCTTTAGGGCTATTGTTTATGGACATTTGAAGTTCTGACAATCGGTAGAGGGTAAACATAGCCCATAACTATCTTTTATTAAAGATTAGATTCGTATGTCCTGCAGTTAAAGCAGTAGTTAATAGTTAATATTGAAATATGAAAATTATGTCATAAAACCGGAACACTTTTGACACATCATGCGCGGCGAGAAGTATGAAAGGAAGGAAGGATGAAAGTACAGGAAGAAATACAGATCCCTGGCAAAGATTTAAATCTTTGCTCTTTGCTCCCTGTGCTGTACAGATGACGTCAGATGACATCGTGGCTCAAAAATCTCCATCAACCAGTCCATTTTCAATATTCTCCGCCAATCTCTTATTCCATCTTACTATGGTAGGCAGCGCCCTTTCAACACCTTTACTATTGCTACTTGCGTTATAGGCGATAGCAGCATTTGTACTATCAAGTGAACTGTCAGCAATCAGCATGATGTCGACCTTGAATATAAAAAAATGGTATGGCCGAAGTAATATCGCTATTTCGAACGGCAACCTCGAAGGTTCAAGAAGCCATGGTGATAGCCAACCTCCGCTAGGAGACAGCACCGAGAGAAGATTTGTGTCCAAGAGTAGTTCCCTCTGCTAACCCCTTATGCAAAGAGGTATATAGTAATATTATACCCACTATTTAAAGGCTTATACCTTTTCTATACCTTGATAGAAAGTAAAGTAGTTTATTCTAAAATGATTTCCCTTTCACGTTGTATGTGGAACGCGTTCGCTTGATTTACTGTCTGCTCGTAAAAGTGCGGCGTCAACTCGAAACCATTCATCATCAACGTGTCAATGCTATCTTGTAGTTTTTGTTCCATTGATAGAGGAACATTAACCTTTTTGCTGTGAAGAAACTGGTTGCGGCGCGTAAATAACATCACAAGTTGTAGTTACAATCCCAAATAGTTATTAAATTAAGACTTGAAATATCTATATATTTTACGTAAATAACATAATATACTTAGATGGAAAATATTATTAAAATTCTTATGCTATGAAATTCGCCGTCAACTTTTATTAAATATGACGAAAGTAGATACCTATTTTTAAGAGAATATAGTCATTTGATGACATTTTATTTTAGTGCTGAGTGTTAGTCATTAGTTACGTAAAATAATATCTTTATTACAGAATTATTAATAAGGTCATCGCCACCTGTTTATCCGCTTAAGACTGATACACGATTTTCGCCATGCGTTTATTGCCATGCCATATTAGTTATATGCCATGCTTGTAAAAATTGAATCTCCATTTACTTGTAAATTTGTAAATTGTAAACTTGTAAATTTTGTAATAAACTGTCGGCCAGAATACTCGTACTGTGCAGAGGGATATTGATTGGTATTGAAATTGTCCGACAAAAAAGTCGGATGCTAGCCTAATTTGGAACTTTCGAATTTAGATTACTTGCATGCGGCGAAGCCGAATTGCCATTTAGCTAGTCGATTTTCCTGAGCCGCAACTATAACTATACTGCAGCTATAACTAGTAAATCCCGCTTTAGATTTTCTTATGCTAAGCAACTGCTTATATATACTATAGAATACCATGGGAAACACCTAATATATATACGTCTATACGAACAAAAGGAATTTTTGCTTTTTCAAGCTTTTTTGAAAAACTTGAATTAAAGAAATATCAGAGTTAAACTTTACGATTAGAATACTTTATTGATAAATAAATATTTTGATTTTTTTAATATACGTTAACATTAAAATAGTAGGTACTTGAATCAATTTACATAAGTCAAAAACCAACCTAAAAAATTATGAAGCTGTTATATCAAACCTAATAAAATTATCTCTTGAACACCTTATATCTGCTGCTGACCTTATAATGCTGACAATTTAGTAGTTAATAAACAACAATCATATTACATACACACATAAAACTTTCTTGTACTTATGCAATAATTTTGAAACGCGTTAATAAATAAACTGCTGGGAATAGCTAATCTATGTATAAAACACAAAATGAGCAAGAACTTATGGTGTCAGCGACCGAGTTGACAGCGTAGCACAAATGCCGTAAAATATTTGTCAGAGTGCCAACTTGCGGCGACCGTAATACTGCGTCGTCGGAATAAAAGTGCATCCATTGACCCTCTTTCGGGACTGCAGTCATCATAATGCAGTATTAAAAAATTAAGACTAATTTTTTGGCGTCGGAATCTTGGCTTAAAATCTGCTAACTTGCAATTTTTGAAATGGTAAAATAAAAAAAAATCCTAACTAATACGAAAGTGAGTTTGTTTGTTATACTATACTTTCACGCCTTAACTACTGCTTTTACGATTGATCATCATGAAATTTTGCATACACTGTCAGTGATACATAAAAAGTAACGCATGACAAAATAAATGAGCAATAAAGATAAATAAATGTTGTGGTGTTACAACATAACTATATGGTTTTTAGCAAGTAAAGGGGAGCGGACGAAGTCACGGGCAAAAGCTAACTACCTTGTAACGAATAAAAATCGTTATTATTTAGGCTACTCTTCATTTCAGATTTTTTATTATTTTTAATAAAAGTTTTGTTAGAAGTACTTAGTCATAACCGATGTCTAGTATTTCTATAACCACCACCACCTTACACTTAAAAAAAGAATAATAAAAAAAGAATAATCACGTAGAAATAATAACACATGTACTGTAGTATTATGCTTGACCAGACAAAGCATACCTACTCATATCCCCAGCTTGTTCCTTATCCTTTATCCTATTACAGTTGGAAGCGGACTTGCTAGTTATTTAGAACACAACATTCCAAAAACAATATGGTTTGTTAAAACAGTTAAATTTAATATTTATTAAATATTTAATTTAATTTTTATTAAATATTAATAAAAATTGTGTGATAGCTCGTAGATTCGCTTCCGTGTGGTCCCCGTATCAATCGTTTACTTATACCTCTTTAGCCACTTATAAAAGTCCTAAATTAAGCTTCAGTTCACTCTAAAATATACCTTAAGAAGCTTGTAATAAGCAACATAATAAATGTGTGAAGTTCATCACATGTTACATGTTATTGGTGTCATAAAGATAATAAATTTTAACGCTGATTTCATCGCAGATATAGTCTAGTAAGTACAAAACTGAATCACTAATATCCGCGTCTGTCTGTCAAGATAGTTCTTACGAAATGAATAACGGATTTTGACGCGTAGGTTTAATCACATTGAACAATCAGGAGCAGAGCATAATTATTTACATACATAATTTACGTAACATATTTTTTTATTATTATTTTCTATTTAGTTTGAGACGTTTACCGTACAAACAAAGGCATATCAGCTCCATTATCCCCGGTTACCGGTGACTTCTTTAAATGACAGTTTGGCCTACTTGACGTCTGTGAAAGAGGCGCTAAAACTAATAAGAATTTATTTCAGAGAAAATAAAAGTTGGATTATATTATAAATAACTATAATATATTTATTTCAATTTATCATAGTTAACCGCAATTACACTCAATAATATGTAGTAATAGTAGTAGTATAACCACCAGGTCATCATTAAAAATTTCCAAAATTCAACAAAAATATAAAAATTTTTTTGTATATAAAGAAATGATAATTTACTATAGTAGTTAATAGTAAACATGAATAAAAATCAATAAACAGGAATAATTCACATTTCACTTCATAATATAGGCCATTGGTCATAGATGTAAACATATTAAGATATACTTGTTAGGTACGACCGACGGTTCATCCGCAAAAAGTCGTGATGCAATAGGAAGGCGTGACACAATTCTTATGCTAATTTTTGTTATTCACTTGTTACATACAATGCTGACACAACCCGAAGCATCCGGCAAAATGCCAATTTTTTTACTATTCGCTAAGTGGGGCTCACTTTGTCATTTGCACAATGAGAACGATTGAAAGCTGAAAACTATTTTTTTCTCTCCTAGTTATTTTTTATTATTATTTTATTTTTATGTTAAGGTCGACAGACAGGCTGACGGTCCACTTGATGGTAGGTGGCTACCGTCGCCTATAACACAAGCAACGTCACATGTGTTGCAAGTGCGCTGTGGACCATAGAAGGTCTCTATGGCCAATGCAGTTACAGCTAGTTATTTTCAATCAGTGCTAAGACGTGGTCACTGACGAAATATCGGGTTCACACATTAATAATTAATTCAGTCGGGGAACAATCACGAAGATAATTAGCTTAATTAACTAGCGCAACTTCGTACAGGCCAAGTATAGTCTACGGAATACCCAACTCCGCAGATATAGCATGTTTGGGCTCAATAGAATTTTTAATTAAGTAACTATAGTTAGCTTGTTTTCTCCTTTTGTTATTTGATACTTTACAACACAAATTGCACCTCAATTCATTAGATACTGTTCTTGTTTAATTATCGAGTGCAAGAGCGTTAATTTCAAGGCAATTGCTCGCTACAGAAGACTGCTCTAATAAATCTCGGTGCGACCCGTTCGCTTATTGCGTATCTAGGAAGGATGTAATTTTTCATTAGACAGTGAGGTTGAGTTGTGGAGAGAAATTACACTTGCGAATGTGACATTACACACGAAAATATTATTTACTTTTAAGGCTCCGTGGTATATACTTAAACAAAATTTTATTGTATTTATTATAGCAACGGCAGCGGGGAGATGCAGGTGCCTTCCGATCCTGCAGGATATGGCAGTCAGTAGACTCACTGTGATGTGAATGTGTGCATGCATCATACGTTCTGTATTTGTCTGTACACGTACAATCGTGTTTAGTTATCTGACTTACTTTCATTGTGATATCATTGTTTGATGTAAGTTACTAGGTACATCCGCTCTTATGTTAAATGTCCTTGTATAAGCTATCTATGCGAGAGTTATCAATATATTATATTAGTGGTTTAAAAATAATAGTACCTAGGTATATAACATTAAATTATACCTAATAATATTATTTTTGTAATGGTAGAAGAAAAAATATAACATTTTTAAGGAGAGGGAGGAAATGCTCGCTTGTTACTCGTACATTACCAAGTTACATAACCATCAATGTACAATGAAAAAATATTCTTCGCACAGAACCGGGTAATGTATAAAGAAATATTTGTTCTTTGCACATTACCGATTACATTTCCAGTTTTGTATGAGGATGTAAATATTCTTCCTACATTACTCGGTTTTGTTTAAAGAGATCGTTGTTTCTTGGGAGTTGCAATATAGAAAATTAATAAAAATAATACCTAAATGTTTATTTGTCCATAAATATCTAAATCAATACCTATGATTAAGATTTCATGGAATAGTCAAAATATTAGTTTCCAAACAAGCACCTCGTTTATTTACATAACATAACATCATCAGCTGTGTTGTAGGTACGAGTAAAATCATCTTATTATAGTAGGTAGGTATATCAACATGATGATTCATCTCTTGAGGAAATCATGTTCTCATCTTTGTAAGTAATTTATTTTCCTTGTGTGTGGACAGATACCTACGTGACAAAATACAAGTAAGCTAAGCAAGTACCCTAACTATACTATACTTATTATCAAATTATCAATGTGTATTTGTAGGTAAGTATCTACTTTAATGAGAACGGTAAATATTATTTGAGAGTAATGCACCTTAAACAACTGCATTGAGTTACGACATCTAAATATACGACATACTCGTAACTAATGTCTTATGTGTTAATTTTTGAATAATTACTGCATTGATTTAAGCTCGTAGTTGATATCGAATAATCCGTTAAGCCCGGGCTTAATTATATACCTAATACGCTATTTAGTTTTTTGTTTAAATTACACATCAGATGTCAGAGTCCATAGCTTTAGTCTGTCGATAAAGTTTGTGCATAATAAAATCGAAATAAAAAACTTAAAAATCAATATTCGAATAGATAACACCTTTATGGTAGGGTAGATAAGTATAACTATTTTAGATACAAATAATTTAATTTTGAATTGAAATCAACAACAGCTAAGTAACGAAAACTCAAAAGGGTTTTATTACAGACAGACCTCAGTTTATCACTGCTGGATGCAATACAAAAGGAATGTCAAAGGAAAAAATCTACCTAACTATATAAAAAAATGGGTTGGCTTTAGAATCCGTGGCCAAACTTTTAGAGTATTTATATGCTTAATCAGTTAAGAATAGATGTTAGTTTTGTAGAAATATAGTTTTTATGGTGAGAAAATTCATTCAAAATTAATTTTTTCACAATTAATTTTAAAACATAACCTGATTTTGTTTACAATACAAATAAATATGTACATACCAGTAGTGTGTTTGGAAGCGTGATTATTTAGCAATAGATGTTAGTTTTATAAAAATATAGTTTTTATGGTGAGGAAATTCATTCACAATTAATTTTATAAACATTTTAAAACGAATTCTGAAATTGTTTATTAATATTTACTATATTAGACATAGAGTAATAAATAGTGTTTATTTATTTAATATTAGTACTCTGTTGTAGCAGAACGTTGTGCGCTTATTACAAAATGTGTTACAAGACTATTTGCACGGGAAACAAATAGGTTAGGTTAGGTTCAGGAATGTTATGAAAATGCGAGCGGAGCGCAGCGGAGCGAGCTCACCCGATTACAAAATGTGTAACAATACTTTGCATTGCAGAAAATAGGTTAGATTGGGTACTGGAATACTGGTTGTAGCAGAACAATTGTGCTAAACCAATTTTAGGTTATGTTTTAAAATGTTTATAAAATTAATTGTGAATGAATTTTCTCGCCATTAAAACTATATTTCTACAAAACTAACATCCATTCCTAACTGATGAAGCCTATAAATACTCCAAAAGTTTGGCCATGGATTCTAAAACTTTCCCAAAAAAATTATTCATGAAATATTAACTATTTAGATTAATTTAAATATTACATAGATATAGTTTGGTAAAGTTTTGGTTATTTAGACTTAAGTCTTCATAGTTTTTTGATCACATAGTCAAATTGCTTTTGTTACTTTCCAGTTTTATGGGACAATGTAAATAGTTATTAGGTTACTTATATTATTCTATGTTAATAAATAAATAATAAAAGGTACATAACTACTAAGAAGAGTTTCATAGTTGATAGGTATTCAGAACTGCAATCCTATACTAAGCCCTTACCTCTTTCAAATCAGTGGGAGTACTGGTACGAACTCCTGTCAAATCCTTCCACCTGAGTACCCCCATGACTGCGTGTCGAACCCACGATCCTCGCCTCCCGGTCCTTCCGTTGGAGAGTTCATCAACGACACCGCACAAAACTGAGTTCACCACCAAGCCCTTCCCATTACCATTGTCACTTTTCAGCGCCACTTCGCTGGTTATCGCCAAAGACCGTCTCTCCCTCATAAAGCCAAAACAGAGTCTCTCGTACCCCCCTATAGTTTCAGCGCTCCAAAAAATATATTTCCACAAATCGCTCGTCGCACACCTTATTAATCATCCTAAGATATCGAACTTCAAAGGCCTCGAGATAAATCGCGCGATAGATCGTTTTTATTTTATTGCTGTTTTCAGGTCACACAGCTGCGATCTTTCCCATGAGCGGACGAAACTTTTCCAATTATTTTTAAACGCAAAATATCCCAAGAGTCTGGCTGTTGCGACAAATTTTCTCTTCTAAAAGCCTCTCGTAAAGTTTAACTATTGCGGTGCACAAAAAAAGTGTAAACTTTCACTTAACTACTTAGTGTTTTCGTCGTCTTTTAATGTAGGTTAGACAAAATTTCTTTCGCTTTTAATGCTGTATTGTCTTCGAACTCAACGTCGAGTTTAAAGATGCATTTCGGATGCACGCGCACTTTCCCGGTCTTTTTTCAATCAACCTCTTTATGTCAAAACAAAACACTTGATTTTTTTTTCAATTGTGATCGCGTAGCGAGAGTAAAGACAAGAAACGCAACAACCACACCGACTTGCGTTCGAAAACCGAATGGAGGACCCGGCGCGGCGCGTGCCACATGTTCCGACGAAGCGCAAAACAGTGAATATCTTTCGTCTCTTTCTTTGCTGTTATCTAAACGAGCGATAGATAAGGACAACAATCTTATTCGGCAGTCACAAAGCCTCACCAACAAGACAAGACAGGTGAGGTGAATGTAACCGCGCGAGAAGACAACAAAAACTTTTCAACCGTTTCTAGTGCGATTTTCTATTGTTAACAACTAGATTGGTTCAGTGAAAAATTAAGGCGAGATCACAACACAAAACCATTTTATGCAGAAGCTTCATCCATATAAAAAATTACTATTAATTATTATAACATCAATTTAGAGAAATATAATATTTACATGGAATATAATATAATATCTATTATGATATATTGCAATCAATTAAAATTGGAAGTAGCTCAAGTAGCAAGCCCCGGATTCTTTTGATAATGTAATGATAATAATATAATGGCCAAAGGTAATTGAGACTTTCATTTAAAGTCTCAATTACCTTTCATTTAAAGCTAATTTGCCAAATTTAAGTTAAGGATTTTTTACATATAATTATGTAGGTTGAATTAGGTTATACCGATCCCACAAAAGATACAGTTAATAAAGTAAGTAAGTTTAGGCACAACATTATTGCAAACAATCATTTTGTATAAGGCTTGGTGCATTTGCGTGGGAACATCCGGACCCAGTCAGCCACATCGAGCATGGCTCCGCAGTGAAGGGAACAAAACTTATGGTTAGGGAGCCCACGATGCTAAATAATGTCACTCGAGCGTCGTGGGGACCTATTGGACTTTGAAGATTGGATGGTAAGAAGAAAAAAAGGTTATATGAACTTTTTCATTTCAGCGGTGGGGTGAGCGTCTACAGGCGTTTAAAATTTTGTAGGCGCTGTATTTTAAAAAATCCTCCATATAATCGTCAGATTAAGAATCAGCACGATCAGGAATTTAGGCTGAACCGTCTGTATGAAAATCTGACGCGCTCGAGTTGTATTTAAGATTTTACCCCCACCCCTGCCAACCCCACCAACCAAACCGTCAGATTAATACATATATATCCGTTATCGGTGACACGTGGGGTATATACATTGGCAATATCTGACGCGCTCGAGTAAATCCAAAAATCCCCTCTGGGGCTCCCCTACCATAAACAGGTGCCTTTATAACTTTTGCAACAGCTGCTTCCTATCCTAAATAAAGATTCAAAAAAATAATATTGAACTTCGGAAATAAAGTGAAGCGAAGACCTGCAGATGAGGAAGCGAGACAGGATGTGGGGTGGTTTCCAGGATGTATTGGGTTTACTTGCAAACAAATTCGTAGATCCTTTCCATTGTTTTTTTTTTGTTGCTAATTTATAAATAACTATTGGAACTTAACATAATTGCCAATAATATAATGCAATTTTATTAAAAAAAATAAGCCAATTATTACATTTAGGGCCTCTTTCACAAACTACATGTAAAGTGTTGATTAGTTACTTTTAGAAATCATTTTCTGTTATATTGAATTATGCACTCGGTTTACTGCATCATTCGATAGCAGAATTTTTTTTATTATTTTCTTTTTAATGTTTGGGACGTTTACCGTACAAACAAAGGTATATCAGCTCCATCATCCCCGGTTACCGGTGACTTTAAATGACAGTTTGCCCTACTTGACGTTTGTGAAAGAGGCGCTTAATCTTGACTTTTTATGTAAAGGTCAACAAGCAGGTTGACGTTGCCTAGTAACACAAGCAACGCAATAAGTGTTGTATGTGCGCTTCTAATCTTAGTAATAAATAAATATATAATCTTCACATTCCACACAGCACGATCTAGTTCCACAGAAAGCTACTAATGCTTGTATTAAGGATACCAAACAGTTGATATATTACATAGATTACTTATTTTTGTAAATACATACATGTTATAAATACACACATCCATGACTCAGGTACACAGGTAAAATGTTAACACATAAACATTTGCCCCTAACGGGATTCGAACCCGCGATAGTTTGGTTAACAGATAGGGTTACTAGCCACTAGAACAAACATGTCAAAGGATTTAGGATAAATGATGAAGGATATAGGAGGGGATAAGGAAATGGTTTCTGACATCCCTTGCACATAAGCCTGAAAACACTTGCCGCCAGGTGGATCCCCGATTTATTATGACTGCGAAACAGTCACACGGATCACGCGGATGGCACAAACATAATAATATCTATTTAAGAATGGGTATAAAGCAAACAAAATTTGTAATTTCACCCGCGTGGCCCCTTGGACATGACAGTGACACAAAATACGTAGAACTACGCACAACATGCGACGGAAGATAGCGCATCTCGCTCATTAAAAATGTTATAAGTGCCAAAAGTATTAAATATTAATTATTCGTAAACTACAATGTCAAATGAAAAATTGTTACATAAAGCCTTAGATAATATGTAAAGTGAAATTACTGATACACTTTTAGCTTTGTAATGTGTGTCATTTTGAAAATAAAACTAAAATCAATGGAAATGAGAGCTCACTTTGTGATTTTTTTCTATCGAGAAAATTTCATTATATTATGTTTTCGGTTACACACGTCACTTTCATTTATAATGTATTTATCTATTTAAAAAAATTAATTAAATTAGACTTTGTTTACTTAGATAAAATTCAAATCTAGGATTGGCTATTTCTCTTTATGCCCGCTCTTAAGGATGGCCCATCCCCATCTGCAAAACAGCATTAACAATTTGAATATGTTAGTGTTATTTTGGAGTAGTCGCAAACCGCAAAACTAACTATAGAGGTGAATCATGTCCAGGTTAGACATGTTTAAAGAACACCTTGTTTTCCTTGACCTGATTGTACTGAAGTTATCGCTTTTTATGTAAATATTCGTATGACTTAGGTAAATTTTGAATAGATTAGCTTAAAATTTAAAGAGTGGACCAAGTAGCAATGGGATATTTATAACTGCATTTTAATACTCGTACATTATTAAGTAATTTAAAATTAAATTGGAACATATAAGATATTTTTTTGTACATATATAATTTTATACTCCTATGAGGTTTTATTAGTTGGTTTATTGGTAAAAGGATATCAGGTACAATTGCACATATTTGGAAAAAAATAACTGTTTCAAAGGTACACTATTCCAGATTCGACAATCATAGACTTTTCACATATAAACTTTTAAACTTATAAAGTCACTAAGTAAGACTTTTAACATTCTAATTAGGTAAATTAACCCATGAATATTTTTTTCACAATTTTTTTTGTACAATTCGCCGAATTCTACTACGAAAGGAGATAATGATGGCCACGTCTAGACTATAATCGTTGGAGCGTAAACAAATATTTATGTAAATATATGAGAAACGGTATCGAACCCCAGTGCCTCGTGTAATCGTGCGAGCAAACGTGACTGATTGGACCCCGGGTGTCGGGGTGCAATTTTGCATACTCAAGATCACGTTTGGTTAGAGATGCCATTCGACCTTATCGATAAAACTCTTTATAAAACTGCATAACTTCGAGTCGTTTTCATTAATACTCATCATTTTATCTCACGTAATCATAGATAAAATTGATTTTGAATATTATTATTTCTTATGATAAGGTCGACAGACAGGCCAAGTATATGATAATATTTAATTTAAAATATATTTATCTAGCACGCGACTTCGCCCGCGTAACTTTATAAAATGTAGCCTATGTTACTTACAGATAACGTAGCTTTCTATAGGTGAAGGAATTTTCAAAATAGGCCCAGTAGTTTTTGAGTTCATTACAAACATACAAAAATACGAATGTTTTCACTTTATAATATTAGTATACATAATAATTTATAATATGAAACACGTTCGTTGAATTTAATAATAGATTTATATATTATTGTTTTTTTATTTAAGGTAAATTTTGTGTTTTTTTTTTAATTGACAATTACTTTTTATATGTTTCCTGTAAGCTAAAACACTGTACGCTGGTGAACTAACAAAAAACTTTGGCGTTGTATGCTACAGCAGGCAATTAACATAATAATATACTTAAAGCTAAGGTGGTTTTAAATAAAATAATTAATCACTACATATTATAAAACAAAGTCCTCCGCCGCGTCTGTCTGTCTGTTCGCGATAAACTCAAAAACTACTGCCCCGATTTTTCTGCTGTTTTCACCAATGTATAGAGTGGTTCTCGAGAAAGGTTTTAGTATATACATAAATTACAAAGTTATGCGGGCGAAGTCGCGGGCAGCAGCTAGTTAAAAATAAAAATAAAATGAAAGAGTAGATAAATAAGTCGGAAAAATAAATTGATTAAAAAATTAATTTTAAAATAAAATAAAATTATATTTCTTAAAACTGAATCGTGACTTAGTTTTATAGGAAAAACTATTAACAATTCTTATTATACCTAAAATTATAAATTGTTAAAAATAAAATTGTGTTATTTAAGTATAGGTATTGGAAAAACTTTTTTTTTATATATTATTTTTGTACCACTACTTATTTGGTTTAAAAGGCACGAACGAAATGTAAAATCTACAGAAAACTCAACATACTGAAAGCTCAAGTGTATTTTTTTGGATGAACGACAAGAAAAACCTTTAAAGTGCAGATTTGAGAGTTGAGGAAGTTTAGCCCAGTGATTGCGGTTTTAAAATTTTTTGAATTACTTGAAGATTTCCTAACCGACCCTTTTTCTTTGCGGTCCAGTGTATTATTTCGATGGTTTAAATATTAAAATGAATATTATATGTATAATGAAAAAATCATATAAAATAGTCCAATGAAGCGTACAACATTCGGTTGCGGTCAAGGCAAGTTCGAATCACGGTCATTTCGATTTTATGTATGGCTATAATTATAATTACATATGTTTATACATGTATAGATTAAAATTTTATATCATTCGTTACTAAGGAAAACGTTCCATGAAAACCTGAATCAATAAATATGTACTATATTAAATTGAACTAACGAAATCCCATATGATGTCATCAGAATTTAATTTTATAATTTTCTATTTAGAAGTACTAAAGAATGACGCTGAACTTTTTAATTTTTATATATTTTTTTTATAGAAAAACAAAATCAATCACTAACCCAGAAAGTCAGTGTTGGTTTAATGTCTCATCCCTAAATTCTAACGAGACATAAAAATAATGTGTTTACTAAAGTATTCTAAATTAAATATATATATATATATATATATTACTAGATCAAGGCAGCGCTTGGCCGCGATCTCACTTGATGTTAGGTGCAGATGCGGCCAAAGATGGACCACGCTTACCTATGAATCTATAAAATATAATCTATGAAAAATACTAGACATCGAGCCTATGTTTTATTATATCTCTCCATAGTTTGTTGCAACGAAATCAGTATTAGGCATAGACTAATATGATGTCTCATCTCTAAGCTTCATGATTACGTAAGCGATGCATCAGTTATGCAAGAACAGGCACCTCATTTGTGGGTTGTTAGCGTACAGGCCTTTACCAATGGCAGACCTGTAATGCCTGCATAATGCATTCGGAATTTAGAACTGTAGTACTCGAGGTTCAGGATGTAATCCACTGGGAAATGTTTTTACATTGAAGTACACCCGAAGTGTGAATACTTTCCTACTTATTTTATAGTTAAATTCCTGAAAGATTGCAAGATTCTTAATTCTTTATCAGCGCACTTGCAGCAGCTGTGGCGTTGCTTGTGTTATAGTATAGGCGATGGCAGCTATTTACTATCAAGTGAATCGTCAGCCTGTCTGTTTAGCTTAATATAAAGAACATTTAAATCTTATTTATTGCAACCAGAGTATAGAGAATTAGAGAATCATCAATCAATACTAATAAATCTGTAAGTGTAGGTATTGTATGTATGTATGTTCCTCCATAACTCTTAAACGAATTCACTGATTTTCATGCAACTTGGTAGATAATTGGACATACAGGACACAGGATAGGCTAATTTTTTCTTTTACAACGCGGACGAAGTCGCGGGCGCCAGCTTGTAAGGTATAAAATAGAATTTTATAGAAAAAAAAACGGGTAGCTATTTTATTTTTCGAATTTGAAATTTTAATATACTATTATTCGCTAATAAATTTAACTTGAAACAATAAATCCTAAATAATATAAATTCAAAATTGAGTTTGTTTGTTTGTTACGCTTTCAAAACTTAACTAACGGATCATCATGAAATTTTGGATAAACATTGTCAGAGATCCAGAAAAGTACATAGGGTAGGTACATTACATCCAGAAAAATATACTGTTTCCGAAGGCTTGTGACGTCTGACATTATAATCGAAGAAAAAAGAGCGCGAACGAAGTTTGTTAGAAAACGCTAGTTTTCAACTTGAGGGCAGAAAAGATGCCATTACAACTAAAATTTAAAAACAAGGATTATTAAAAATGTATATATATATAGTCGAAAGTTGATACCTACTACTACCTGGATACCTGGAATACTAGATATCTTCTCAAATAACTTTTCATATCTGTTAATGTGAAAACGGTTGCCAAGAGATAATTCACTGACAAAAACGCGATTTGTATGTCCACAGTGATTGATTACTTCTGCAGCATTTTACTGCAGCGTTAATTTTGGCTTCACCTGCAGTTATTATAATAAATGGATAACTGCGTCGGTTTAACAGTTACCATTTCACTCTTGACTTATTTCGATAGATATGTTTAATGTTATACTTTTTGATGGGAAACATCTTTTGCGACTGTTGAACGTCGCCACGTTGACCAACGTGAAGTGGCCAACACTTTTTAAAATATTTCTTAAATAAATAATCTTTTAAACAAAATATTTTCCCACACGTCTCGCGATGGCTGATTTTTTAAATAAAGATCTAAAGGCATGCTCATGGATAATTTGAAGGTACCATAACCTATCGCTTGTTAGTAATAAAAGTAACACTATTAAAAGATTGCAAGCGCGCTGCAACTTTAAATTAAAAAAACATTTTTTTAATTTAAAGTTCGGTAAGCAGGCATACGATCCTAATGATGGTAAATGGCAATGGCAACCATCCCAACCAAGAAAAATATTATGTAATACATAGTTTAAGGTTCAGTTTTAGATATCTAAAATCTATATCAAACAATTGAAAAAAAAAAGAAATTAAATTAAAATAGCTTGTGTTCTTTATTTCAAAATAGGAAAGACAGTAATCTAATATAATAGGTATAAAATGATACGTGCATTAAGACCGGGATTCTTAAATTTTGTGAATACATTTCGCAAATACTCGAGTCCATTATTCGTAATTCATGACAAAAGAAAATTCATCAGTATATTTAACTGTTAATTAAAGTATGCGACCGGATTCTGTGCAGAGCTGTGAAATTTCTCTTTAATAATCACTGAGCAGGTAATGAATGTATAAACATTTTTAATTGCCATTCATATTAACTTAAAATACAATATAAAAACTTAAATTTAAAATTTTAAACTTAATAGTTGCGTGTATAAATGCTAAAATACTGAATCGTCAGAATATTACTTGCGTCAATCGTTTGATCAATCGAAGTAAACGTTTCAATCGGTTTTAATGTATGAAATGAATGCAAGAAACCTCATCAATCTATGCTAATATTATAAACAGAGAAGATTTGTATTTTTGTTTGTAATTCTTTCAGTATTCTTCATTATCAGTAAGTAACATTCAAGTTACGTGGATGGAGCCGTTTGCAAAAGCTAGTTTATTTATTTATTAGGAAGCTAACGCAGTACTTATATAAGTACAATAATATAATCACATTTTAAATTTCTTTTATAATATTTGTATAGGTACTTCACTTATAGGCTAACTTAGCATGCATAGTTATTAAATAAAACCAAAATGTTTGAATCATTGTGAACCCCATGTAAAATTATGATGTCTTTTGATTAAAAGGACAAAATAAGAAAAAAAGTCTTATATCTAGTTTTAACTGTTTTCTTTTTTACATAAAAAGCCGATATGATTACGCCGAAGCAATTGCTTTTTTAGGCAATCCTTCGGTACCAGTAACTTTTTTCTGGATGAAAAGTACCAATTATGTCCTTTTCTATACCTACGCCTGAGTAGTTAAGGTGGGAAACTTTAACAAACAAACAAAAATTGCGTGAGCATATTACCTACGCTACATGGTAGGTAAGGTATACATAAAAGATAAGAGAAAATGAAACTAGGTGGCTTGACTGAATAAAAAAACTGTTCGCTCCATTCCTTTCTAGATTACTGCACCTAAGAGACATGAATATTAACGTGGTCTCTTAGGAAATTCACGAGTTTCTCATTAAACGTAGCGCACTATTAAGTTGACCTAACCTTTATATCCGAAGGTCGTATCTTTATGACCAGAATGTTACCCCTTCGCTCGTCGAACTGGCCTTGCTGAGAATAATAGGCATGTTTAACTTTTATATGATTTAGATAGTAAAACACGTTTTATTTTTAAATATTTTTTTTTAGGTGACGGTCGGCAGGCAGCCTGACAGTCCTCTTGATCTTGGTTTAGATTTGTGTTAAAAAATTTCTATGCACAAAATTAAGATGCTCGAAATACTCAAGTCAACTTTCATAAATTCTCCAGTGAAATAGTTACAAAAACGTAAAAGTGAAGACGCATTAGTGTTAATTATACGTTTAGAAATTCTATACACACGCGAGGAGATGCAAAAAATTATGGATATAACTATACCGATAATCGACGCATACTCTGAAAACGAAAGTGTTAGTCGCACACATACAAATCAGTATTTATATTAATTTAGGTAAATCATTTGTCAAAAAAATGAAAATTTTATTGTTAGAAGATTGGATAAAGAGACCAAATCGCGCTTCTTGTTCGCAGCTTTGGCACTTGAAATGATCGTAACATCTTGATACGAGCACCACACGATCGATATTTGAATTACCATAATAACCATATTACAAGGAAGACATCGCAATCAGATCGAGACTACCTTCATTAAACGAATAACAGAAGACTACATTTATATTTAAATTTCCGCCTTCCTGTTTTTATATCGAACGATACCTGCTGGCACTACCTGTATAATTTTCATATGTGTTTTAATAATTATGAAATATTGCGTCAAATATTTTATTGTTAAGTATAAAATATAAAAATGTTATGAAAGAAATAAAAAAAAATTAAAAATGCAAAATTTAATCTTATGTTAAAGTTAATATTAAATAATAAATAAATAAACGAAGGAAAGTGTCGCAAATCATTACATCAAAATATAATGGTCTTATTTATTTATTGAATCTTATTCATTGTATAGGTTATTCTGATTTGAGTCTGAGAGACCTAAGAATATTCTTCAGGCGACAGTTGAGTTGAGGTTTGCATGATTCCTTGATATATATACTAGCTGGTGCCCGCGACTTCGCCCGCGTAACTTTGTAAATTATGTACTAAAACCTTTCTCGAGAACCACTCTATCCATTGGTGAAAACAGCATGAAAATCGGTGCAGTAGTTTTTGAGTTTATCGCGAAAAGACAGACACGCGACGGAGACTATATTATGTAGTGAAGTGATATTTTACAACATCGTCCAACCATGTTTAAAAAGTTTATTATTGTATTTAGTATTGAAATTAGTATTTCAACCATCGTATATGTTAACGGTACAATAAACATGTCATCTCTTTTATGAACTTCTGCCGCCATTCCTATGTATATTTATCGCCGCAACATTAAAGGAGAAAATTCTACGAAGTGATAGGAACTAGCTGCGAGTACGTTTCCTTTATGCATCTGCTCTAAATAATTTATTTTAATTATCTACGGTTACAATGTGTAACAAATTCCAATGTAATATTGACCATACGTTAGGTAAGTACTTAAATGTTATCAATTCCTGCATAGTATTTTACGTAATTATATTATATACTGTTGCCCGCGAGTTTGTCCGCGTTCAAAATGTTATATAACCTTAAGGGCCTCTTTCACAAACTACAAGTAAAGTGTTGATTAGTTACTTTTAGAAATCATTTTCTGTTATATTGAATTATGCACTCGGTTTACTGCATCATTCGATAGCCGATTTTTTAAAAATTATTTTCTATTTAATCTTTGGGACGTTTACCGTACAAACAAAGGTATATCAGCTCCATTATCCCCGGTTACCGGTGACTTTAAATGACAGTTTGGCCTACTTGACGTTTGTGAAACATTCACTAAGCCTTTCTTGATAAATGGACTAGGTATCCGAAACAAAAAGATTTTTTTTAATTGGAACCTAACGCGTTCAACCAAACAAACTCAGTTTTATAATATTATATGTATAGACTATCTGGAGCCCGTAATTTCCTTTCGTTCCTTTTTTATCGTTCCTGCAAAATCTACTGATTTTGAGGAAACTTTACAGTAACATAGTAGATATATAAATCACAATATACAATTCTCTTATCCAAATAGAATATTAATACTGTTATCAGAATAAAATTGGCTATAACTTATAAAGATACGCCGACGCAGTTCCGAGGAAATTGCTAGTTATTACTGTAACTTTGAACTTAAAATTGTTTTTCTATTACCCCTAATACTTCCTATCGTCTCTTCGTTGTAAAATATGAATAGCCTGTCAAAGAATTTTTCTTCTAATAAATGTTATTTTATCGTAAAATAAAAAGTAAAGCTACATGAGTTTACATTTCGTTACGTCAGTACAAGCGTATTCGTCTATTGGTAGCAAAATATTATAATAAGTGGAAAATATGCAACAGAGCAACGTTTGTTCGCGATAAATATGCAACAGATGCTAATCTCCGGAATAGATATTACGAGGAGCGTCTTTTCTGTGATACCTACTGGCCACATTGAAAAACAATTTTTTTCAAATTTGATACAAATTGAAATTATCCACATACATGTTCACCCGACAAGCGATGTGCAAAAATAAATAATTAAGTAACTACTTGTAATGTTGTAATTAGACATAATTCGCATCGTTTGCTCCTCAGACCAAATAAGGAGTATAGGCAAAATTTTACTAGTGAAGCCGATTTAAAAAACATTTGTGTTACTTATTGGGATTTTATTTTATTTTAGAGATTTATTGGCATTTAAGTAAACGTAGGCCCGTTTACTTTATTGAGAGTTTGTGATACACGGTTTCCGTGTAATTATGTAATTTCATCCTCTTTTTGGTTTTGGAAGTATAACCACATTCTGTCAATATCTATTGTCTTAACACATAAATATGTTTGGAAAACATATGTTAATTATTTTAAGGTTGTATGGAAACTTTCTGTTCCTACGTAGACTCTTGCTTAAATAGTGGGAAGTGTAAAATGAAATCGCGATAAAAAATTCAGATACCTTAACAGCATATTTTGTATTCCGTTCAAGAAAAAATTTAAATCGTTAAAGGACCTCTGTGAGATAAGAGAAGCAGGTATTTTAAACAAGTGAAGTGGGGTGTATGTGGGTGTACAAAGCCACAAGGCATGACACGCAATGACTCCCCGTTATGCTCGGCTTAACACCCCTGTACCGACATCCGCCCAACTTACACTTTATCGGTTCATCATACCGACTTCCGTCGATTATTTCTGACAAGAAACTAACGAACAGAACGATTGTTGACCCATAAAATAGGGCTCACAGAGGTCACTTAACGGTATCCTCAAGAAATCTCAACAAAATTGTGTATTTTTGCTGTTTTTGCAACATATTTTTTTTATTGGTTCAAGTTCCAAGTTATTCGAACCACTTCCAAAACAATGCAATATTAATTTATTGGATTTGATTTATATTATATATATATATATACTTTGCTAAATGAAATTTAAAATGCATCTACTAATACTAATTGAAGATTTTTATATTCTTTATTTATAAATAAAAAAAATAGTACCTATCAAAGTCGTGGTAATTGTTTTGTGCATGTTTGTAAATAAGAAATTGTCTGCAATAAAAAAATAAACACATTATTTCCGAAGTTGCAAAAGAAGTTCAAACAAAAGCAGCTTTCTTCCTATACGAATTTAAAAAACTGCAAGTCTTTCAAATATCACAACCATGTAGTTCTGTTGCCGTTGCCGCAATGCAAGCACGAATAAAATAGAAATAAACAAACCTGAGAAAAATATGGTGGTAATACCGCCCTCTGGTCATCGAGACGTGAACATTGCACACGCTCTAGTAATTCAAATAGTTCATGTTGAGCACGAGCGCCACCTGGCGTTGTAGAGCTCCATGGCGTGGACACGTGCTGCCTCCTGCGGACAATACGAGAACTATTTAGTTATGGGAGTTCCTTACTAGTACGCTAGATGGCGCAGCTGAGGATATCTTTATAAAACTCTTTTTGAATTTAGAATAATAATACACGAGTACTCTATATTTCTTGCGAAAATGAATAATGGAATAGTATTTTTATTACATTTATTAATAAAATTAGCATATGTATTAAATATCTAAAATAATTTCATTAAGCGCCTCTTTCACCAACGTCAAGTAGGCTAAACCGTCACTTTTGTTTGTACGGTAAACATCCCAAACATAAAAAAGAAAAAAATTAAAAAAAATCGGCTATCGAATGATGCATTCAATATTCATATAGAAAATGATTTCTAAAAGTAACTAATCAACACTTTACTTGTAGTTGGTGAAAGAGGCGTCTATGAATAAAAAAAATGTGAGAATAATATTTCAAATCCTATATTTATTATTTTGTAATATAGGTTTTTACATCCTCTGCGAATCTGATATAATAATATATCAGGCACGTAAGTAAGTAAATAGAAATACGCATAATCAACCATCAATCAATGTCTACATTTTTTATTTTCGCGGTCTTAAAGGCTTACTCAGTATCGAGCCCATAATGGAGTCACCGCGACAATGGAGCTCGTTACCATCCAGGATAAAGGCTATGCAGATTTTTAGAATCATTATTCAAACGCAATATTTTTATTTTCTTGTTTATTTAAAGGAAAAACGTTTTATGCGATCAAATATCCGATACGCTTAGACCTGTAAGTAGTGAAAATTGTATTCAACTTAAAATCATACATATTTGAATAGTATTATGGAAATGTAAGTTGGGATTATATTTTTATCTCCTTTAACAGTGTTAAACTAAGTCTCTTCTCGCCGTCTGTCCCAATAAAAAGTAGAAAAAAAAGGAAAAGTAGTAGAGCGCTACACTACGCCACAACTTCTCTAATACAAACATAGTTTTGAAATTAATAGGCCTTTTGTATCCAAACACAAATTCCAACCATAGTTTTTAATAACTCAAAACGTATCTCGTAAAAATCGACAATAGATTAATTTACCTACAATTATTTATTATTGGAACGGGATACGGCTGAAAAAATTGACACGGTTGATCGGAAGCGGCAGCCAACACCATTTTTTAATATTATTATTAGTAAGCACTTTTTTTCGAAAGTCATAAATTAAGATTATGAACCTGAAAATTATAAAAGTAAACAGGACAATTAAAAAACCGGTTTTTAGACACGTCAAAAAATATTACGTATGTTGTTCAAAATCAAAACTATTCTATTTATTGTAATATAAACAAAAATGGTGCAGATTGATTTATGGGTCAATTAACTGACCATTCTTTATTCAAAGCTCGGCCCTCGCTTTAGTCCGCATCTTTTATGGTTTACCAAACTAAATCTCCCCTACAATTTGCACGATTCGATCTGAACAATTAGATTCAGATGAGCTGTCCTCAATACTCAATAATGAGGGAGTGTGCTCATATTTTGTAGCACTAACTCTAATATTAATATTTCATTATTACGAGGACATTAAAGAGTATTTTTATTGCAGAAAATGCGTATTTATTTTTAAAATAAAACATGTGACGATTAGATGTTAACACGTTCGTATATTTTGTATTAATTAACAATCATCACGTAGTAGTAGTAGGTACTTAGTATCTTTTCTGAGGAAGACGGCTGGTTTTGAAAAAGTATTTATTTTTGATACATTATTATCGAACATTCTTCCCAATCAATATTTTAAACAACTTTTTTTTTATTATAAGCCTCTAATTACAGTATCTTTACTAACCATTTAGATGAGCTGAACTCAATACAGTATCTTTACAAACGATTTTATGCAAAATTACCGAAATTTCTCATAAGTAACCGTACAAATGAGGTACCTCATGAGGTGAGGTACAATGAGTGAGGTACATGAATGAGCTACAACTCATGAGGTGATTAGCGAGTAAACGAGTGAATCCCCTACATAATTGTGGCAATAACCGGTCGAGGCAACTCAATCAAGGATTGTTTGTGTTTCGGCTGAGCTAATGTCGTCGCGTTGATGGGTGTCTATTGTCAAATGTATTTACTTTCCAGTCTTGACGGACAGATGTCGATAAGTCTCGTGTTTGTTGTTTTTCGATTATGATAGACAGATGGCAACATTTTAAATTTCATCACAATCTAGAATGACAAATATGTTTGTATACTTATAAAGGTATGTACAGATTATTAATACGACTATACGAGTTTTTTTTTTAAATCCGGATATGAGGAATGAGGACCTTATTAACATTTTTTAAAGTTTATATTAGACGCGAATATGATATGAAGATGAAGCGGAATGAGCACCAAAATGCAAAAATACGCGGGCAGAGGGCCTACAAACGTCAATTTGTATAGGAATGAAGCAGCGCCACCTAGTGGTTAACGTGTACGTCTGCTTCATTCCCATACAAATTGACGTTTACTCGTTCGACGCGTTTGATCGAGTAAAACTCGCACTAGGCCCTCTGTTAGCTTTTACATATACCTAGGTGTAACGTGATAATATCCCTTTAAAAAGGATCACCGTGTAAACGGCGATCCTCTGCCATCACCAGCCATCACCTACCTATTGCCACGATGGCTGTGATCGCTACGCTGTCTTATCGTAAGAAGTCTTAAGTTTTACTTATATAATTAGATACAATATGGTTACGACGACATAATTATTTATGAGTGGTTACGATTATATTAATTTTATATATCTATACACACAACCCTTTCATTCTCACACATTAATAATAAAAGACAATATTTAACGGTGACCGAGACCGTGAAATGAGATCAATGTTCCATGCAATATAAATCAAGTTAATTAGGACTGTCTTAAAAATATTAATGAGTAAACATCTGGCGTCGAAGGTATAGTAATGTGAGATAAATAATGTATGTTACTCTACAATAAAATTAATGTACCCAATATTTTGTCAATATAACAATGAGCAGTCAAAAATAATTGTTTTTCCAATTACTAGCAATTCTTGTAATTTGTACAGTACAATTTCGTTAAACTCAGCGGTTAGGCCTTAACTCACGAAATATACTTAGGGCCTCTTTCACAAACTACAAGTAATTCGATAGCCGTTTACTCCATCATTCGATAGCCGAATTTTTATTATTATTTTCTATTTAGTGTTTGGGACGTTTACCGTACAAACAAAGGTACGTATATCAGCTCCATCCCCGGTTACCGGTGACTTTAAATGACAGTTTGGCCTACTTGACGTTTGTGAAACAGGCGCTAATACTATTATCATCCTATAACTATCAACAGTAACTATAATTATTGAATATTATTTTTAATTTAAACGCAGCTACCGTTTATCTGACACACAGAATTACATTTGATTTTCGACAGATAATATATAGAAAAATAAACCTTTCTTAATTTTTTAAAACCATCCTTTAATATTTTTTCATGATAATCTGGTATTTAATTTTATTAATAATTCAATCAATCTTATTTGATTTTCATTGTATCGTTGAAAAAAAATAATATATACAATCATACAAAGTAATATGTACAGTTAATGGTTATTTTATTATTCAGCTAGCTGATGCCCGCGACTTCGCCCGTGTTAAAAGTAAGGGATATTGTAGCGCCTGACTAAATGAGTAAAGCCATATAACGCCTGACATATTTGTTGTTATAAAATTTTCAGGGTTGTATCTTTATTTTTTAGTAGATAGCTGGTGTCCGCGACTTCGCCCGCGTTGAAAATTATATACTAAAACCTTCCTCTTGAATCACTCTATCTATTAAAAAAACCGCATCAAAATCCGTTGCGTAGTTTTAAAGATCTAAGCATATATAAGGACAGACAGACAACGGAAAGCGATTTTGTTTTATACTAACTACGTAGTGATAGTGATAAGTAGGTAAGTATATGTACTTAATGAGTTTATAATAAATTCAATTTAATATTTCAAAGAATAATATTTAGCTATGCCGATTCAATTATTACCGTGAAAGTCAATCTAAGACCAATAGATAAGTAAATCTTCAGTTTGCTAAGAAATAAATTAACTTGAGAACGATTTGAAACTTCTAAAGGTCGCTTCACACTTATTAACGCCATATTGCAGTACCTTATCCCAATTACCTTTACCTTTAGAATATTGGCATTAGATGACCGATATACTGGCACGCTTGAAAAATATTTTATAAACTGTTGGAAAATTCACAGCCATGACAAAAATCCATGGGCTTGCTTATGGGCGAATTAACGTACAATATTTGCAAAAAAAAAATTAATGGTGTACGGGAGCTTTGACATAGCCTACAAGCTGCAATAATTAATTAGATCGGTTAAATCCAGTTTTGACATGTACAGTTATCACATTTTTTTTTAAACGGCTGAATGCGACACCGCGACAAACCGTGTGGAGAAACCTTATTTCGTCTGTCGTCAAGCGTGCCCTTTCAGTATGGTCTTTTGAAACTTTTTATTTGAACAGGAAACGAGCACATGTTGAATCTCTCACCAGTATCGTGTCGTGTCGTACACACATTTGTTCCAATATCTATGTGGGAGACAGAACGACAGACGGGTTAGTATTTATGTTGCGAGAAAATTAAAGCGTGAGAGAACTTTTCACAAATAAAGTTTGACAATGTTTAATTTTTATAATTGTTATATGTTTATAAGTGTATATCGGAATACTTATATATATATATATTAGGCTTTTCCCGCGACTTGGTCCGGTGTTAAAAAAAATTCAAACCCATATTGCTCATATATTTTTGTCAGGCGTAGTTTTTTCGTTTTTATTTGTAGATAATCTTTCAGTACTTTTTTTTTATTGAACCTACGTCCTTTTCCGTATCCCTCACAATGTGATACGTTAAAACGTGAAACCGTGACTACCCACTTTTGCATTAATAATGTTAATTAGGATATATGTATATTGGTGGAAATCCCGCGAGATTTAGTTACGGGATCAATGTCAGTTACGCCCAACTGCACAACTGACACTCTATCCGTTGTCCTCGACTATGACTTTGTGATATGCTTCATGTGCATATTACGTAATAAATATTTCCTTTATTTATAGAATTTCGATTAATTAGAATATCGATTAGAAGTTCATTTTTATTAAAAACGATAGTTCCTTATGTAATTTATCAATTCAAAATATACAATTGTACCTATAGTTCAAAATAGGTATACAAAATTAACTTTTTGTATATGAGATAAAGAAATAATTTGGTACACCATTATATTTCTAGTCTAAACTTACGTGTCTCATAAGAGTCTAAGCTATATTACGTAATAATTATAATTATCTATACAAATATTATAAAGAGTTAAAGTTTGAATGTTTATTTTTATTTGTATGTAGGATGAAGTAATCTTCGAAACTACTCATCCGATTTAAAAAAAATCTTTCAATTTTTTAAAGTTTAAAATCTCAGATTAGACATAGGTTAAATTTTCTATGCGGCTGAAGCCGCGGGCACTTAGCTATCTAAAAATAAATTAAATAATTTTAATACTCAATAATTTATTGTTAATTAATTTTGTATTTGAAAATACAAACGTTACAACTATTATTTCATCTCCAAAGTAATTAATTAGATAAGCATAATGTAAGAACTGACGATGCTTTTAAAAAGCAGACAAAACAAGTGAAAATTTCAAGGACTCCACTATACATATGCGAGGTACCTATTCACGGGAAGCGACTCACTTGACGCCTGACAAAAGCATTTTTTTAAATGTTGCCGTGAAAGTGTAAACGGTAACAAAGGACTGCTTCCTGAAATAAAGGAAGCCTCCCATACAGCCCTCAGCAAATAATCTAGGGGAGAGTTTGTTTAAGGGTGAAAATTCACGACGGAATTTTCTTTCGTACGGTTTGATTTAATTTCTCGCAAACGCACACTTTTAAGAAAAAAAAAACTTATGATCTATTCCTTTTCTATTGATCAAAAACGTAAACAAATATAGCGACGCCATGGTCACTGGACTGTTTTAAAGATGGGATTTGTACATTAGGCATTATCAAAGAGAGTTGACTCAGTCATTGACTCATTTAGAATTTGTTCGTATTGTTTGTTTAGTTCTATATCGTGAATTGTTTGTTTACCTTTTTGAACAATGAAAAAATAATACATTATAGTTTTATGTATCTAAACTTCATCTCAGTTGCTTTAGTAAGATTCTTTTAAGAGTTAAATAATAATGATTGCAATAAAAATATGTATTATGTTATTTGCAATAATTGTAAGTACCTAATGAGTTCATAAAGCTATGGTGTTCCATCATTATCATTTTAATTATAATTACGAAGCACGTTTGCGTGTACGTTTCCGGAGATAGAAATGTATAGGTACATATTGGTTTTAAAATAAACAAATTCAATACGTCCATAATAAACAACTTTTAAACAAGTTAATTACAAATTACTTATATAAAGTATAATATGTTTTATGAACACCTAAATTTTAAATCACAAAATTTACATTAATTTTTTTTTGGTTCTTTTGTAGTAGTTGTTTACATTTATTTTGTAACTAGCTGTTGCAGGCGACTTCGTTCGCGTAATTTTAAAAAATATAGTCTCGCTGATAAAATTAAAAATGTAGCTTTCTATTCTATAGGTGAAAGAATTTTTAAAATCGGTTTAGTAGTTTTTGATGTATAAAAGAGCACGTTTATGCACTGAATACTTAATTTATAAATTTTATTCCAAAATATTTGAATCATTCCAAAATTTTATCTATTATTAGTCCTAAGTATACTTATGTATTATTATATCCTAAGTAAGTGCCTACTAAGTTCAAAGATTAAGCAGAAATTATTCAAGATTAACTTAATGAGAAATCTTTCAAATACCTTTTAATTCTGAGATAATCTTTGTAATATTAAGAGCAATAAATATTTTATTAGAATAATCCTTAATGGGTAGCAATTATGATATTATATTTTTATTAGAAATAAGTATAACTAGATTAAATAACTTTAATGTTCTCGTTCGGAAATGTGCACAGTTCTATTTGCGACGATGATGTCAAAGCAAAACGTTGTTTCTTATCGTATCTTATTGACTTCTGACATCACTCGGCAATATTTTGAGTGCTTTTTTTTGTTATGTATCATGACTTGCTACTTCTCACACAAAAGATTTTATTGACATAGAAATCCGAACTCGATTATTTTAGTGATCATTATCTCACGAGTATGGTTTAAAACAATACCTACTCTGAAATTAGCGATAGCTTTTTTGTCTTTTACCATTCCTTGTAAGTACGAGTATACTCGTACCTATGAAACGTGTTGAAGAAATGATGGTACAGTAGTTTTTAAGATTATTCATTACAAACATACAAATTAATCCGCTCTTAATAATAATAATAATAACTAATTAATATTAGTATAGATAATTATAGTATATCCTTACAAATCCTTATTAATATTATAAATGTGAATGTGAGTTTGTTTGTTTGTTACGCTTTCACGCAAAACCACTGAACTGATCACCATGAAATTTTTCATACACGTTGTCTGGGACACCAGAAAGGACATAGGGTACCTTTCATCCAGAAAAAAGGACTATTCCCGAGGGATTATCTAAAATAAAATAAAAAACTAACGCCTGGCCAAAGTGTTGTAGCAACAAGTTGTCAAGTGTTATTTCCTTTTTTTTTATTTTTCAACGCGGTCAAAGTCCCGGGCACCAGCTAGTATAGTATAAATTACAAATGTAAACGAATCGAGCTTAAATATGAATGAAGCGATTGTCTGGTACAAGTGATACGAATTCCAAGTTTGAATTTATTCGTAAAACTGAACCGCCGCCATTTTTACAATTCTAACATTAATTGGTTTTCCCTCGAACGGTTAACTTCGACGAAACTAGAAGCAAACACAATCCTGGCTCGCTTGCTATACCAACGATTGATTTTACTTGTTCTACTCGAAAGTTTATTCGACAAAATTAATATTATACACATGTTGATATAAAACTTAAGGCTTTCGTATTTTGTATATTCAACTATCACTGCTCGAAACATAATCAACATTATTTAATGTAGATATATTCAATTTTTTATTATTATTCAAAAGAGGTTGCCTTGTTATATTTTTTTAATATTTTTAGGTACAGTTTAGAAATTTCTTTTAAAGGACGCTTCTTTAGCATCAGAGAGGATATTGCCAGTTACTTTTAACCCCGATAGATTAAGAAAAAATGACAAAGTAAATTAAAATATAGGAAAATGTATTGTCTTATGTATTTCAAAAACCCTGAGAATTAGGAGTTATATTAAGAGAATTCATACCACCTATGTTTTTTTTTACAATTTGAAAATAAATTAATGTAGTTTGCTTTGAAAACTAGAGCTTTTTGTGTATATTTATTAATATGTAAGAACCTAACTTACTAAATTAAGCTCGAGACCTTATAGCAAGCAAATTGGTTATGATACGTCAAATGTGGTTTTATAAATTACAATAAAATTAATGTTACTTGTTCATTCGAATTTGGGTGACATAAATTGGCAGATTTTTATTCTTTTTTGATACGTAGTAAACGTGCGTCATTTAAGTCAAACTATGAATATGTATAACATGACTAATTTCAAATGCCTACTAAATCATTTGACCGAGTGTGAAATAGACATTACATTGATGACTACCGTGTCATCGTTATAACAATCCATACTATAAAATATTATAAATGTGAGAGTAAGTCTGTCTGTCAATCTGTTACCTTTTTACGCTTTTCTCAACTGATCATAATGAAGTTTTGCATACATGTTTTCAGGGATTCAGAAAATGAAATAGAGTACCTATTATCCAGAAAAAAAGTAATGTTCCCGAGGGAAAATCAAAATAAGCGAATTTTGTTGTTTAAAATGTTGCTGTCATCTATATAGACAACACTGTCATTGGTTTTTTAATTAATTTTTTTTAATATTTTTAATTAAAATCGTCAATTCACAAAATTAATTTTTAAATTTTACGAAGTTAATTTGTAAACATATTACTATGTCTGATTACACATTGTCCAATACTTATATTGTTTTAAAAAATACTTATTAATAAAAACTTGCTTGAGAGATGTTCCACAAGTTTATGTTTTGATTTAATCTCTGAGTGCATAATAAATTGTCACATATAGCACGTCCGATATTGTTTAGGAAATGTGATTTCACTACAAACTGCTAATTACGATAAAATATAACTTGTCGTATTGCAAAGAAATGTAGAAACCTAATATGTAAAGAATATGCGAATAAAAAGTACCATTCACCTGTAAGTAACTACAAGCATAATTAAACTCTTCAACAATAAATAACAATTTCAATAGCACCAGTAACTATAAAAATAAATATTTTCATCACATTCTTAATTAATGAAAGCCACGATTAATTTGTCCGTAAAAGGTGAGTTGTATCCACACTGGTACTTACAATCATTCTTATCTATTATCGACGTATTAATAGGAACCGTTAGTATACATACTTACATCGGATTATTCTATACTAAAATAATAAAGCTGTAGAGTTTGTTGGTTTGTTTGTTGAACGTGTTAAACTCATGAACTACCAAAAAAATTTTTTGCATTTGATAACTCAATTCCTGAGGAAGATTATAGGTTGTTTACCATCATACTATGTTCCTTATACCATCATAGAAACCGAGGCAAGTGAAAACGTTATTAAGCGAAGACACAATTATAAGTATAATATATAAATGCGAAAATTTAATGTATGAACAAGGCGAATTTTGGTGAAATCTTGGTTATTTATGAATTTGCAGGAAAAACCTAAACCCTAGTCAAACATATTATTTTTCATAATTAATTTTGTGTACAAATAAATGGAATTTCTTGAGTGAAATATTATACAGGTATCTGGAACGGTAGGGAATTTTCCACTTGAGTTAGCAGCACGTGTGTTAGTTGCGTTTCATTGGACGAATAAGGGCCGGCGTTGGGTGACAAAGGATTTTTTTCTGAGCATATTATCTTTAACTTTATTCCAATAATATTAGAACTCACACTCCTTTATTTCAATACCAACAGGCCCTAGCATAGATGCCGAAGCGTGCCTTGGCGTGCCATACCGCCAGTCCACGTCAGCCCTTAAGGGATGTCAAAGTCCAATTCCGCTATCCCATTTTCTTTCTAACGCCTTTTTTTAAATGATTGAAGCCACCTCAAATACTTCGTAAAGGTCCATAAAGGTGATGCAAAAGGTAACTTCCAATTTAATGGACCATTAAACATTATAATCTGTATTGATATTATAAAGAGACAATATTATGTATACTTGTTTATAATAAATAAACTCAAAATCTACTGGAACGATTTTAAATATTCTTTCCTAATAGAATGTTATACATTAGATAATTATCACTGAGTAATATAATATGTATTCTTTTTTCATTGATCAAAAAGGTAAACAAACAATTCAATATATAGAACTAAACAAACAATACGAACAAATTCTAAATGAGATAATCACTGAGTCAAGTATCTTTGATAATACCTAATGTACAAATTTCATCTTTAAAACAGTCCAGTGACCATGGCGACGCTATATTTGTTTACGTTTTTGATCAATAGAAAAAGAATAGATCATAGGTTATATTTTATAAAGTTAGAAAAACAAAGTTACGTGCAAAAAAAATATGTCCCATACTGATAAAGGACTATAACTAGTTGACAAACCAAAGAAAGTGTATTTAAAAAATAGGAACAGACACCAGTGTTGGTCTATTGTCTGTGTACAGTGACAGTGACATACACGCGGTCATACGTTTGAGTAAGCGTGAAAGATAATTCACGTGGAAGCGAGCATTCCTAGAGTTGAACACATTAAAATTACACAAACTGTCCGGAAAGCACGCTCTTGGTGTATTGAAGGTGCAGGCACAAATATGTTCGCGAGCCAACCTTTGACATCCTTTGATCTCTGGCCTTAATGTTTTTCAAGTTGCGACCCACTCATGCTTTAGATGCCGTACGAGTTATACTGACAACATAGAGGTGTACACTAATAAAAGCATCTGCATACATAATGTAAAAATATAAGCTTAGATGGACTTTTTATGAAAACAAAATATTTTAATTAGGATGTAGAAAAAATAATTTGAAACCAGAATATATATGAAATTCGAATGAAACAGGTCTTCTGTAAGAGATAACCCCCCTTACAATTAAATACAGCAAGAATGTCAATGAGGAGAAGAATAATCATTTAAAAAATTATATAAAATTTATCTTAATATGTGTGTAACACTTAATTTTACACTATAAAAGTTCCTGCGTAGGGATTGAATGGTATTTGTGAAAAATAGTCACGATTTGCACTCCGGCCTTCGATGAATTAAATGATAAAGACTTCCTTTCTGCGTAGGATTCTGCCACAAATTCGACGAAGAAAGCAAGTTACATATTTTTTTATTATATTCTGAGAAACTTTAACAGAGCAACTTCTGTTAGCAATAATTATGTAGTTTTAAATCGCATATACAAGTGTGTTATTTGTCGGGTCGGTATAGTGAACGATTATTTGTTAGTTGTGCTCCAAATGTACAACGGAAAAGGAAGTATGGAAGATAATCGTAAAACGTTTTGCAGAAACGTGGCTCCTACTCGTACATACCTACTTATATGCACGTATATGCATAACAGGAACTAGCAGGAACAATGTTAAAGCTATTCAGATTTGTAATACATTACAACAGAGATGGCGACGACGGAAATAACGAAACACTTAAAGAGAATTTATTAACAACAACTGGGAAGATTTCGTGACCATTTCACAATGTAGGTTCGCGGTTGTCAAGGCGTAATTTATTGAAATTGAGTATACATGTTTAGAAATGGTGCAGATGTAAATTGATAAAATTATTTTATAAGACGGATAAAAATCTTCTTGGACGGTTCTTAACAAGATTTTTAGTGTATCTCGAAAATGAAAAAAGATTTCATGTTTGCATATTTTTTTCACAAATTAGACTTTAGTTTGCCAGTATAGTTAGTGACTTAGGTAAAATAATACTTAGACTAGTACTAGACGTACTAACATCACTTAAGTATTGAATTGATGATTACCTCGATTAACATACTTATAGGATAACTTTTTATCCTGGAAAAATATTATAGGTTTCTGTGGGATTTTCAAAAAAAAACGAACTTACAGCATGAACGAATTCAAATTTGCCATTAAAATTTTGTGTATAATTTATTATATTTTTATGAATCGCATTCATGAATCGATTTATTGCCTTTTAAAATTACTATTTCAATGTTGTTTTAAGTCTATAATTTTATTGAAGCTAACACCATCCATTACGGTATAATCTGCAGTAATCGCAGGTGCGTATACTGCGCAAGCGCACGCGCCGTTACCCGATGGCATTTTGATGTGCGTCAGAAACTATCGTTGCAAATTGTGGGCTCACCGTGTCCCCTGTTTAATTGTAATTAATGGTTGCATATTATAGTCCGTTATACTAGATGTTGGGGAGAATATAAAAACGTAAAAGTGTAGTCTATAGTATAAGTGAGGTAATTACGAGGCTTAGAACGCGGGTAAAATGAATTTGTTTTAAATATAGTTAGCTGACCGGCACACTTCGCACCGCATGAGAATAAAAATCCGTTCCGTACAAAACGTACGAGAAAATGAATTTTCTTCATAATTGTTATTCAGGACAGAGAAAATTTAACAAGTCAAAGATCATATACCAACATATAGAAGATTTAAAAAACCAATATAACAGCGACAACACATCGAAATTCGTGGAGTAAAAAATCAAGTAGAATAAGTTTAAATGGTATGTAAAATTTGAAGTAGTTTTCAACCAAGGCACCAGGCAAACAATTAAGTTACGAGTAGTGTAGGCACCTAAGTAATTTTATGATATGAATCGCTTTGTAACACATGTTAATGACTTGAACGATCTACTCGTACCTATAATTTTTTATTAACATTATTCTCACCTCGGGCTTTTTGTTCACTCAATACGTTGTATAATAGATAAAATAAATTATCTACTTATTATAAGCTTGCTTTCGCGACTTCGTCCGAGTTGAAAAATGAAAAAATAACACCCAAGATAATATCAGATATTATCTTAGTTGTTATTCTACTGTCTTTCGATAAAAAAATTGGGCGAACGAAAACTCCAGAAAACTCTACTCAGCCTGAACAATTCGAGAATTGGTAGACCGATTTTAATTCAGTTTTCACATATAGAAAGAGGGATAAAGTGGGTATAACTTTGCAAAGCCGGGAGCGGATCACTAGTAAATATTTAAGAATAAAATTGTTTCATACAAACGCCCTCATAAGAGAAACTTACTATAGTTACCTATTCAAAGGAATTATCGAACAATTATGGAATATGAATTGACTTTAGTTACATGAAGCAAAACACAAGACACGGAACTTAGCAGGATGAAATATTGGTCCGATACAGAAGGCCAAGTCGTTCATCCATCATGATTATATAACTCGCTTGTGTAACGGGAGCCCGATTTTGTACTAAGACAACTGTACCGACACACCGCTATTGTGTGGACCATTACATTTATAATAGGTAAAGGTTTTCTTGTTGCCGCGGCCATTACAGGTTCTGTTTTGACGCATTACGAGTACTGCAGATTATCCGTGAAATAACAACAATTGTCTTTGAATATTGTAAGAAATAGATAATTGTCAAAGACCACCTAATTCTCTTTCTTAACCACACATCTACATATTTTCTATTCCTATTTTACCGTTTAAACATGAATTATCGTATATTATCTACATTATATACATAAAAATTAATAACAATTTATTTGATGAGAAAACTACTTAAATACAATTTAAATTTATTTTTATGAAGTGATTTATTTTGATATTAATTTACAATAATTATAATCATAATTATTGAAGAAGAATGTTAACTACACTCCATTATGTAGTTAAGGATATATAATTTTTAATTATGAAATGTTAAATAATTAATATTAAATTGTGATTAAAAGCAATAAAAAAGGTTGTTTTCATTTTAATGAATTTGATAGGATAGAAAGAAAATCGATTTTGTTATATCCCAGGGAGCCTGGGGGTTATAATAGCTTATATGTTCTTCCAAACAGAGTTAAATATCATTTGTCGAAAGTCTGCACTTCATAGAGATGCGGTTCGCATAAAAAACAAGTTGCATGCAAAATAAAAAAAATGTGAAAAATGTAAAAAATGTGTCTTGTACGTACATTAACTTCTTCATATATCTCCGCCTTGCCGTAAGCAACGTATAAGATTCCTTGTTTTTGCCCGCGGGCAAATATTTCAATTTCATCCCTTTCGACTTCATTCGGCAATCGGCCTTCGCGGTCACTGAATTCACTAAAATCCCGTCAAACAATTTCACTGGGTATTACCAATGTGCCGATTCCTCCGTATCTCAGATTTGCAGTGCAACCTAAAATTAAAGAAAAATAGGAAGTGTATTTACAAGAAGTGAGAACTACGAAAGCACAGAAGCGACTAACTAATAGTGAAGCGGAAAAAGAAATAAATATCCGAGTAACGTGAATCACAAAAGCACGATACTATGCCTTAAGCACTAAAAGAGCACAACAAAGCAAATAAGGATAAATTAATAGAAATAATTAAAGCACAAATAACAATTCTAGCAAAAATAAATAGGTTTTTATAATTACGATATTTTAATTGGCTTTAGGATAAATTAAATTAAAATGATTAACTACAGATGTTGTTTTACAATATGAAAATAAAACGGTTAGAAATTTTAGAATAAATAAATGAAAATTCGCCAAGTTTGAATACACCAATTAAATGTATAGCCCCAGTAAGCACTATTAGGTTATGGAATAATTAAAACACTATAAGCCGAATTTTATAATACAACGGAGAGCTAAGGCACCTGAGTCAGAGAGCTAATACAGGCAATAGAGGAGCCGGTTACTCTTGTCCATAATGCACTAAATTACTACTCTTATTTTTTTAATAGGTTCAGTATCACGTACTGACCCTAAATGCACAAAATCCTTATAAATTAGGCTGGCGGAAGTGCCGAAATTTTGACAAAAACCGTTTCGGCCTATATCTCCGTAACCGTGCACTTGAGGCCCAAAGTTGTAATAACCTTTATTGTAGATAAATAAATTTCCTATTTTTTTTTGTCTAATAATTTTTTTCTATTACTTCCCGTTTACGAATTATTCGACCATTACGATTTATATAACTGGCCATATTTGTGTCAATAAACAAATCGTAACAAATCGTAATGTAAAGTAGTAATTTAGTGCAGAAGAAAATACTCGATTGACTGTAGTATAAGTTATCAATAGGTTGTCTTATATTCATACAAATATTGTGATGGTTACAATATGAACTGAATGTGCCTTCTATGTAGCCGTGGATAGGTAGGCTAAAAGTTCACTTATGGTCGATCCATACCCGTTGTTTTGTTATGTTTAAAAGCTGACGTGATTGAGATGGTTCTTTGCTGTAATTCGAGATCTTTTCAGACGTTTGAAGATCATCGGCTCATTTCCTAGTGGACAAAGGTATCTCACTAACTTCCATTCCACAGGTTCCCAACTCCTCAGCAATTTACAGCAGATATAGCGTGTTTGGGCTGAAATTCGGGGGTTATCATTTCTATATAAATGATAAACTAACTAATAATAGATTTATGAAATCAAATAATCGGATGGTTTCCTTGCGTCTTATCTGTGAGGTATTAAATTAAATTTATGATCATATTCACTGCGCATTAGAAATCGCCCTTCAGTGCGGATACACAGCAGACTATAACTTCCTTTATTTAATTGTTACATCAACGTATGAAGAAATACTTGTAGTTACATATGTACATCGATTAGAATATTTACTTTTTGTTAGTAAATTTAAGTGCTTTGGTTTAAAAAAAAGTTTGTAAATAAGCAAAAAAGCGATAGTGTCTTGAGAATTAGGTGCAGAGCAAATGTGTATTATTTACAGTTAAGAAAAACAAAAGTAATTTGAACCGTGAGAGAAAGTGTGTAATTATGTGGACATAAAACAAAGTAATTGACCTAAACACATTAAAAAAAATGTGTTAATAGAAAATTTAAATTAGACCGTAAAAGACATACGCATTAACAACCTTGTAATAGTAATCATGTTACTACACAATTAAACTATCACCTTTAGAAAAAAATATTGCATTAACAATTGAAATTATTTCGTTAACGTTTTCGCAATCATATTATCCAAACGTCTCAATCAAAATATTACGAATATGGCGCCTATTATAAAGCTCAAGTTCACACCTACACACGTCTTCTAACAATCGGACGTAAATGGTCTATGTGTGATTAATTGTAGATCAAATGCTGCATTCGGGTGGCCTACTATACACATTTCAGACGACGAAATAGGCGAAACAAATTAAAACCGAGGTCAGAGTACCTCTGATTAAAGATCTAAATAGGTTTTTTTTTTCAAAATGTAATTGGAGCAAAGTAGATGTGTCAAATTCAAATTTGTGATTAAGTTAGATTAGCTTTTTAATTCGTTTTAATATTTTTATTATATAAATGCAATTTCTTTTTTTTTTATATGTATATGTTATTTTAATCGGTAATCGCTGAAACTGCAGAAACGGTTTTAAGAATTCTTTCATTAACACACGGTTGCCATCTTGTCAACCTGTCAACCTTACGATCATTATAGATACGGTCAGCTATTCTTTCATAAAGTTTTATAACTTCAAAATTAATAAACGTTCACTATGTTTCGAATCATTGATAACGATACCTTAATTCGCAAAACGAATAACTCCACTTTTGGTTGAAAATGACTTTTTGATACGGGAGAAACTTAATGACAATTAGAATTTAGTTTTTAAAAGGTCTATCGGTTAATACGAGCCATAATTTCCAATGTAAAATTGTCTTTTTTCTTTTCTCGTATCATACAAAAAAAATTATAACGTTTTTAGTCTCCCCTGTAAAGTTTGCCTCAGAGGAGTTATTTGGTTTGCGAATTAAGGTATCGATTTGAGGCGATTAATTTTTTTTATTTTTATATTTATATCTGAGAACCAAAAATTAATTAAAAACCATTTAGGAAGCAATAGAGACTATATTAACAACACGATAATACCAACGATAGAACCAACGAATAATAGTTAAATTAATCTGTCGGTATTCATACGAGTATAATACGAAGAATCTGTCGTAAACCCAACACTCCATATTATATGTAAAGGAATATTTTGTCATCTATGCCACCTTATAACCTTATAGTATGAACTTATCTGGCAATGAAATTAAAAATGTATGCCCTCACGGAAGTTGTATTTTAAATGCAATGTCATAATATCATAATATCTAATAATTTGATGTATACGTACACACGTACAGTTGTCAAGCTTAACAATGTCGGCGTAGGACGATACAACGATAGAACTCATGCCGAGTACTTATGTAATTTGTTTAATACAAATTCAACGTACGTGTTATCTGTTAAACAGTCTTTCCGGCAACATAGTGGATGATTCAATAAACTTATATTCTTATAGCAACAAAATTATAAAAACAATACACGCCGGACATCGTTATCGCTGTGACGACGAAATATCTTTTTTTTTAAATCTTATTTAATCTTTTTTATGTCTTATAATTATAGCCTATGTCTTATTCTGATGTATAAGCTATATTATTGTAAAGTTTCATTGATATCCATTCAGTAGTTTTTGCGTGAAAGAGTAAAAAAAATCCATACATCCATACAAACTTTCGCATTTATAATATTAGTACGAATATGTAGACTGTTATGTATATCAGTAACCCCGCCACCACACTACTCGCGAAGTTCCTCAACGAAGTATTCGGGAAAGTTGACCGAAGTATGAAGTGCGTCGCTAAACACTCATTCGAGGTAAGGCGAGGTGCCCGTCCAAACTCTCGTATTCGCCTCGCCTCGGCCAACTTCGCGAGTAGTGTAGTGTAGTTCGTCTAGTCGCTAAATTACTCGGTCTGGCTGCGCGCAGCCAACGGGCTGCCGTGCCGCGTTTTATTGGCTACCGCAGTCGGAGATTTGTGGCTACCTAGTGCGCGGGCTCCCATACACCGTCATAATAATATGTTTAATTGGCTGTCGCAGCCTAGTGGCTGCTGTTTAACTGGCTGCCTAGTGGGCGATAGGCCTAACAATGTCAGTTACTCTCAGATAAGTCGACCCTTGTTTTCGCAAGAGTTTCGACACGAATCAATCAAAAACACTCTAGGGAAATTATGCATAGTATAAAATATTTCAAATATAAATATATGCATAATATAAAGTCTGATAAGTCAGTGAAATAGTCAGTAAATTCATTATTTTATCAAGATTTTCAACACAGTCACAAGGTCTATTGATATTACTGTAATACCTACTCAATTTAATATTTTTATATCAACACAAAGCGGTTCTGACAAGCTTTTGATGTCGCAACTACAATAAAAGACGGATCATTCGCGTCGAAGATAACGAATAGATTGCGAAATCGGATTGTGTATTTAACTATTACTGCTATTATATTTATTACTAGCTGGTGCCCGCGACTTCGTCCGCGTTAAACGATGAAAGGTACCCTTACCTTATGTCCTTTTTGGTGTCCCAGACAACGTGTATGCAAAATTTCATTGTAATCGGTTCAGAAGTTTTTGCGTGAAAGCGTAATAAACAAACAAACATACACTCACAATCACATTTATAATATTAGTAAGGAAGTAAGGATAGTGCTGTGGCTCCTTAAAAAATTAAGTTATACAGCACATATAACTTTAGCATCGTGGGCTCCCCTACCATTAGATCTTATTTTATCTGAAATTACTAACTATAATTTATTTTACAAACAGAAGCGATATAAAATAATATTTTGAAAAAGACTAAACTGTAGATTTACGTACTTAGTTTTTTATTTATTTAAATATTTCGCGAATAATAATATCCAACTAGCATTATAGTACGAACCCTAGATCGAAAGTATGTTAAATTATTAATTATTCGGCAAACTACTCCAACCGTTCACCTTGTTCTAGTCTTATTAAAAGCTTCTTCCTACCTGCTGAATAATGCATAAGGTGCATTTTACGGTACGATTTACCGTAAACTTACTACAATATGTACAACATTAAATTATACTAGAATACAATTTATAAAAATGTTGTTCTATTGTTCCTATAGTGATATTATATTATAATCTTATAATAGTCGGGTTGTATAAGGTGAAATACTAATGGTAACCTTTAATGATTAGGGTTTTATGTTAATTCTGAAATGTCTGATTTTATTTCCTTAAAAAACTTTAAAAATAAATTGCAATTTTAGATATATATTTTTATGTAAAGGTCGGCATTTTGACTTGAATTGCACCTTTTGAATCAGTAGGTTAGTAATATATGTAAATTTAGAATCAAAACTACTGAACGACTTTTGGGAAAACTTCACAGTAGTTATTACAGATTACACTTCAGTAAATTTTATTTGTAGATACATAAGTCGCGGACAATATTTAGTAATTTTTCTCATACATTGAATTGCAGCCTATATTGGTATAAAATCAACTAAAATATTTCACGAACTAAATTCTAAAATGAAGTAAAGTAGGTACATAATAAATTATTAGTTCAAACATATTGCTCTATTGCATTCGGTTGCTGTAATTATTCAACAAATGACGCCTGCACAGAGTTAAGTGATAATCAGTGTTATAGCGATAACTCAACTGGTTGTGTCTAGTTCGGTATAGATTGCTACGCCTCCAGGATTAGTTCCATTGAGAGAGATAACTCGATGCGATTGTGGTGTCATATCCTGCGACATGGACGGGAAGAAATTAAGTTAAATACTTAGCATTTTGTTAAATGAATTGGCAATAAATAGAATTATGACGCACATACGACTACGATTAACTTATTTATTTAGATGTGCACTGAGAATGGAGGCTCCAAGTTCTAGGAAAGGTGTAGTATTGACTTTAAATGACCTCTTTAGTCAGTGCTCCCATTAGCCTGAGTTACTGAACTTTGAATATGGACCCTTTCTGTGCCTTTCGTCTTAATGCAAACAAATAATATTATTACTAATACAACTAATAGTTGATATTGATTGAAAAATGTGAATTCATCCTACATTTATGAAAAAAAAAATCATTATCATTTCCAGTCGGAAATGAAGCACGGTTCGAGGAGGCAGTATTTTTATTTGTTTATAATATTTTATTTTTATTTAGTATATTATTATAGGTAATTTTATTTGTTAGAAAAGTGTGAATACATTCAAAAAATTACAATTATGATTACAACCCTAATGTACCTGATCTAATTTAAGTCAATCTGTTGGTTGTTTATAACGAAGATAAAGTAGATGGTCTTGGCAGCATTATTAATGGGTGTTATGGTAAACAAGTATAAACTTAATTATGTTGATAGCTAAGTGTAAAAACAAAAGATCACGGCATGTCTATGGATCATTAACAACCTATCAGTAATTTTTTAATTCTATTTTAAAAGTTAGGCTGAGCAATTAAATAAAAAAGATATTAATAAGATTCAGTCTAAGGTTTCCAAGTCATACTTCCTAAGAAAGAGGGCTTAGGAAATATGACTTAAATTAATTTAGCTTTTCTAACAAAGACAATTTATAGTTTTAATAAAAATCTATAAAAAAGTCACAGACACTGTTTCTCGTGTAGTAAGTAAACAATAAAAAAATCAAGTTTTTCATTTCATTTCATATGGCAATAAACTTTATACGCTGACATGGTTAGTGGAAGGATTTGATTAAAAAATAATATTAAAGTCGTTGTTTTCTTATTCAATTCTTACGGTGAATAAATTGGCCAACAGATATTTTTTTCATTAATTCAGAATAAGCAATTATTTCGAAGACCGTTTAATTTATAGTTGTTCGCTAGTGACAGATAGTCACTTGGAGAAAAATTAAAAATGATTAAAACCACGTACTCGGAAACCTTTTCATAAAATATGCTCACTTTATTATGTTCCAACCATAGACTTTGATTGTGTGTTCAATATAAACAATTTATATTCTAAGTTTTTTTTCTCTCTCTCTTTTAACTGTAGCTATAATGATATGTATTTGATGTTACTTAGAATAACTTTCATTGGTGCAGGCTGTGCCAAGTGTTACTTGACTTAGGGCCTCTTTCACGAACTAAAAGTAAAGTGTTGATTAGTTACTTTTAGAAATCATTTTCTATTTTATTGAATTATGCACTCGGTTTACTGCATCATTCGATAGGCGAATTTTTATTATTATTTTCTATTTAATGTTTGGGACGTTTACCGTACAAACAAAGGTATATCAGCTAAATTATTCCCGGTGACAGGTGACTTCAAGTGACGGTTTAGCCTAATTGACGTTCGTGAAATAGGCGCTTAGATGATTAAGATTTTATTTGATTCCTGGCTCGTCGGAGGCCTTGTGATAATAAATAAATAAATAAATAAATAAATAAACTAAAAATGTTACTAAAATGTTCAGATGTCATTGACTAAATTTATGATAATACAATTTGAAGGCTTTTAAATTCTTTTAAAAGTTAATAGACCTTCTGATTTTAATAACAATATTCGAATAGAATAAAGACTTCAATTAGGACAGTTACAAGATAATTGTTGACATTACAAAATGGAGCTTACTGACTGTTATGAATTATCTGTCGAATGTGTCGGTTGTTGGTTTTATTGAGTAATTTATAATACAAGTGGGAGATGTATTGTACAAGGATAACGGCTCCTACGCGTTGCAGCCATCGTAAATCTGGGGCTGGTCTAGACAATGTTCGCCGACTGAACCCGAATTACGAATTAAGTTAACTGCCAAATAAACGTCTGTGGGTGAGGCTGGCTGAAATTGTACATATGGTAGTCAACCTACTGATATTGCAATAGTTGTAAACTACTTTTGAATATTGCAACGAAGTCGTGTTGACAGCGCCACGAAGCAATTCTTCAGCATCTGATTTGGTAACATTATAATGATGGATGTAACCATTTTGTCGACAGTTGACAATGTCGACAGACATGCTCACAGTCCATTTAATTGTAGATGGCCAACGTAGCCATAAGCAACTCCACAGGTGCTGAATCGCTGCTTAAAAACTAAAGGGTCACAAATCAAAATTACACTTTTTACAGGAGAGCCAATCGAAAAAAATTAAATTATTTTCATCTATTTTATTTCTTATTAGATATATATAAAATATATGCATATTATACATCGTTAGAAGCGTATTTTTAAGTAGCATTAAATGTTTTAAATATTTTTATAATAAACTGAATAGTAGAAGAGATATAAACATATAAGTTACTTTTGAATATATATAAAATGATCAAAATATACTAAATATGGAATAAAACAACCATAATTCTTTTTGCAACATACAATATGAAGGATTGTGATTGTATTTTTGCAACAAAAACATTTTTGGATTTTTTGGTTTTATGGTCCTTTAGTTTTTAAGCAGCGGAATGTCCTTGAAAAGTCCGTTATTTCTTGATTTCGATTTCTCAAGTAAAGTTTGCTTGCTTGCTAAATTTTAACAAATTCTTAATTGTCGATATAGATAATTTCGATAGTAAATCATACTTTTTCTGGTATTTGAGAATATCAATACAGAATGATATTACTATGGTCGTTAACAATATGCTGTCTCTATTGATAGCTTTGAGAGGAGCATTAGTCTTGGGTTTTCATATTCACAATGTTTGTCGAAATTTGACCATAATCGCTTCGGAGATCAAATGTAAAAAAAAAAACAGTACCTATCCAATATTTAGGTAATAATAAAAAAAAAGAAAATCTGTTTACAGAACGGTTTTTCCTGAAGGTACCGATTTTATTTACGAGTAGTTAATTAGGAACAATCCCGGAACAACGCCATATTTTTTTATCCAGAATTCATAATGATAATAAGGTCAAAGGTGTAATGACAGTTTACTTATTAATTTCAGTCTGTTTGTAATCAATCATATGTGTTACGTTGTCTCATATCACGATGCCAGTTTCAACGATGAAGTAATACTGCTCAATTAGTTGCTATGAATATTTGACACCATAACTAGAAAGCAAGCATTGCGCGAATTAAGTGCGGTTTAGTCATTTACGAACAATATTTGTTTCATTATTAAAAATATGGCTTTTTTTAATGAAATGTTTTGATACTTGTATGGGATCTACATTTATTATCAATCAATACTAATAATAAATCTGTAAGGGTTGGTCATGGAGTAAGTTACTTTGTTTTCAGAGAAACTAAATTGACCATTTTTAGAATTTTTTTCTGTATGTATTGTATGTATGTAAGTATGTATGTTCCTCCATAACTCTTAAACGAATTAACTGATTTTCATGAAACTTGGTAGATAAAGATTTAGACGTACGGGACACAGGATAGGCTACTTTTCTTTTTCGCGGGCGCCAGCTATAGTTTAATATATAAATAGGGTTTTATTTATGTTTTTTTTTATGTACCTAAACATATAGACCATGGGATAATGTTTAAGATATAATTTCATTGTTACTGTATTTAGCATTGTTTCTTTATATTAAAAGAAAAGATAGCTATAAATTAATATGGAAACTAAACTAACGTTGATTCAGCCAACAAATTGTGTACGGTTAACACCGAACATTAATTTTCTATGACATGCATTTTTAGGTATGTATCGATCTGCACTTTGATCGCGACCCAGATTTGTAATATTTTAAAACGTCGCAGATCGATATGCAACTTGCAATGTGTTAAATCTTATGCAGGTCGTTATTTAGTGTTCAATTAGACTTAATCCAGTTAGCCCGGTGGTTTGATTTGCAACCCTTGCAAATCAAACCACCGAAACTCACTGACATAATATATTACACTAACTGGTGTCCGCGACTTCGTCCGCGTTCTCTATACTCTATCCTATAGCCTTCCTCGATAAATTCACTATCCAACACAAACAGAATTTTTCAATTCGAACAAATAGTTCTTGAGATTAGCGCGTACAACCTAAAAACAAACAAACTCTTCAGCGTTATGTGTATATTGGTATAGATTATTACATTTGCATCTAATAAAATCTTTTATAAATGTTACAACCAGCTGACGATCCACTTGATGGCAGGTGGCTACCGTCGCACGCATCACACTTGCAGTACCTGTGGCTTTGCTTTTATTATAGGCGACGGTAACTACCTATTCTACCTACCATCAAGTGGACCGTCGCCTGTTTTCCGACCTTAACTTAAAAAACACAGTCAAAACGCCTATTAATGCGACAAATAGGTTTGTCGCAAGTACACGAAAAATACTAAATTATGTTTATGGTACCTTTTCAAATTCAAATTAGTCAGGAATATTATTAGTAGGCAAAAACCTAAATGAATATTTATAATCTCATTGTAAATATGATAGTTTACGTGGGCTTTACCGCGCTTAATACGTGCCTGGTGACATTGGTACCGATTTACATACTGTAGCGTAGCGAAACTATGTTCATATTTGATAACTTTAACACGTATTCTTGTTAGCTGAATTATCCACATATATCACAAATAGTTTATTAGTTATTTATAGGTATCGCAATTCGTAACTTTCCTCAAAGCTAGCAGCAGTAATGAGAGAAATATTTCTAATACATTACAGAGATATTTGGTTGATTTACATGACTGTAATATAGGGCTTCAAATGTTAAAATTGTATGTTAGGTTTCATATGCATAGCAAAGTTCATCTCAGGTTTATCCAGAATCTAGATTAAGATTTTTTTTTATGTTAAGGTCGACAGACAGGCTGACGGTCCACTTGATGGTGGGTGGCTACCGTCGCCTATAACTCAAGTAACGCCATAAGTGCTACAAGTGCGCTGCCGACCATAGAAGGATTAAGGATAAGGGATAAGAAAGGGAAGGGGTAATGGGCCCTGGCATCCCTTACTCACAAACCAAAAAAAAATCCAGATTTTTTAATATCGTGACAGACAAATGACAGACAACACTTTGTCTGTCACATGATGCGAATCCGCCAGCACTGTTTTCATTAAAAAAAAAACACACACACACAATGGGTACTATGTATCATATTGTTTGGGTTTAACTTTAAAGGATAATTTTAATATAATAATATTAACTATTCATTTAACAATTCAAAGGAAATAACTCAGAATATTTACATAAGAAACCAGAAACAAATCATGAATATAGGTTATCGGCGAAACAGTCCATTGTATTTTGACAAATCTTTGCTCGCTAGTTCCCATTATCTAGAATGTAGATGCATAAGAATTGACTTCGACTGCGCATGACAAATGACACCTAGACCTTAACCGGTAAATAAAGGGCCTGTTTCTTTAAATAACATGGAACAAAGCCCTGTTTGTCTGTCGATTTGCAAAATTCTTCAAAATTCAGATTTAAATGCAGACATGTTTTGTGCATTTTGTATAAAATTTTATTCATTCCAAAAAAATTATTTCCTATTCATTCAAGTTATTTATTATTTATTATTAAATGCTTATTATTTTTATTTTATTTTATTTTATTTTATTTAATCACCTTCGATCATATATATTATCCAATGTTTAGCTTTAGGTTATTGCAAAATATTTATGCAAATCAGTAGATATAAAATTACAACTAGATATCCTTTTAGAAAATATTCGTACAATGTAATGCAAAGCTGTCCCAGGGGAAATTTCAAACCAGTTATATTATCGTTTGTTGTTTAATAACTACATAGTATATGATCCTAACACTAGAGAATTTTTCATGAAGGTTTTTATAAACATTTTCAAGATTCATTTTCCGTTTTTCTATGAGTTATATAATAGGTTTTTTAGCCTGAATGTTAAAGATGTATTTAGACCTTTTAATATGGCGCATGTTATGGAGTAGTTTGCAACGTTTGGCTTCACCCGTGTCGTTTTTAAGGTCAACTTTTGGTCCATTGAAATTTAATATCAGATATAATTTAACGTAATTTAACATCAGATTTATCTACGATACAGAAAGAATCAGATTTGCGATGTGGGTTTCAGATTAACAGCGAAATAATCATAATTCATATAACCTCTATACTACAGTCAATTAAACAAAGCTAAACACATTTGTCCGCTAGATTTAGCATCCGTCAAAGCGCTTAAAAGCTAACCGCGATGCCACAAATAGGTCGTGGCTTTAGCGCTATTAATTACACCAGATTCTATTAGAATTTAGAAGTACTAATATAATAATATTTCTATAGGTAATTTGATTGACAAATTCTGGTAATTAAATAAGGCTGGTAAAAAATGAGGTTCTTAATCTCTTTAAAAGTTAAGTTTTGGGTTAACACGACTGTAAAAGATATTCACAAATATTTTATCTTGTTCTAGCTTTTGCCAGCGCCTTTTTTTCTTAGCTGTTAAAACATTTATTCAATATTTATTGCTCATAATATATTTTTGCTAAGCGTTAAATTTTTAGATTATTTTATTTTTATTTTTAGATAATCCCAGTACCTTGTTTCTTGATCGGTTCAGTAGAAGGCGAAAAATCGTTACAAATAAATAAAGAAACAAGCTCGCTTTCGGATTTATATTATAGTAATCAGTTTTATAAAATTATTATAGACAGAAACTAAAAATTTTGATATGAATTAACTGAGGTTATGTACATCTTTGAACTCAAAATCAACAGGGTCTGTCATTTGGTGGGTATTTCAGACTGAGTCGCCTGGCTTCACTTCGCAATGATGACAAGTAAATTCAATTAGCTGCTTAGCAATACAATTTTCTATAAAGACATACCAGGTTGCAGACAAAACGGCAATTTGTCTTCGTTTGTAAGACAAACACACGTAATATAAAGTACTTCTTATACACACAAGCTTTCCAATACATAAATCTTACTATTTTCGACACCGTCTAATCTATTGCCGATCGCGAATAGAAGTTATATTTACGTGGGACCACGCAATTACTTGGCGATCGTACTGCAATTAACTTGCATAATCCTTTTATGCACATAATATACAGTAATAAATTACTGTATGCATAATATACAGTAATTTTTACGCACCAATTACCTCGGATTTAAAACGACTTCATAGATAATTATAATATAACCAGCTGGTGCCCGCGACTTCGCCCGCGTTAAAAGTAAGGGATGTGTAGCGCCTGACTAAATGTGTAAAGCAATATAACGTCTGACATCTTTGTTGTTATAAAATTTTCAGGAGTTGTATTATTTTTAGTAGATAGCTGGTGCCCGCGACTTCACCCGCTTTAAAAGTAAGGGATGTGTAGCGCCTGACTGAATGTGTAAAGCAATATAACGTCTGACATCTTCGCTGTTATAAAATTTTCAGGGGTTGTATCTTTGTTTTTAGTAGATAGCTGGTGCCCGCGACTTCGCCCGCGTTGAAAATTATATACTAAAACCTTCCTCTTGAATCACTATCTATTAAACTTTATCACATCTTCGTTTGTTTTTGGATAAATTAACAGCAAATACAAAAATGTTGAAAAAAATAAAAATTTACATAGTTAAAAATTTACTTAAGAAATAATGTGTGTCGAACACATTATTTCTTAAGTTATTGTCTATCAAATTATTTATACACACATTTTGTAGAGAATTTAGTGCAGATTGTTTTTGTCATGGACAGATTTCTTTTATCTCTAATAGATTCAAAATAAATTGAAAAAACCGCAGATCGGGACACGTTTGGGGAGGAAAAGGGGGGAAGGGAGCGGGGGAGGGGATGACACCGGGCAGAATCGTGTTCAGCAGGGTCAAATTAGTCTAAAAAGATCCGGTGGCACAAAGTTTCACAAAATGCCGAACAGTGGTTTTAAAAAAAAAAATTCACTGGTCTAAGTAATCACTTTTAAAAATTACTAAATTGAAAATTTCGTTATACCCAAACACTAGACTATTAAATGGGTCACCTAAAAATAATTACCTAAATATCTAAATTTAAACTATAAACGCTTAATCTAATTAAATAAATATTGGTTATTTAAAATAGCATGTCATCGCACTTTTATAATAATGTATGCGCTGTTGTGTGCAGTGCGTGAGAGAGTATTGTGGAGCAAAAAGAAAACATAATATAGAAGTGGTACAATTATCTAATCCGATAAACAATCTTTATTGCTGCAATTTTTTGTTTGAGTCGGAGAGTTAAAAATTGCTAGCAGTAAAACATGAACAACTACTAACAACAAGTGGTTTTTATGGTTAAAGCGCAATAAGCGCTTCGCACTTTTTTTTGCAGCATAAAACTCTTTCTCAGGGCAAATGTTTCTACTGCGAAATGTTATTTTTTCCTGTTATTCTCGTGTGAGAGAATCTAAGCAATGCTACTGAAATAGCAATACTTTTATTACACACTGTGGAGCCGAGATATATTAAAATCCATGGTATTATTGTTAACAGTTTTATGTTTTTTATAGTAAGTAACAGGGCACACTGCGTTTTGCAGAGATTTGGCCAGTAACCACCCCCTTACAGAAGACCACCGTGAAATAAATATTCTCTCTCTCTCTCTTTGTGCCTCTTCAGTCCTGAAGGTTAGCCGTCAACTTTCCTGAACCAGTCTCTGTCAAGAGCCAACTGGAATAGCTGGAAATAGGCACTAACCTCAAACTAACCTAGATAAATAATTGACAACAAAGAATTACTCGATTTCAAACTTTCTAATTTAGTACAATAAAATTAGCGTGTCTTTACAAATTCATTTGCTATCTACTTTACAAGAGACAGAACAAAACTGATAAGTGTATAAATAATTAGTTATGCAGATTAAAATCATGTTATGAAAATTTTTGAATCACCTGCAATAAAATTAACATTAAATTATTCATTGGGACAACGTGTGGGACTAAACGGCCAAGATATATAACAGACAGACAATTATATGCTAATTTTATTTAGATCTGAACGAGATGCGGAAATAAGGCGCCACCAACCGGCCCAAATTATCACTATCAATACTTATAAGGCGGTGGAAGCTAATTGTTTGAAGCTAAAAGATGAATGGTCATCTAAAAACTTCCTGATCTGATAAAAGACTAACAAGTATGACACAGTCCAACACAAAATTACATTGTGGTAGACCTTGGGGATCATCTTACCCATAGGGGTTTTTTTTAAAAAAAAGAAATATTTTAATGACTAATAACTAGTAGTAATTGCCTTTATTTTTGGTTTACCTTGAAGAATATATATTTTACAGCGATTCCCGCTTAAGGGGATCATCTCGTTTTAACATTTTGATACAAATTTTTTAACATTATGATATCTACTGTTCGTTGGTGGTCGATATTTTGATTTCGATGTAAACATCTTTGAGTTTGTTAAAAGGATCGATTCAGCAACAATAAACATTCGAATTGATGCTAAAATCGATTAGAGATGTAATCGATGACTCACACGTTAAGATCGATTAGAAGCGTGGGCTCGACTGTGAAATCACGAACCTGCTTAAGTTAACGTGCGGAACTAATCACTTATTTTGTAGTTCTGAAATAGTCGGTTTTTACCAATGAAAATCTAATTTTCCATTCCATAAACGTATTTCTTACTTCCAGCTGTGGGTTGAATTAGTCTTCCAATTTGCTAATTTAAATTTTTTTATAAGCACTAGAGAAAAGCGCTATTAATTGAAGCGCTAAAAGAAACAATTTACTTGTGTTTTAGTGATATACTTAGCTTACAAAAGTTTTGATGTAAATAACTTCGAAATGTCATAAAAAAACATTTTAACAATGATTTGTTAACTATTACTTAGCTCAAAGACGGTTGCCAGCGGGTTTACAATAAGAAACAAAGACGGTTGCAGAAAAGTTTAAACGAGGTGTAAAATGTAACAGTTTGCTTCACACAAAAGAAAATCCGGCAAGTTTAAATTTTATTTGAGCACCCAACTCATGGAAACATGCCTTTGAAACACCAATAAATATCACAACATTGTTTTAAAACAAGAAAATATACTATCACGTTAGGTACACTTGCAAGGAAAACGTCGCGATAATGAAGCCTATATTCCTAAAGGAGTTACATACATTATTTGAGTGCCAAACAACAGCTACTTTTAATACAATGATGCTTAACTAGGACTTAATGTTGATGACTTTCTTAGATATCGTGTTTGTAATTATAATTTTAACAATAACAATGCATTAACGGTAGAAGGAGGTCACAGTGTGATGTTCCATAACGGATCAAAACAAATAATGCTGGTTTGTTATTTGTTATTTTTACTAAGAATGAAAATTCTGGAGACTACAGTCGAAAAGTCCGGTGGGCCAACCACCTGCTCGCTGGACAGATGGCCTCAAAAGTAAAGGACTGAGTGTCTGAGTGTGGTTGCCCTCAATCAAAAAGGCCTACGTCTAATAATAGACTTTTGTGAATTAACATTTATGATGATAAAACTCTTAGGGCCTCTTTCACCAACTACAAGTCAAGTGTTGATTAGTTACTTTTAGAAATCATTTTCTGTTTTATTGAATTATGCACTCGGTTTACTGCATCATTCGATATGCGATTTTTTTTTATTATTTTCTTTTCAATGTTTGGGACTTATACCGTACAAACAAAGCTATATTAGCTCCATTATGTATCCCCGGTTACCGGTGACTTTAAATGACAGTTAGCCTACTTGACAGATGGTGAAAGAGGTGCTTAGGTAGATTTTAATCGACCAATTACAATGATGACGAATAATTAGTTGACCACAAAAAATCAGACTTCGAAATGTCACTCAGACAAAATGTCAGATTAATTTTGCCATCTTGGTCTTTACTTTAGGATTTTTGAAACACTATAAATCTATAGTACATCATTTTTATTATACATATTGAGATTTAGCCAACGTAAGTCAAGTAAATTAATTATTCGATCAGGCGGTGGAAACTTAAATGGTGGAAATCGCATCAAAACCCGTTGTGTGATTCAAGAGAAGTTGCTAGTGGCCATACAGACAGAAAACTGACGCGATAGAGACGAGACTATATGTAAATATAAGTAGTATGTAAATATATATATATGCTCAAAACTAATTTGGGCTATTTACACTCTATACCTAAGTCTATAACTTCGACTAGCTGACTGACTGATGGGAGATAAACTTAAAATTCTATATGAATAAATTAAATTGATATGCACAAAGTTATTATTAATGGTATTGGTTGGTAAAGTAAGATTTATAATAAATATAATCAGAATATCCGAGAATACTGCGTAGAACAGAAGGAATTTCCAAGCGCATAGTTAAGTACAAGTTTCAAATAAAGCCATATATTTCTAACCCACTTATCTGATTGGCATAAAGATAGCTCAGGAATCATAAAGTAACATAAACACGAAAGGTACGCTCGTCTCACGATAAAACCTTAAGTCTATCTTCAATATAAAAGCTATTATTATAACTTATTACTCCATAAAGAAAGGAACTATGATTCTTAGGGTTTAAACGGCAAAATAACCATAATTTCTTCTGAAAATATCGGCTTTACATCGTCTACTATGCGCCCACGTGTCCTACTAAAGTCGGAAAATACATTGTACAAATCCTATGCATTATTTTATAGAATATATTATTTAAACGGAAGGTAAAATCCGTATTGAACTCTGACAAAAACAATGAAATATTCAGCCACAATTGTAAATATTTTACAAACAAAAGATTTCTCCTATGTTGTTATCAGGGATGATATAATAAATCCTAATTGCTCCTATGTTGTTATCAGATGTTGAATTTTTGATTTTCATTTTTAGATCAAAATCAAACCTTCGAGAACAGAATATTTTTTGTATGAAAGGTACCCTTGTCTGTAACTTTTCTATATCCCCGACAACGTGTCATATAAAATTTCACTATGAACAGATGGAGCCAAAGCGTAACAAGCAAACAAACAAAATGACTTTGTTATTTATAATATTAAGTTAGGATTGCAGTGCGAAGCCGGCTAAGTCGCTAGTGTATTACTTAACAAAGTTATGCTTAGCTCTTACCAGGGTTAGCTTAGTGCTCGGTGTACCAGGGTAACAAGAAAACAAAAAGATACTATAAATTGCAAATTAACTTGACGTGTTGGGTTTCTCTATGCGAAATGCATAATCTACGTGATGAAATAAAGCACGGCACTCGAGGATAGAAATTTATTAATTTAGAAATATAATATGTATTTAACAAACGGTATGACAAAACATGTTACGCACACACAGGACGAGAGCTCGCTGCTTCTATACATAGAATAAAAATGTACGGTGACAGTTGTCTGCCACAGGCTCAAATATATGCGTCCTATATTTTAACATCCTCCCCTGGACGCAAACCCATTGCCATTGTAAGAGTCTGGTGCTTCGGTCGGTGTAGCCCTTTCGTGAGAACATCAGCCAACATGTCTTCGGTGCTTCTATAGTGAACTGAGATTTGCTTGTTAGAAATACGCTCCCTCACAAAGTGATAGCGTATATCAATGTGCTTGCTTCTTGCATGGTAGATGTCGTCACCTGAAATGCTGATAGCACTCTGATTATCACAGAACATAACAATTGGTATGCTAGACATGGTTGGCCAGAAGTCTTCTTCCAATTGTTTGAGCCAAATGGCCTCCTGTGTTGCCGTAGATAGTGACATGTACTCTGCCTCAGTGGTGGACAAAGCTATCGTAGGTTGCCTTTTGGAACACCAACTAATGGCGGCGCCTTGAAATGTAAAAATGTATCCAGAACATGATCTTCGATCTTCGGTATCTGTTGCCCAATCAGCGTCACAAAAACCTGTAATATTTGCATCATTTTTCTTAAAGGTAAGTTTTAAGTTTTGTGTTCCTTTTAGATACCTTAAAACCCTTTTTGCTGCTGTCCAATGTTGTATTGTAGGTTTATTATTAAATCGGCTGAGCTGATTAACAATATAGGCTATGTCCGGTCTGGTACCTTGTGACAAGTATAAAAGACACCCTATTAATTCTTGATATGGTATATCCTTCAAGACATGTTCGTTGTTTTCTGCCCTTTTCAATTGCAAGTTAGGTTCACATGGTGTACGCACTGGCTTGCAATCACTCATATTGAAGCGAGTGAGTACCTTTGCAATGTACAGCGACTGATCCAAATATATTTCGCTCTGGGCAGTGTGACATATTCTAAAGCCAATGCAATATTTGGCTTCACCCAAATCCTTCATGTGGAACTTTGTACTTAGCTTCTTCATTATCGCTGAGGCAGTTTCTTCGTTATTAAAGAAATATAAAATATCATCGACATAGACTGTAAGAATAAGTATATCCTGTTCATTAACTATACGATGGTATATACATGGATCTACTTTAGATCGTTTCATTCCTATTTCAAATAGAACTGAGTTAAGTTTCCTGTTCCATTGCCTGCTTGCCTGTTTGAGACCATAAATGGATTTGTTGAGTAAGCATACTTTGTCGCCTTCTTCAAAATATGGTGGCTGTGACATATATATATTCTCTTCGATGTCACCTTGCAAAAACGCTGTTACTGCATCCATCTGGTGAATTTTCAAATTATATTTTACAGCCAAGCCAATTACATATCTTATAGAAGTGTAGCGAACCACAGGTGCATATATTTCGTGATAATCAATGCCCTTTTTCTGTTGGTAACCTTTGACAACAAGTCTTGCCTTTAGTCTTAACACATTACCCTTTTCGTCTGTTTTTGTTTTATATACCCATTTACATGGAATTGCTTTTTTATCCTTTGGCAAGTCGACTAATGTCCAAGTGTTATTAAGCAGTAAAGATTTATGCTCTTCTTCCATTGCTTGTATCCATAGGTCTGCCTTATTGCTTTCCAGTGCTTCAGAAAGGCTTTGTGGGTCCTTGTTTAAAATACTCATGGCTGATTCGCCATTCAAACACATGAATGATGAGGGTCCTTGTTGATCATCATTCGCATGCCGTTTTACACGATGCTGAAGTGGCCTCAAATTTACCTTATTTACTGGTGGGGAATAGAATGTTTCATCGGGTGAGTATGTTTCATCATGAATGTCTTCAAACTGAACGGAATCATCTGACATAGAGTTATTTTGAGATACAATTTGTGTTTCTCTTATTTCTTCGATGCTTCCTTTTTTTGGTTCAACGTGTTCTTCAAACAAAGGTAAGTCGATAATTTTCTTTTCTTTTAATTGAGTACAATTTCCTTTTTTATATTCATTTTGCTTTGTAATTTCTTTTGTACATACATTTTCTACATTTTCACGTGAATTTTCAATTTTATTTTTCTTTATTGAAGCTTCAAGAAATAGAACATCTCTACTAATAATTGCCTTTTTTGTTACAGGATCTATGAATCTGTATCCCTTTGTACTTTCACTGTAGCCAACAAAAATCAAGTTGCGTGACTTGACATCAAGCTTGTTCCTGTTTTCTTTAGGTATATGCACCATAGCAGGACATCCAAAAATTCTCATATGGCTCAAATTTGGTTTTCTTCCAGTCCATACTTCATAGGGCGTCGCATCGGATAAAGCACAGGTAGGTGAGCGGTTCACAATGTATGCAGCTGTGGCTACCGCCTCTCCCCAGAACGTGACCTGTAACTCAGCATTTAAAATCATGCACTTAGCACGTTCTATCAACGTCCTATTCATCCTTTCACTGAGACCATTTTGCTCGGGAGTGTATGGATTAGATGTTTGGTGCAATATTCCATGTTTTTTTAGGAAAGCTTTAAAGTTGTTGTTTTTATATTCAGTTCCATTATCGCTTCTTAAAATTTTAATTTTTTTATCAAGCTCGTTCTCTACTCGGTTTTTAAATTCTAGAAATTTTTCAAAAACTTCACTTTTATTTTTGATAAGGTAGACATGAACTCGTCTAGAGTAATCATCAATAAAGGTGACAAAAAACCTTGCTCCTCCTATTGAAACATGTTTCATCGGTCCACATACATCACTGTGGATAAGTTCTAGCAAATCAGTTGCACGGGAGCCTTCAGTCGGAAACGGTTGTCTCGTTTGCTTGCCCTCGAGACAGGTTATGCAGGTAAGGTTTTCCTTTTTCGGTGATAATTTTACACCTTCTGAACAGTTAGGTATTTTACTAACACTCTTAAAATTTAAGTGACCCATTCTTTGATGCCACAGGTATGTATCATCATTATCGGACTGAGCTGCCAGCATAAGTTGCATTTCTTTATCTCGGTAAGTATTTAATTGATAAGTTTCATTAAACAGATTTGCATTTGCAACTAATTTATTACATGAATTGTAAATATTACAGCCCTTCTCGTTAAATGATACTTTGCATCCATTTTTAATTATTTTACTAACAGACAGCAAATTCGTTTTAAGTTCTGGTACATATAAAACATTCCTCACCTGTATTGTTTCAGTGGTGCCATCTTTTGAATTTACCTTAATACTTGCATTACCACAACATTCAACTTTCAATACTTTATTGTCTGCGATTGTAATGCACGGTACGGGTGACGGAGAGACATTTGTGAGCCAATCCCGGTGCATAGTCATATGCATGGACGCTCCGGAGTCTATATACCAGTTCTGCGAGTCTTTTGTCGTAGACGCTGAAAAAACTGCTATATAACCTGTTTTTTTATTATTTGATTTTTTATGCCAACAATTTTTACTGAGATGGCCATGTTTATTACATGTAAAACACCTTGGGCCTTTTTTATATTTTTGCTGATCATTTGGGGGTAGATATTTTTTTGTGTTTGTATAAAGAGCGGTAGTGTCTGATGTATTTACTTCTTGTAACAATTTATTTTTTACTAAGTCAGCACTAATCTTCATACCGGAACTTTCCAATCCCATAATCATCGGCCTGTACATCTCTGGCAGCCCTGCCAGCATTAAAGTGCCCAACCACTCATCGTCCACATTGAATTTTATATTTCTTAATTTATGTGCGGCTGTCATTATTTTGTTCACGTAGTCTTCCACTGACAGACTACTTTCTAAATTGGTGTTAATTAATTCTTTCAATAAACCCACTTTCCGAGTTAATCCGCTATCCTCGAACGCTTTTGCTAAATTGTCCCATACCTGTTTTGCATTTTGAGCTTCTTGTATGTGAACATATAATATCGGATCCACAAGTAGTATCAATTTCGACTTTGCTTTGATGTCTTTTTTAATTTTGTTTTGGTCGTCCGATCCCGGTTCATTTAAAATGCAATGGAATAAATCTTCGTGTTGTAGGTATGCTTTGACTGCAAAACTCCAACTTGCCCAATTGTCACGACCCGTGAGCTTCTCAATAGACATCATTGTGTTATTACTTGACATTTTATTTTGTTTTTACACAATATAAAAGCTGAAATTGCTGAAAAAAAGAAAAATTGTTCGCGCACGTTGCCGGTGTGACGCAATATTGAGGTTACCTACGAAATTTTACTTTTACTTATTACTTGTTTAAAACTTTGCAAAACTTGAAAAATAACATTTATTAACAGGAATGGGGCGGCCCATAACCTGATGAAATAAAGCACGGCACTCGAGGATAGAAATTTATTAATTTAGAAATATAATATGTATTTAACAAACGGTATGACAAAACATGTTACGCACACACAGGACGAGAGCTCGCTGCTTCTATACATAGAATAAAAATGTACGGTGACAGTTGTCTGCCACAGGCTCAAATATATGCGTCCTATATTTTAACACTACGAAGTACTGATTACATAACGTAAATGAGGTGTTTTGCCAACGACATAATTTAATATCATAATAAATATTATGAGGTGTTGAGGACTCGACGACATTCTAATACCGTTTGTTGACCCGAATCATTCATATATCGGTAAACTAAGAATTTATGATGTCCTTTCTTCGTAATTACTGTCATCAGATTGCCAGGAAAAAACCACATTATATGGTAATTCGTTTCAATTTTTAAAGACTATTTAAGTGGAAACAAAGGTTAAATGCAAAAAAATATGCATTGTTTAATAAAGAATTTACCAAAAGCAATTGCTTTGAAAAAAAAATATACTATAGGTATTTATTAAATATTATGTGAAAGACAAATTCTATTGTTTAGAATTTTCTTTAAAGTTTAGAAACTCTACAAGAAATATTATAACACAAGAAAACTTTTATTGAAATCTATTTCGAAAACGGCTTACGAGTATTTTTCATATAAGCGTTGAAGGTCAAATCGTGAATGTCATTTGCCTAAGTAAATCCCTAAACAAAAGTCACAAACCCTATTGCGATTTCACTAATCAGTAAAAATTTATTATAGCTTGTCATTTGTAGAGAACTCTCTACGAAGAGTTATCGACTCTCATGTTATAGTTATTACATATATATTATATTAATATAATAACTGTGCATTACTTAATGATGTTATGAAAATATAATAATTATGTACCTCCATTGTTTATATTATATTTCTATGTATAATTAGTAAGATTAAGAATAATAATAAGCTAAGAGGATAAGAAAATGGGGAATGGGGAGAAGGAAATAATATGCGAAACACTTGCCGGAATATTTAAAAAAAATAGTGAGAAAGAATAATGAAATCTTTCATTTTCTTACTCAAAAAACGAAAAGATTAAATATCTGATAAACAGATTAAAAACTAAAGCTTTTCTTAAGAACTATCTAAGTATAAATTTGGACCTAATAATAATTATTATTTATTGTTCGGAAGTACGGCACCGCGCGGTTCGCGTTGACCTTTCCGTTCTGATAAGATAGTGTTGTTACCGAGTAACTCCACACAGCGAAACAATTATACTCGTTAAAATGGGTTGAGCAAAGGAAAGAAATTCTCATACAGTGTTATCTACATTATTTGTTGTACCTTGTATAAATAATATCAATAAATTCATTTAACAAATAAAAAGTATTTGAATTACATTGAGATATTATAGAAATAAGTATGTACACTCTCTCAGATAAAATAAGAACTAAAGATAGACCCCTGTGGATGGCAGAGAAAAGCAGGTAAAATTACGCCTCGCCTTGTTAAAATATTTACGAAATTCGCAGTGAAAAGGTAAAAAAAATCAGTCTTCGACAAAATAAAAAACAAGATTAAATTACATTTCAATCGTAAGTTAACTTGGAAACAAATATCAATACTAATATAAATCTGTAAGTTACTTTGTTTTCAGAGATATCGTGTTTATAGGCTCTATACATGATACTGAAACTAAATTGACCATTTTTAGAATTTCTTTGTGTATGTATGTATGTATGTATGTAAGTCTTAAACGAATCAACTGATTTTCATGAAACTTGGTAGATAAACATTTAGACGTACGGGACACAGGATAGGCTAGTTTTAAATAAAAATGAAATATTATGGCAACACCAGTCTATACACTACTTATAAAACCGACTTCACTTTATTGTCCGTAAAATTCTGTCTTTATTTTTTTATTTGATCTGAGTGTGACACTAAACCGAATTGTTCAACAAAATTAATATTGGGCTAGTTTTTGGGGATATTTTTTTTATGGAAAAATTACATTGTGACGAAACTTCTCCAATCGCGAATATCGCGCGCCGAACTGTACTTACAACACCAAGCGATTATTTCCGATTAACTCAAACCGAATGAACTATCGATTTTTTTGTAAACACTAATACACAACACAATCGAATTTATCTGCCGTTAAAAACACCGTAAGCTCTCTAGGAATTTCTTTTTATCGTGGTTTTTAATCACTCGAATAAACTACGCATCGGCCTTATCACTCCCATCAATAAAGCTGTCAACTTTTATACGATCAGTTATATCATGTTCGATTTTCGATTTTAAATCGATATAGCTCTTAATGAACTTGTAATAAATATTCTCGAAATCATATAAATCAAAATCCCCACAGTCACGATCGTGTGTAAGGTGTTTCATTTACAATTATAATTATAAAAGGGGAAGATATGATTTTTTGTATGTTTGTAATGGATAAACTCAAAAACGACTGAAGTGATTTGAGAAATTCTGTCTACATTATCAGCGAGTAATGTAGGCTGTATTTTATTTATAAAAAAAATAGAGATCCTATGAAAATTACAATAATGTAAGCCAAGGTATTAAAAATTTGCCTAACTATAAAAGTCATTATTTGGCTAACCTACTACATTATTTTATACTCATTTTACTCCAACATCATTCTATACGTCTAAGGGCCTCTTTCACCGTCTGTCGAGTAGGTCACCAGGGATAATGGAGCTGATATACCTTTGTTTGTACGGTAAAAGTCCCAAACATTAAAAAGAAAATAATAAAAAAAATCGCCTATCGAAGGATGCACTAAACCGAGTGCATAATTTAAGAACACATAAAATTATTTCTAAAAGTAACTAATCAACACTTTACTTGTAGTTGGTGAAAGAGGCCCTAACTGTTATAGTTACTTTACAATAATCGTTTTTTTTTAATAACTATTTAAACCTTTATCTTATTTCTATTTTATCTACTACACGTATCTACATACAATGTCTAGAGTAATATTCTCGTTAAAAAATATTAAATTTAAAATCGATACAATTCCGTTCAATTCTTTTAGATCTTTCTCTGCCGTGATTCGAAGTTCTAACAAAAGAGGCTGTGAGTAAGGATAGCAATTGTTGAAGAAGCTCAATGGCCGGGTTCATTGTGCACTGCAGTGCAATGAAAATGGAATCGCGCTAGAGATTGTATCGTAATATCATGATTACATTACATATAAGTATGTTGGTAGGTTGCAGTTGTAATGTTATATTATGATTTAGGAGATAGGGTTAATTATTTTAAAAAGTATGTAATTACTTTTAGTTATCATGGCAGCGTGGTGGCAGGGCAAACAGCGTACCTTTATTTGACTGGGTGGGATGGGGGCAACTTTAATAGGTAGTATAGTTATAGTTAATAGACATCTAGTGGACCTTCAACCTGACTGTACATTGTATCACTAATCACTGTAATCACTACATATTATAAAACAAAGTCCTCCGCCGCGTCTCTGACTGTATGTATGTATGTCTGTTCGCGATAAACTCAAAAACTACTGCACCGATTTACATGCTGTTTTCACCGATGGATAGAGTGGTTCTCGAGGAAGGTTTTAGTATATACCTAATTTGCATCCGTGCGAAGCCGGGAATAGGCCGCTAGTTCTAGATAAAGATTAGATTAAGAGCGGGCATAAAGAGAAATAGCCAATCCTAGATTTGAATTTTATCTAAGTAAACAAAGTCTAATTTAATTAATTTTTTTAAATAGATAAATACATTATAAATGAAAGTGACGTCTGTAACCGAAAACATAATATAATGAAATTTTCTCGATAGAAAAAAATCACAAAGTGAGCTCTCATTTCCATTGATTTTAGTTTTATTTTCAAAATGACACACATTACAAAGCTAAAAGTGTATCAGTAATTTCACTTCACATATTATCTAAGGCTTTATGTAACAATTTTTCATTTGACATTGTAGTTTACGAATAATTAATATTTAATACTTTTGGCACTTATGACATCTTTATTGAGCGAGTTGCGCTATCTTCCGTCGCATGTTGTGCGTAGTTCTACGTATTTTGTGTCACTGTCATGTCCAAGGGGCCACGCGGGTGAAATTACAAATTTTGTTTGCTTTATACGCATTCTTAAGATAGATTTAGATAACTAGATGCGCTTTCAGAGTAAATTCATCGATTTAGATACGATTATTTATAGTTAAGTTCAATTTTTTTTTATCGAGTAACTATAATCAAAAACTCATTGAAAATCATTTCTAAAACCTCGTTAGAGCTCGACTACATGATTAAATAATCTATCGCTAAAAATGAATTATCCCCCGCAGTGAATAAATGAGCAAATTCTTAGATATTTTACTTACGCTTTATTTGTACCGTTGTAAAATAGTCGAAGCTCTTGAATAATGTTACTTGTAACTATATTAAAAATAAAAATATATAAACCTATTTAGGTTTGCTGTGCATTTGCTGATTTGCATTTGCTGTGGTGTTTTGATAATAGAAAAAGAATTCTTTTCATATAGCGAAATGAAATAGTTACAGCAGTCATTAATTGTCGGAAGAGCTTGTCTGAAAGTAGAAAGAAGTCACCTGGAAGCGTTTTATGGAATAAAACAGAACTTATGCTGTTGTGTTTTGGTGGGCACAATTTTCTTATGTAATTCTAACTGAAGGTTGCATGTTTTGCTTTCTCGCCGCCCTTCAGTAACTACTTTCAAAAACTACTGCAGAGATTTTGATCTCGTATATTACGCGAAGAAGTCGCGAGTAAAAACTTGTAGATATCTTAACATTTTAAGTGTCAATAAATTACTTAATACGTATGCCTAACTGCAGAATTCTTTGAAAAGTATTTCCACAGGGTCCGAGGGTCGTAAAAGAAAGAGAATTTTATAGTCAGTTTTATAATCATGCTCGTCCAATGCCATGTAATGTAACATTACGTTTACAGTTTCTAAATAGTAAAAAAATTGAGATTAAAATTTTATTCTCATACAAAATATACTGCACAAATATTTTAAATCAATGTTTTAAATTCTTTGCTCAGGTGAATTCCTTCTCTCTCCTATATATTTAAATCTATAACAATTTATAAATTGTAGTCAATAACTTGAGCTTTAACACCTGAAAACTTGAATAATTAATAAAATAATAAATAATGTCTTATCATGAATCATGATCTCAACGTTACTTAGGCGAAAAATATTCAGAACATGTTCTATCTGTGTACCTAGTTTCATCTAAATAAGTATGATGCTTTCATAAATAAAATAGAAATTTTACAACACACTAGTTATGTAGCCCTAAATTCAAATAAAAGCAAACAATGAAGTCATTGAATGGTGGTTCTGACAGATCAACAGATCCCCTCTTATTGGAAAGTAAATTTAGTTCAGTGTCGTAAACCGTTACCCCTCACAACTGATTTTACTGCTCGACTAAGTAATAAATAAATCCATTTAAAAATTAGGTTAGTAGGTAGTTAGGTATAGTAAAAAATTTACCAAGAGATTTTAAACACAGCTTATTGCACAATAGAAATATACTAGCGACCAGACCCGGATTGGAACTGGTGCAAATTATATATAAAAATGTTCCCTATTTAAGTACATAATTTTATATTTTATATAGAAAATAGAGAAAGAAATACCTTGTGAAAATTGCATTAAAATATCTTGCGTACTTATAAGAATTAAGATAAAAAACAGACTTGAATAGATTATTTAGAAATTGTATAGTTAACAAAAAAATTATAATGGTAATCCGATTTAGGCCCTTATTCTTATAATGCTTCTGCCATTATAATATAGCTATGCTATAACAACTAAATCAATTATAACGAGGTCGCGTGCGCACAACAAAACTCAGCTCATAACTATAAATTTCTAATAATAAGAGGCGAAATGTGTAGGGAGTATTTGGCAACCTACTATCGCACTGTACAATGATTGGATCCCGTGACAGATGGTGTATTTGGTCTATGAAATGCTCTATTGTTAATACCAATAATTCTGACCGACTCTAGTTTTAGGGGAATTTCTGCTTATTCACGTTCGCTCATCAATTTTTCAACAATAATGATGACAGCATCAGTTTCAATACATCTATCCGACGAGACTAATTTGTTAACAAAAACAAAATTTGCTTTAAAGTTTTATATACAGTAATACCCCGGACTTACGCGATAGGTAGAACCATAAGATAGCCGTGTAAGTCGAATTCGCGTAAGTCGGGGTTCAACTTTGCATATAGGTATGTATAAATACGTATAAAATTTGCGTAATCGGGACTAGAGTCTAAAGAAAAACAATAATTACAAGAAACATGTTTAATAAAATGTTAGATAATGAAAACAATTTACATTACTATGAATAAAACAAAGTAAACCAAAGTTTTTTTGATGTCGAAGGCTTCATATATTCTAACGCGGTGATCAAAAAGAAAAACCGCGTATCTCCGAATTCGCGTAAAACGGGGTAGTGTAAGTCGGGATATTAGTATCTATCTACCCTATTCATATTTATATAAACTATAAAAATTTTAAGAACAGTTCCTACTCATGCATTTGAAACACCTATAGAAATTCATTGTAGCTACTTAGAAGTTTATCGTAAAATAAAATTTACTTATTAGTCTAGACTAGAGATTGTAGTGATAAGATTATGGATATTTTATAATAAAAAAATCCTACTTATCATCCTTTATGAAAATACTGGGAGGGAGTTAGTTATTATCCCACAGTTCAAAATTAGAATAGGTACTGTCAAGCTTAGAATAGCTTAGAATAAAGTCAAAAAAGTACTCTTGCAAAAATCGATGGTAACTAACTAACTAAGTATAGGGCGTATAATATAATACTAAAACCACTTTGTAGTTATAAATATTTTATAGGTAAGTAATTGTCACGATTAATTGAACAACGTGGGATAAGTAGATATGTAGTTGGTTTGGATACAGCAAGTATTGCATGCCTGACTTTAACTTGATAAAATAAAGAAAGCAGATTTCTCACACGTGAAACTAATGAGAGAGGATTGAACGTCGTTATTATATTACACATGATTGAACAAATATAATACCTAATATTGAATAATGTAGACACGTTTAAAATATAAAGTTTACAATCTATACTAAATTTTATAGAGAAAAAAAAGTTATTTGTATTTTTGTTTGTAATGAATAAATTTAAAAACTACTGAACCGATTTTAAAAATTCTTTCACCAACATTATCAGCGAGTAATCCATACTATCCATACTAACTACTTAATATTATAAACGTGAAAGTAACTCTGTCTGTCTATCTGTTACCTTCTCATTCATCTCATTCCATTTTCATCCAGAAAAAAATACTTATTTTAATTTTTTTTACAAAAAAATTAAAATCATTTTATTAAAAAAAAAAAACAAAAAGCAAACGTCTGGCCAATTGAGTTATTGCTTACATATTTTTTTATTTTTTAACGCGGACGAAGTAGTGTGCAACAGCTAGTAGCTAATAATAATACAACAAATTTGAAGTTATTACGAAATGTTTGGGTAACCATACTAACATGTTCGTTTACGACAGTCACGCTTGATCTTGTTTCATTTAGAAGGCCAATAACTGAATAAATTAATACATATAGCGTGCAAAACTACACTTTCTCCTACCAAGATCACGGTCACGGCAACGTATCTTTAGCACACTCATTCATGCAAGAATATAAAAAACAAACGCGAAGCGGTATGAAAAGTATAAGCTTTACGTCATTAACTTGTTCAAAAGAGCATCTCAAAAGAAAATAACTAGTTATGAAGAAGAAATTAGAAAATATCATTGGTTGTACTTAAGATGAATTTTATTGTGTGTGGTACAATCTAACTATGTAGAAGAAATTAGAAAATATCATTGGATGTACTTAGATGAATTTTATTGTGTGTGTTACTAATGTGTGTGTGGTACAATCGAGGAAAGTTCATGCATTAAGACGGCTACAAAAATAAGATTGTTAAACTCTTGTGGTTTTAATGACCCTTAGTTTCTAACAATCGGAGCATTATTGTGGTAAATTATTACAAGCATTATCATAAATTATTTATTTGGAAAAGTATGTAGTTATAATAATTTGATAATAAATAAAACCCTTCATCGGGGTGCTTCTTCAACAGGGTTCTTCAACAGAGTGCTATAAAAAAGATTGGGTGAGTTCCTACGTGAATACCATACCACACTTACCATAACCATTTTAAGAATCATAGATAATAGTTGTATGAAATCTTCCTTGACTTGTATTGTTATTGGGATTCAAATTTCAAGTGTTTTTCTTACATACACACGTCGTTGGCTGCGTCGCCATATAATTAGTAAATAAATGGGGCGTGGCTGTGTGAACAGGGCCGTGTGTTTTACGATATGACTATATCAAAAAATTCTTCGGTCCTTTAGAATGGTGTAATTAAATTGTAGATGATATAGATATGTACCACAGCATCAAACTGTATCCCCCAATCACTTTTCTAGATTGCCTCCCACTGTGGAGGCAAATTTAAAGACGTATTCAAATCAAAAAATGTACTGGTCATTTTGATATAACTATAAATTCAGTGAGATTTTCCAGTAAATTGGCAACAATTAAGAGTATAAAGTCAAAGTAGGTCGTGGTTGACTTTTGCGCTAATAGGTGCAAAGTGAGTTTCTGGCGACGTACAGTGAAATAAGTTACTGCTCAGCTCATTAACGACTGTGACCTAATTTAGTGAATATCACATTCAACACATCAATGCGTAATAAGCGACTCACCAAAACAGTGCAGTCGTATGACGAGTAGTTTCAAATTCATTAAGAAAACTTGGACTGGTCTACCATTGTTCCTGAGAACCTAGCGCAACCTTTAACGGCATACACGAAATTATATTTTAAACCAGTGGGTAAACTAAACAGTATCACTAGACTCCATCCAACGTGTGGGTAGAAGAAACCCAACTCAACCGTGACTTCTGATTTTATAGCAAGATTTGTTTCTCAAAAACTGTACAATTTTGCTGCAATAAAATAACTTATTACCGGCTTGAACATGAGATTGCATTTTATTTAGACTTTGTTTCCTAGATCCAATGTCTATAATATTTTTAAACTTCACTTAAAATCAGTGTGAGTTTTTTAATGCTTATTGATTGTGCTCATAGGAAAAGTACTTTCATAGCAAGATTTGTTTCTCAAAAACTGTACAATTTTGCTGCAATAAAATAACTTATTACCGGCTTGAACATGAGATTGCATTTTATTTAGACTTTGTTTCCTAGATCCAATGTCTATAATATTTTTAAACTTCACTTAAAATCAGTGTGAGTTTTTTAATGCTTATTGATTGTGCTCATAGGAAAAGTACTTTCATAGCAAGATTTGTTTCTCAAAAACTGTACAATTTTGCTGCAATAAAATGACTTATTACCGGCTTGAACATGAGATTGCATTTTATTTAGACTTTATTTCCTAGATCCAATGTCTATAATATTTTTAAACTTCACTTAAAATCAGTGTGAGTTTTTTAATGCTTATTGATTGTGCTCATAGGAAAAGTACTTTCATAGCAAGATTTGTTTCTCAAAAACTGTACAATTTTGCTGCAATAAAATAACTTATTACCGGCTTGAACATGAGATTGTATTTTATTTAGACTTTATTTCCTAGATCCAATGTCTCTATAATATTTTTAAACTTCACTTAATACATATATTATTGTTTTTTAATGCTTATTGATTTTGCTCATAGGAAAAGTAGTTACTTTTCGTTGAATTTGTAGATAAACAAAAAAGGTAGCGGTCGTAAATTTAAAATTAACCCCTTACATCTAAGGAATTTCAGATTGATAGAAAATCATACAGGTAAGTAAGTATATATGTAATATGATGAAACATAAATCATTGTCTCTTGTCCACTAAGGTTTGAGAGTGGGACGTCCGTTTGCAATGAATCACGTACCGTGTCCTCGCCTACGGGCATATTTACTTCGCAAAGTGCTCTTAACTCATTTACAGATTAGTCTTAAGACATTTTCAACTTTCTGACTATCACATAAGCCTCAAGAAAGGCGCACCGATCGTACTGCAGATGTTATTCAGGTCGTTCACTGCACTATACCTACTTAAGATCGAGATGTCGCCGGAATTCATAACATCCAAAAACCAATATTGGCATACAAATAAATATTTATTTCCTTTTTAAAAATGAACATTTTCTTTTTGAGATATTTGCTTAAATCATAATTTCATTCTGTTTTTGGTCAGTCTTTGACTTTATGAACAAATAAATACCTATGTAATTAAATATGGATTACGAGTAGATCTGGTCTAAAGGTTGCTCAATGTTAAATTAATAAAAAACGATATCGATAAATTTATCAAAATTAATAGGTATAATATAATAATAACTATCAAAATTAAAATTTTTAATTCTGCTGAAAATGTAAATAGTTTATAAATAATACAAGCCTTGCTATGCACCAATAATGAAGATTTGAGGTTAACAAAGTACTTAGTTTATAAAATTCTTATCGAAAATAACAATCGCGAGAGAAGTAACAAATGAGGCTTTATATCTCAGGACGGTTTTAATGATCTTTAAGTAGGTTTATTGTGTGTGAAAAAGTTCATCGTTCCAGTGACTTTTTTTTTGTCTGTGACCAAATCTTGAACAATGTTAGGACAAGAAAATAAATGGTGCTTCCATCAATCAGGAAGATATGTTTTTGTTCAGCCGGGGATGGTATCGAGAGTCGATTATATCAAACGGGACATTGTAAACAAAAAGTACTTTCGCGTTGAGTGGAAATGCACAGCTGTACTATAGCAACGGTCATGCAAACCCATGCATATTCAAAGATCCAGTCAGTTTCCATTTCGTGTGTGTAATCGGAAACGCATCGGAACAAACATTTCGATGCGGTCAAGGAATTATCAACTCTAAGCAGCTAAACACAAGTCCCAAACTAACTTTACATGGCGTTGATAATGATTTATTCATTTCTAAATTACTTCAACAAAGAGGAAGAGGTAGCTGCAAAAAAAGGGAGAAAAAGTGGCAGTGATTCAAAAGGAACAATATCGCACGCGTTAGAGTGTGACGGATATATACACGTATCGGTCGCGGAAGAAAGTGACAGACACGTGTCATCACGAAAGCATTGACAGGTGGTGTTTTTATTGGTAAGTGAGCCACCGTGTCAAACAAGAACTCGATTATCGTAGTTTTGTGTTGAACAGTAGGTATGATATAGTAGGTAATATTGATATTTGATATTGATATTATTTTTTATTTTATTACTTAATACCCTTATTGCCTATTGTTATAAACTATACCTACTGTCACAAGCTTTTTCACTGCTCTATCAGTTGAAATCTTGAAGTGTAAAGTAATCTACACCTCTCAGTTGTCACTTAACCTTTGTTTAAACTACGGTCTGTTTTTTAATCTCAGAGACAAAAATTACACATGCAAATGTCAACTTTGCATATAATGATACCATGAAATGATATGAAATGTATGTAATGCATGTCAAATGTAATGTCATTTTTGTCTGAGATTAAAAAATAAACTATACTAAAATTTATCAATAATCGTCGATAAAGTTAGTGATAATTATTATAACCACATAACGATCATACAATTTTATATAATTTAATTGAAAGTACTTTTCATATTATTATCCAACTAAACAAGATATTTACTAAATTTTAAATTAGGTAGATATTTGTTAAGAATAAATTTAAAATTTACAAAATGCCAATTAAAAACTAACGCCTGTTTCAAACTTTTAATTGGCTCCTTAATAAACAGGTAATAAAAAGTTGTAGCGAACAATTTTATGTTCAAAAAAAGATTATACCTACCCGACTTTTGCCATTTAAATACGCGCATAAATTACACGGTTTTACGACAAATTCAACAAAAACTAAAAAGTATGGTTTTGTTTTACTAAAAAGGTGTGTTGATTTTATTTTTCAATTTAATGGGAAGTTAATGAGAGCCACATTAAATTCCTCCTTTACTGCGTAAAATGGGTGTTCAGCTGATTTGCCCACCCTAAGGCAAAAATTGTTGCAAAAGGACTACAAATAATTATATAGCTCTCTACTTGAAGATAATTTGACGAGCATCAAAATTATCTCCGGTAATAACACTTTTTATTAAAAAGAAGTAGGTATGTACCTATAATAGTAGTTTATTTTCAACATGTTAAAAACGTCGAGCCACCTAAAGCATGACTATTAAGTTGTGAAAGATCTAGGCGTTCGAAAGACTACAATCAACTACAATTCAGCGCTGTCTCAGTTTAAAAACTGGGCAGCAGTTGATTGATATTTTTATTACTATCATAGTTAATACACATTATTATTAAGAGAATTATTTATATAGTATTTCGAAGGCCAAGAAGTCCTTGTCAAAATACAAAATATAACTATTCAAACTTGAACTTGAACTTTGAAAAGAAATAAACGAACTTGTTTTTGACTTTTTTTTTTGACGAGCCCGTTGGACGAGTGAAGGGTGCTTGCCTAACGTCTCAGGGGCCCCGGGTTCGATTCCCGGCGGGGTTAACTTTGGAAATTTTAATATAATTTTCAAAATTGACTGGTCTGTAGGGTGTGGTAGGGCACACTGCGTTTCGCAGTCATTTGGGCAGCCCGTGTGGCGGCAGTAACCACCACCTTACAGAATACCACCGTGAAATAACAGCAATATGTGCTGTTGTGTTTCGGTGTGTGAGTAAGGGATGCCAGAGCCCATTACCTTATCCCTTCCTTATCCCTTATCCTTAATCCTTCTATGGTCGGCAGCGCACATGTTGCACTTATGGCGTTGCTTGTGTTATAGCTGACGGTAGCCAGCCACCTACCATTAAGTGGACCGTCAGCCTATCTGTCGACCTTAAAAAAATATAGCTAAAAAGATATAGGTAGGTACTTATGGTGTATTTGATGTTACTTAGAACTTTAATTGGTGCAGGCTGTGCATCATTAGATGACATCCATTTTATTTCATGCCTGCCTCTTTGGAGGCTTGTGATAAAAAATAAATAAACAAAACAAAAGATAACAATAAACATTGTGAAGCAAATGTTTCTAGTTTTAAATGTTCAGTTATAATATTTCTAGTTTTAACTTTGGAACTATATTTACACTTTATATCTCTATTAATTTTCTAAATAATATAATTTAATTTGTTGTAATAGGCACCTATGTACATACTTAAAAGCGGAAGAAGTTATCATAACCACATAATAGGTGTGTAGGAGTGAAAATAACGAATTCAACGTAATAGCAGGTTCACTTACTAAGTGCCTTAATGGAGGTATTTTGTGATCTATTATGTCTGCTTGCATATATATATGGACATAACCCTGTTACAGACCTGATGGTGCGTGGCCAGGTAGCTATTAAAACCAGTGCCGTAAATAGGGCAGTGCCACCGGTGCCCAGGCACAGGGCGTAGACTCTGGGGGGCGCAAGAATGGACAGACCAGGCAGGACTATTATTTTTTCGGTTTGCTCCTGATAAGCTCCCGCTGCGCCCCTATAGTGCTCGATTCCAACACATACGTACCTACATGCCAGTATCATCAAAAACGTCTATTAAATTAGACAAAACATCGAGATAATTTTTTTGGCAGACACACACCTAGTGTGCGAAGTGTCCACTTAACATCAGATGGCTCGTCTGCTTGTTTGCCCACACCTACATCAGTTCTTTAAAAAAATAGATTTTTCTTCCAAAATATTAGATAATTGGTCCACCAACACCAAGTTCCTTTGTGCTTTATTTTATCACCCTGAATAAAATAAAGTAGGCCTATACATTGCTCCAGGTTACCTATAATATCTAAAAAAAAAAAAACAAGGGCGCAGTTATAGAAGCTCGCACAGGGCGCAAAAAAGGCTATTTACGGCACTGATTAAAACTAAATTACAGCGAGCTTCTACCGATGACGTAGGTGTACTTAGTGCTTAGATAACAAAAATGATATGTCATAAAAACACACATGAACGTATTATAATCTATTGATTATTGCCATTAAGTTTTAAGATCCATACACTATCCTAATTATCTTAATGTTAAATACACACATACATACACATACAGGTATAATAAAAATAAAAAATATAATTTCAGATATCTAGGTACGAAAACACAAAAAAATATTCATGCAATTTTTTCTAAAAAAAAAATATTATTTAAAAAATACCTGTTGAAAACACTGACGATCACCATAGTAAACAATCCAGAAACAGTACTAGGATAATAAACAAATAAAATTCTCGATTGAATCAATCAAACAGTTAATGTCGTCATAGAAAACACGCACATTTTCACCAAAATGCACAATTTTCGAACGTGATTACTCGACAAATTTTAGATGGGTGCACGTGCGATGTGCTTACAAACAGACGTCGCGTCGCGTCACATTCACAATCACGATCGCAATACGTCCATCCACCACGACAGCTTACGAGCGACTGAATCTGAATGAATGACTGACTGACTGAGGGACTGACTGAGGCGCATACTCGATCATCATTGGCTGTGCTGTACACCGGAGATGCAGCGCGTGCGCAGTTGCGCATGCGCACCAAACCAAATAAATTGAAGGGTTGCGTTTGAAATCATACTCGGCTAGGACAAAGATTTAAATCGACTCTAGGAATATCCAGTTGAGTGAATATTCTTACAACACGATGTGTTAGCAATACACAGATTATTTTCTGTACATCATCTATCATAGTTATTATTATTAATTAATCTATATTTATATAATCATTGTATCAACGCACGAGACTTAGATATCTGATTATTCTTACTTACTTGCACTATTATGTTTTCTGTGGATAGGGTACTAGTTTATCTACTAAGTCTAAAAAACTGAACTTTTGTTTTTTATAATGTAACCGTCCGCTAAGAAAGGATTTTTGAAAATTTAAGCGCAGTGCTTAGCCGGGGGCGTGTTAGTAGTCATTAATAACATTATTTATTGGTTTGATCCTGTACTTCTAATCTTACATTGTATAAAACAAAGTAGACTTTTAGATTCTTTACAATGCTACAATAGGCAATAGAGCGAAAATATCTTACACTTAAATTGCTATGATATGTATCAGTTTTATCTTCAGATTACGTCTTATAATGAACTGTAATATTTTGTAAACTAAACAACATATTCTTGTGGCTGAAGCATTTGTCTTGCGCTTACAATCTTAACGTAGCCCAACAATACGTATTGCATGCGATTTGTATTTCTGTTCGGTCTTACAAATGCAGTGATATATATTGTCTCGTTGGTGACGATAATAAGGCAACATTAGTATGCGTCGCCGAAGTGAGTGAAGAGTCTTGTAACGTTAAAAATATTGATAAAGGTATTGACTCAATGTGTGATAAATTCAATAAAGATGCACTAAGTAGGTAATGTACGTCAGATATTTTAGAATTAATTAAGTACCTAATAAAATCAAACGTAAGACAATTTCTAAAAATGTCATCACTATGTATTATTTTCAAGGTAGAGGCAAAAACTGTTTCCAATTTTGTTTTAGATAACACTAAGTTAGATAATATAGCAAAAATAGTTACTAAACTGAAAAAAAAGATCATCGTCTAACAAAAAAAAGAACTTTTTCGTCTTTACTTCTTTATATTTAGATTATTAAAAAAAAATGCAAATAGTAACAGAGCGCAAAGTGTACAAAATAGGTCTACACCTACTGCGCTTACGTCTGCCTGCATATGCCTGACTTCAGTATGCATACATACCCACACATCGGCCACTAACACTTAGTTATAATTACAGCAGCACGTGTGCTACTATGTGCTGAGTTATCCTTGATTTTGCATCTTCAATAACTGTGTAGGTGTATTGCCTTCTAAGTGTCTGACCGCTTTTGCATCATCATCATGGCGAATCATGCAATGCTCGTGTTCATAGGTGAACGGTAGTATTTAAACAGTCAGTGTTTACAACCTTCTATCATAAAAAAAACACAAGACCACAAAGCGTTACAAGGTTCCAGTCGCGCCCCTATTCACTAAGTTAATCGCGATCTCACAGCTTCCTAATTTGAGATAGAGATGGCGAGATTGTCCACAACAACATGGGGTGAGGGGACGTCCCATGGTGTCGAAAATGGGGTCACTGTGTTGTTACGTAGCCACCTGTATCTTAAAACGTTCTAAGAGGTTGAAAGCAATTGTTCAAAAGCTAATTATAACGATAAATAAACAAAGGTCTGTTTCTTATTGCGTCCTAAAACAACAATTTATAAACCGCCTCAGTGTTATATTGAAATAGCCAATATAGTGTATTGATTTGTGATCGTTTTCTCAGAGCAGGCTCATAAGCTATGTCAGATTGTTTATTTACGCTCTAGCAACAAGTACGAACGCACAGCATACGATTTGTAACAGACAGACAACCTACATAAAAGCGTCTATAGGCAGTTTTATTCATATAGGAATATCTGGGCGGTAAGATATGCGTATTGGCTTCTCTGAGTCAGACGACGTCATCAAGTATTCAAAGAGTTATGTGTCAGTAGCATGCCTTATTGCCCTAGCTCCGGAAGACTACCAAATGAAGGCATCAACGAAAGAGGTTATGATAAGTTATGTATGGTTAAGTGTGATGTATAGCTTAACAATTAAGTACATTAGTAGAGTTTCATTTTGTTTACATTTCGAAAACACCAATATAATCCTACTAAGTAATATTATAAATGCGAAAGTTTTTGAGGATGTATGGATGTTTGTTCCTCAATAACGAGAACGGCTGAAACTATTTTAATGAAATTTGACACACTAGGTATATTATAGTTTATTACTTGGATATATAGGATATAAAAAGTTGTGATATATAAAAATATAACAGCAATAAAGATGTAAGATATTTTCATGTATGTTTTTTTTTTTTTTTCATTTTTCAAAGCGGACGAAGTCGCGGTCACCAGATTTAGAATTTTATTTTTATTGCTCAAATGAAACATAAACCTCTCGATTTAGTAGTTTTTATTAAAAATGTGTGAATAGATTGTTTATGTAAATTAAAACAAAATTTCAAACAGTACTAATTTTTATTAAGGCTATAATAATTATAATTTTTTTGCAGCCAATAAACGTGTTTATTTTATAAAAATAAGAGTCAAAGATTTCTATCGACCGAATACCATCAAATCGTTCCAAACGAATTAATAAAGTGAATCAGGATTTCTCGTATTATGTTATTTTATAATAAAAAACACCAGTCCTTTATAATAAAAAAAAACACCTTCTATCCCTGACAACTTGTGCAAAATCATTATGATTGGTTCAGTTAACGAGCGTAACGAACAATTATCTCATCATCAATCAATACTAATAATAAATCTGTAAGTGTAGGTATTTTATGTATGTATGTTCCTCCATAACTCTTAAACGAATTAACTGATTTTCATGAAACTTGGTAGGTAAACATTTAGACGTACAGGACACAGGATAGGCTACTTTTTTTCTTTTTCAACGCGGACGAAGTCGCGGGCGCCAGCTAGTTTCTAATAAAAGTTATGATTTTAAGAACATATAATACTTATCTTTAATTATGTACAATTTAAGACACTAGCTCCAAGTAATGTTGTAATGGGACCTTGGTACCTTGTCCACTAATGTTTTTGAACTTATTTAGAAACACAGGAGGTCAAAGTACTACAAATGACACGGTAAGTAACTATAAAGAGCTTAAATGTACGTTCCACCGAAATTTATACAAAAGGTCCTCTTGAAAGGGGTTTACCGGCCAGTTTGACCTGCAATTAACTCGACGTGGGACTTCCTACGTTTTACGAATTTCAAATACATCGGAATACTTTGAGATAGATTTGAAACGTTACCTTTGTCGCACTCAGAATAGTCTTGTGTAGTGAACGCACGAAATGTTTATGCATCCTTTTAAATAGACGTACATACCTGAAAAAGAAAATTAAAAAAAATTAAAAAATCGCGACATTGATATACATTAAAACTAGACATTAAATCGATACATTGAAATGAGACATATTTCAACATTTTCCAATAATAAAAACTGCATGACAATCATTAAATTAGTTAATTTTAGTTAGTTTAGTTTAGTTTAACTTTTAGTTAATTTTACCATGCGTGATTTTAGTGTAAGGGTCGACATACATGCTTACAGTCCACATATACTAAAAGTAAAAACATACTCCAAATTATTATAATTAATTTTTGTAATAATTATGAATTTTTGAATGTGTGTATATATTAAATTATTAAATATTTAAATTAATATTTGACCTCATGATTTGTGGAATGGCCGGTTTTCGCTAGCAATGTCATCGCTGTCAGCGCACCACGCCCGATCTTCTAATTGTTAGCAAGAGTTGCAACAAGTTTCTAAATCTCGTTCCAGTAATGCCATTCCGATGAGAGCGCGATCAAGTTTGGCTTGACTTGAGATCAAATTTGCATTGCATTGCAATTTGTTATTTGGGAATATAATGGATTTCAAACAATTAATTAATTACCAGGTGCACATTTGATGTTTCTTTTTAAGATGGATGTAGAGGTCCAAATTCAAGGAAGGCTTACCAGCAACCATTTTACTATATTATGTTAATCTTTAAGAGATATACATAACAAAATAAGTGCTTAGTATATAAACATTTATTACTTAGTTATTGTATAATTTGAGAAAAGCTTCTATGAGTTTTCTTGGGTTTTTCTCCATAGAATCAGCAATTCAAGACAGTGATAATAAGCAATACGTTTACGTAACTGGATATATTGAAATTAATTAATATTTTGACTTCGAACCTGCATTAAAAGTTAGGAAAATTTTTGAAAAAGCGCTTGTATTTGTATGCCAACAGTAATTTAAAACTCAATGAGCTGGCCTGCAGCAAAATAGCTATTTTGTGCATGACTTCGTAACAGTCGATATACGCAATAATTATACTCTTATGAAATGTGCAACAAACGATGCAGGAGAAAGTAAATGGTAGGTGATGCGAGCCCGGAGCAAAATAGTTCGCCTCGAAACAGGGGCTGCGCGTTGTATTTCTGTTGGAAATTTCTCAATTAGCCATTAAATTGTTTTGCTGGATAGTGAACAGCTAGAAACACAATTTTCTCCTGGTAATAAGAAGATAATAAACATAAACTCTTGTATCAAACCGAAATGGTTAAGCAATTTTACGAGCTCATTGGTCAAAGTGGCTAAGGTGCTTGCCTTCCACTACAAAAACTTGTGAGACCCCATTTAAATAAGTAAATTGTTATTTTGATCAATTACGTTTCAACATTTATAGTAACCGTATCAATATCTTTATTTCTATAAGCGCCTCTTTCACCAACTGTCAAGTAGGCTATCTGTCATTAAAAGTCACCGGTAACCGGGAATAATGGAGCTGATATACATTTGTTTGTACAGTAAAAGTCCCAAACATTAAATAGAAAATATTTAAAAAAATCGCCTATCGAATGATGCAGTCAACCGAGTGCATAATTCAATAAAACAGAAAATGATTACTAAAAGTAACTAATCAACACCTTACTTGTAGATGGTGAAAAAGGCCCTAATAGTTATAATGACTTTGGCGCTTACACAGAGCACAATTTAACAGAGGGGGGGACTTTGTTTTACTATGTAAGGATGTAAGTGGAAAACAAAGATTTGGACATAATCCTTTTGGAAACTAAAAGGACTTATGTTATGAGTTTAACCTTACTTATGAAATACTAAGATCTAATTAATTAATTAATTACTAATTAAAGTCACGTACTAAAACTATTTCGCTAGACGTTTGAAAATGCATGGTATCTACATCAAAATGCCTATACGGGATCTATACCGTAAAAATCCTCTCATTACGTGACTGAAAGTGCAGAATACGAGTATAAAAATGAATGCAAGTTACCTAACACCGTATAAATCGTTAGCTGAATAATGAAGAAGAACCTTAAACAACACCTCTTTTTCAAGAGGTACTAACAATTCAGCCATTATAACTACTGAATTGTGCAGTCTTGGGTGCAAATTGAACATCCATTTCAAATCGTCTGTATAAATGGCAGAGATAATGAAGTGGGTGTTACCTGGCACTTTAAACTATAAATCATATAACACGTTCCGAAGTTTTAGTGCCACGGTTGAATGTATAGTTTTTTTATGGACACAACTAGCTTAAAGGGCCGACTGTACGTAATCATGTTTACGACTTAACCGTCTAGGTCTACACCTTAATTTGAAATTATGGTTTGGCTTCTGCGTCGTAGTCTCTTACCTGAGGGCTTTGTTGGCTTATATCCTTTAAATTACATTGAAATTTTCTATAGTTCATTACAACTCGAGTAATTTATTCAATTATTTTTAACAATAACAACTTCGAAAATTCTTGTATTCATAATTAGTGCTTAAATTTTGATTAAAATGTATTTATGAATTAAAAAAAAAGTTACGGTGCAAGTGTTATCCCAATTTAAACCCCTGACGCCTGTAAGGGTTAAACAGCGAAGTAGAACTTCTTATTTTGCTCATTATTTTTTTAAATCCTGTTTGAAATTCTTTAGGGAAATTTCTAAAGTTTTAGAAGTTGTTTGAAAAATCAACTGCTTCACTGTATCACTATCACTATAACTACATATTATAAAACAAAGTCCTCCGCCGTGTCTGTCTGTCTGTCTGTCAGTTCGCGATAAACTCAAAAACTACTGCACCGATTTTAATGCTGTTTTCACCAAATGGATATAGTGGTTGACGAGGAAGGTTTTTTTTTTTTTTGAAAAATCTTTTTGAAAATGTGTTGCATCATTGCTTTTTCTTTTGAGATAACACAATCGAATATATCTCAACTATCTTTTAAAATTGAGGTATATATTGGCATAAATAAATAAGTTTTAAAGCACACAAAAGTTATTTTTTGCTAAAATTATTGCCACTTCACTAATTTTAGTTCTTGTTTAATGGACGAAATACACGATCAGTCCATCGCGTCAAATTGACTGACGTGAAGCCAAAATTTGATCGTGAATGATCAGAATGGTAAAAACTGATGGCTTGATGTCAAACACTGGATTTCAAATCGCGTAGTTGCGTCACGTCAGATAATCGCGCCAACTGATCGTGAGTGTAGAAACAAAGGAGGATAGAATACATTACTATCCTCCTTGGTAGAAACACTACGCCGTGGCATCTTGCCGCGCTTCCGAATCAGAGCTCATGTCAACGTCACTCGACCCAGTCAAACGCATAAATGACAGAAAATTAAACTGACCGTGTGTGGGCACAATTTTTGGCGTGGCTCCATTTGATTTAAGTCGTTTAGAGCCACGTCAAACGATTGTACGTGTATTTCGTCCATTAAAGATCTCTATTTATAATCCTTCTCCTTCAAATAAGGATGAGCGTATATAATCGCTCGATAGCTTGGACAATGCAGGGACAATAAGTATCTTATCTAACTGACCCACTAACGCCAAGGAAAGATTCCCACAATACGACAATGAACAACAAAAGGATGCTGTTATTCACACCGTTAAGTCTTTACTATATTACATGCTTTAATTTCAGAATGAATATTTTATCTACAGGCTGATGTTAAACAGCAAACTAATGAAAAATATTAAAATATATGTATTTTTTTGTATGCCTGCTACATTACACATAGATTATTTATTATGAGAATTTGGAACAAAAAAAAAGCCTAATATAAATTGTTATGTAGATACTCCAACAAATCACTTATGTAATTAATTAAGAGTTAGTCCCGTCGTCTCCGGCGGACAGTCACCGAAAAATGTTATTAAAAAAACATCCTTCTTGCCGCCATTTTACTGAAGACAACGATATTTGATTATATTATAAGCTTATTTTATATTAGGTAAAATATTGCATAATGGGACTGCGTATTATCTCCCCATGCTGGCACAAGGTATGCTCAAAATATTTCTAATATAATATTAGTCATAATTTAATTAATTCAATTAATTAATTTCATTTGGGTTAATATGAAAATTATATTAACCCAAATGAATTATATTATCCAAAATTATTTTCGTGTAAGTACAATACTTACATTGATATGTATATATATATATATATATATATATATATATATATATATATATATATATATATATATATATATATATATATATAACATACTCTATACTCTTCGAAACCACCGAGGTGTCGCTTGGAAACTAATTCGTAATTTTTAATCAAGTTATTGTGAGATAAGAAATGAACTGTTTTGGTGTTTTTATATTTAATTGTTTTAGGTTTTTAGTATTTTTTAGTACCTATTTTAATTTAAAAAATAAGCACCTGTATAACGAAGTATAAGATCCAGTTTGAGTAAGGTGAAGTAAGACAAGTGTACAACAATGAATACAAAACACACAATAAGATGAAAACAACTATGCCATAAAACACCCCTTAATACTTACAGGTCGTCGACCCTGATCTTATTTACCCTTATCTTTTCTTTGGGAATCCCTTTATAATAGTAGTATGTGGTTTGCTTGCCGATGAATTTTATTTTACTTAGTTAAATGTAATTTGTATTCATTGAAAAATGAATAAATAAGGTATAATTTACGTTTAGGATTTTATATCACATTTCGTCTTACTTACTTGTTTTCTTAGTTGTTCTTACTCATCTTCATACTAGTTCCTTAAAAATAAATAAAGACTTCGTTTAAATCAAACCTATGTCATTTTATATTTTTTAACTTACCCTTTAAAGAACATTGGTAAAAAAAAATCCTGTGAGTATTTCAGATTTTGTAAATTAACATTCGAAAATTATAAAGACTTTTTTATACTTCTTAAAATTGCAAAAAACTCCTCAGCATGTGCCGTATTAATATTAGTGAATGAATATTGTATGTAAAGCTGCGTCATAATTCTCCGGTAATTTGACTCATAACCAAGTGCAGTGTCGTCAGAAATTCTCTCTGAGAACGTTCATGCACAAAGCGAGGTGAAATGGTTGGTAGATGCTAGACACGCTTCTCACAATGGTTCTTTTAACGCTTTGTCTGGCTTCACTATGCTCTATGAATGCGACACCGTACCTCCGTTAGTTTTGTCGTGATTTATCACATTCGTGTTAGCTCGGCTTACCTCTTAATTAATATGCGTATTTGTCAAGATTATTCTCTTAAAATTCCTTGGGTCCATTACACTCGTTTGAGACACACATTGAAAAATCATTGTTGCAAAACTGTTATGGTTTTAAGACACTAAGTTAGTTTGACGTGACAAACTTTTTGTTCTAGCGACTTATGCTTAGACGAGTTTTTTCACGCGACTTCAACTGCATAACTTTATAAACTGATAATTGTACATATTATTTCCTCAATACAAGGGTTTATGGTCCTTAGATCATTGTAGATGATAAGACCTCTTCGAAGATCGAAAAAATCCTTTAGACATGCAGGCTTGATCAGGTTGCGAGCCTTATTTTATTGTGCACAATTGATATATCTGTGTAGCTTCTGTTAGGAAATAAAAACAAACATATTTTCTCATTCGAAATTGAAGCTTTAAAATTTCGCATGCAAATGTATGAAAATGGAGTGCAACTATGGCAAAAACTCGATTCGACGTTACGGAAAAGTGGCGTTGAAAGAATGATTTATTCCGGAAGTTAAATTTTCAAATTTCAATTCAGCTCCAATTCATGAAGTAGAGGCAAGAGCCAAAATGTAACTGACTGCAATAAGATGGTAATAGTTTAAGAAGTTTTGAATAGTTTTTTTCATATTATACGTTATTCTAATTTAAAAGTCGGACAGCGAATTAATTTTACATCCTTCATCAAGAATTTTGACTGTTGCTGTTATGACTAAAAATTTTATTGTAAAACACATTAAGTAATCCATTTATTTATTACAATAAAACAGATTTCGTTTTTAAAAAAATAAGAAGATTTATAATAGATTAAATCAATTAAATACAAATATTTGTTCGACCTTAGCAGGTAGGTAGTTTGTGCAAATAATATTTTTTTTGTATTATTTAACATGCATATATAATATATATATCTAGTAAATTCATTCAATCGGACACAAAAAACCTGAATACTTCAATAAGCTTGGTGTTAAATTTCTCTGACCACTACATTTGATTTTTTAAGAGCCCTTCGTTGAATGTTAGACGTTAGAAGAGGGTCGAATTAGGGTCCAACCCTATTGTCCGCATTGCATTGCATAATGCATGTACGTTGCGTCACAATGCGTTAAAAACGCGGATTACAGGGGTTTTTAATTCGTAATGCACAATCAATACGTGCCTTGATAATGAGCTTATGATATTCATGAATCGGTTTGATGTTAAAAGTAAGGGATGTGTAGCGCCTGAAATGTGTAAAGCAATATAACGCCTGACATCTTTGCTGATAAAATTTTCAGGGGTTGTATCTTTATTTTTAGTAGATAGCTGGTATCCGCGACTTTGCCCGCGTTGAAATTATATACTAAAACCTTCCTCTTGAATCACTATCTATTAAAAACTGCATCAACCGCATCAAAATCCGTTGTGTAGTTTTAAAGATCTAAGCATAGGGACAGAGGGACAGACAGGCAGCGGGAAGCGACTTTGTTTTATACTAAGTTAGTGACTATAGGTACCCGCGACTTCGTCCGCTTTGAAAAATAAAATAAATCATAAGCAATATAAGTTAGTTTAGATGATCCCTCGGGAACAGTAGGTAGGTACTTTTTTCTGTTGTAAGGTAACCTATGTCCTTTCCGGTTTATCTGACAACGTGTACACAAAATTTCATTATGATCGGTCCAGTAGTTAGGCGTGAAAAGGTAACAGACAGTTACTTTCACATTTACAATATTAGGTAGGTATTGATAATTTATTTTTACATTTAAAAAAATGTTAGTGTGTGTTACGTTTTCACTGCTAAACTGCTTAATCACTGGATCTAGAACCCCCCATGAGAGCTAGTGGGAAATAATCTATTTATTTATTTATTAACATCAATCATAACTAGAAAAGTCTCTGTGAATTTTTTTAAATGTATTTTTATGCGATAATCGCTAATGAAGGGTTCTTTCATTAGTTATGATAATAAAGCTAATTTTAGATAGTTAAAAAAACCAAAGAAATAAAATAAGCATTCAGAAGTTAATTATTAAAATTCTATTATAGCAATTGCGACCATCATCGGGATTTTGTTAATTTAAGAAATCAGAACGAAATTTCCATAATTGACGCGGCCAGCCATAAAAACATTGTTGTAATTGGAGGGTGCCATGCATAATCAACAATCATAATAATATAGGGAATGCTAAAAAAAGACTAAAAATTCTCGTCCTTATTTCTATTACCTTAAGAACCACATACGTACGGAGATGTGTGAACGCAGCGGGATTCAGTGCTGATGGGTCAACGACCTGATTAAATTGAGATTAGATTTCCAAAGGTGATACTTTCCCTGGTAACGATTTCATTCAAGAATCAACTTTATGCGAAATTAATTTACATTGTTTTTCTTTTGCAGTAATTCTGCCGATAATAATAAGGCTATCTTTATCCGGTGATTTTGGATTGGGCAGTCATCTTTACAACTTTATATCTATATCTATACTAATATTATAAAGAAATAAGATTTGTATGTTTGTAATGAATAAACTAGAAAATTACGGGGCGATTTTAAAATAAACCTTTCACCTATATTATCAGCGAGTAACATAAGCTATGTTTTATAAAATTCCGCGGACGAAGACGCGTGCAACAGTTAGTATAGTATATTTCTGTAGCTGAGAGGTAAAGGACCTTTACAGTAGAGTCACACTTTACAGTAGAGCTAATTAATTAATGTGAACAAATCGAGATTAATGATGCAAGTAAGTAAAATAATATTAAAATTGTCACTTTATTGCTTTGTTATTAAATAACTATGTTCATTATTACTGTTTTTTTAAACATAACACTACTAAAATTGACTTACGATTCTCTCAGCTACTTGCAATAGAATTTATTTTCTATTGCAAAAACGTTTTAATAAAATTATCTTACAAAATTTTGTCTTGTTGAAATTTTATTAGAATTTGTTATAGAACTTCCGTTCCGTATAGTAAGTAAAATGTATATTTAGCTTAATTCGTATTTTTATACTAATTTTTCTGGTACATGGATCACATATTGTTTTTGTGAGAGATTTCGATTTCTTCCATCGGACATACATACGTACGGCTGGTTACCATCCTCATCTTGTCGAAATCCCTCTTTTTCGGACCAAGCACTTTAAAACCTCCTTTATAATACGCACTGTCAAGGTTTGGAACTCCCTGCCGGCGTCTGTATTTCCGAGCTCATATAACCCAAATATTTTCAAAGTTCGAGTGAATAGGCATCTTCTGGGTGAGCTCGCTCCATTATAGGCCTCATCCTTGCTACACAGCTGCTTGTTGGCCAAGAGCAAACCCATCTCTAATAAAAAAAAATCCTTCCGTCAGTCCCGACTTCATTGTTTTTCCCCATAAAAAAGTGCCCAACATGCGTAAAATAGTTTTCACTTTAAAAAACTTATCAATTATGTCATTAAGATAAAGCAAATGAAAAATGAAATATAAAACGTTGTTGAAATGTAATTTGTGCGTGTCTGACCGCCTTATTAAGAGCGCGCTACACGGCTGGAGCGACACGTTTAATGAATATGCAAATTTCTCGTCGATGCGTCAATTTCAACGAGACTCCGTAATCTTTTAATAATCCTTCTACTAAATTCAAGGAGAGTAACGTATATACACACAAGTATTAAGACTATTTCAGTACACTTGATACAGTGATTAGTGAAATTAGAATTCACAAGTCTAACTGAATTTTCAAGCCCAGCTCTCCATAGTTGGGGGCGTCTATGACGTATGTCGTCACACAGTATAACCTAGACGTTCACTCAACTGTCCCAAGTGTCGCTTTTAAGGTCTTTTAATCGAAAAACTTTAGGCTAATGTTCAAAAATTCAATATAGTGAGATATTTATTTAGATTATTATTTAGATACAGGAAAACATTGTGAAAATATTGATTTTTCCACTCTTTAATTTAAAATTAATTTTATCCTTAAGGGGGTATAACAGTTTCAACGCTTACTTCGTGCGCGTAATTTTATAAAATCATAGCTGATAATATAGCTTTCTACAGGGAAAAATTTTTTTAAAATCTGCCCAGTAGTTTTTGAGTATATTCATTACTAACAAAAATACAAAAATCTTCTCTCTTTATAATATAAACATTGTACCTATAACATTTTAACACAGTCTATCTATTTACACTGAGTTTAAGCCATATTAACACATATTTACACGAAGTTTAATCCAACTATAAATTTCCTCTGAGAATGACGTAACAAGCTTAAAACGAGGATTTAACGCACAAACTTCAACTTTAATTCGTACTCCATACAGTACACATTCCACTGACTCGAAAGACATAAATAAGCAGAAACCACTTGAATTGTTCATTGACGGTACCTAGCTATAAAAATTATCCCCAGCACTTTTGTGTGACATGAAACTACCCCATATCAAGTCGACTGCAAAAAACTAGCGTCGAGCGCAATAAATGTTATGTCCACAATGTGTTACTTAAAAAAATGTTCTAAAGACGTGAATAGGTAATAAAAAGGACAATAATTCCTCAGTAATAAAACTGGTAGAACCTAAATTGAATGAGGGAGACATTTTTATGGAGCGATAAAATATGTACGCGCCAAATATTTCGCAATTCAACACGGGCTCTCATAATTTTTACTTAATTTTAATAAGGCACCCAATTATATTGCATTTTATTTTAGGTGCTTAGAGCAAATTTTATATTAACTAGCGTTTAATTATGCCTCGGCTTTGCTAAGCCTGACTTTTATTCTACATCAAATTTGAAGTTACTTTTTGACTTATTTTCTTCGATTTCGTTAGAAATGAAGAAAAATCTATAAGAAAATTTAAACAAAATCGATTATTAAAATGAATTATTAAAACCAAATAAAATATTTAAATTCTAATAAAAATATGTTTATACTTAATTATAAACAGTTCACATAAAAATTCACATCGAAGTTAAGGACTAGTTTTACAAGATACTTGTTACATTGTGACTTATTTGGCATAATTTAGACATTTATTTAAAACTAGCGACTCGCCCCCGGCTTGAAGCGGAATATTTTCAATTTTTCACTTCATAAGAACCTTCCTCGTGCATCATTATCACAACATTATCATGATCAGCATTATCACTCGAACTTTCCAAATATGAAAATTAACTAAATAATTTTTCGCACAAAATTTGATGTTATCTGTAAAGCCGAAGTTTTTTAATTAAAATCTTAATTGGTTATAAATTACCAAAAGAAAAACAATCTATTAAACTTCGATAAAGCTAATTAATTTGCTCTTTTACGTTACGAAAATAGAAATCGACGCCAGAAGGTATGAGTAAACGTAACATACATTAATCAGTTTTTATTTTCTTTTTTAGTAAACGTAACATGAGATGTGTTACGTTTACTTAAAAAAAAAAAAACAACAAAATTTATTATATTTTTTTAACACTGTTTGTATATACTTATACTATTAGATACTATTCACTATCTATACTAATATTATAAAGAGAGAGGATTTATATACTTATGTATTTGTAATGAATAAACTCAAAAATTACTGGACCGATTTTGAAAATTATTTCAGAAAGCTAACATTATCAGCGAGTAACATAGGTTACCAATAATATAAATCTGCAAGTGTAGGTATTGTACCTATGTATGGCGTATTATATGTTCCTCCATAACTTAAACGAATTAACTGATTTTCATGAAACTTGGTAGATAAAAGTTTAAATGTACTGGACACAGGATAGGCTACTTTTTCTTTTTCAACGCGGACGAAGTCGCGTGCAACAGCTAGTATAATATAAAGACGAGTAAACTATCATAACATTGTTTCTACTATGACAATTATTATTATCTCTTTATACAGAAAGATCAAGATAATAAGAGATCTAGTTTTCTTAACAAATTATACACAAGACATCGAAAATTGCTATAAAATATGTTAAATCGTAAATATTTATGAAAGTACTCGTAGTTAATAATTTTGATATAATATTAAAAAAAATTCTCTTTGAGTAAATTAATTAGAAGATTTCATCCATATTAATACTAAACTAAATAATACACTTGACAAAAATAGTTTCTTTTAAAATACATTTTAAAAATGAAGGCAAAATTTTATAAACTCTTTTCTATACAAGTTTAAATTACCTTTTGATGTTGTTGGAAATCGCTACTCAGCTTTGCTTGAAAGGTTAGCTGCAGAGCCTTTTACCAGCAGCGCATAAATATTACTAAAAGACTTGTCTGGTACTTTTATTGCAATGTTGCGTTATATTTCGCAGATTACAATATATTTTGTAAGTTACAAATTTATTAATAAACTGTATCAAACATTAATAATTCTTAAAGTACCTTATAATTGTGAAGACTTGTATCATGATTTTTACAAAATATTTAGCGACTCTTTTACCAACTACAAGTAAAGCGTTGATTAGTTACTTTTAGAAATCATTTTCTGTTTTATTGAATTATGCACTCGGTTTACTGCGTTATTCGATACGCGTTTTTTTTAATTTTTTTCTATTTAATGTTATGGACGTTTACCGTACAAACAAAGGTATATCAGCTAAATTATTCCCGGTGACAAGTGACTTTAAGTGACGGTTTAGCCTACTTGACGTTGGTGAAAGAAGCGCTTAGTATTATTACATTTATCTATTCTTAAGATAAATGTAAATATAAAGTATCAGAAATTCATAGAAAAAGTTAAAATACATGCTTATAAAGTCTATCAACTAATGTTAAAATATGCTAAACTTCATCAGTTTAAGAGACAGATGAAGAATTATTATTAGCGTAATTTACAATTCCAGTTAAACTAAGCCGAAGTGTTTTATAGCAATTAATATCTAAGATTAATAGAGAATGAAAATTCATCCCAAAATTTGACATCGTTATTTTGTATCTCATGTAACATGGATAATAATATTTCATATTGTAATATTAAAATGGGGAGTGCTTTTGTAATCAGAGATGGCAACTTCATATTTCAAACTGTTTCTATAGATAAGCACATTTTTAGGCAAAAATTGTTTTTTTATTTTAATTCTTTAATATTCCCATACACATTTATCTTTATACTAGATTTTTTGCTAGATGCTTTTTGTATTTCTTACATATTCACATATATATACTAACTTTTTTTCACGTTTTAAGGAGAATGATTTTATTTCGATTATTCTATAACCTATAAATATTGAAATTAGTTCGCAAACTTGTATAAATGAAAGCAAATGACAAAATTCCTTATATATATATACACATTACTCGTTTGGTGAAATTATATAATATCACAGCTTTGACAATTTGCCATGCCTCCTTAGTGGATATCCGTTAGATGTTTTTTTTTAAAACTCCATCTAACATCTGGTCCATTTGTCACTGGACATCTATTAATACGTGAGCTGTGGTAATAAATAGTACATTACTGCCGAAACCAATTAGGAACCGAGAATAATGTGATAACGAAATCATCAATAACGATAAGAGCCTGTGTCAGTTACATTAAATGTACGAGTAACTGGCCAGATGTTTAGATGCATCACATAAAAACTAAACGTTTTGGAAGAGAGGATGGGTGGAGTGAGTTAATGGACAACTCGCCCAAAATTTATCTCACTCGAATGGGCGAGTTATCATATTTGATTTTTACCTATAATTTCAATAGACAACTCGCCCACTAGCATAATGATCGCCATAAAATAAAATTGAAGGCCAGAAAAAAAAAGAATAGCATTAGCTATTATTATTACCTTAGTTAGCTTATCCCTTATTCTTTATCCTATCAAAGGCAAGAGATGCCTGCTAACCTTTGGATTAAAAATAGTGACTAATAAAAAAATACACATATATACTCGTAATATAATAATATACAGCTAAAATATATGTATACCCGTAGTAAGCAGTTAAAAGGGTTTGTTTTCTTTTTTTGCTATTCCACAGTAAGTATAGATATTTTTTGCAAATATATATTATGTAAAGTATTGGGTTTTTGATAAACGATCGCCACGCGACCTCTTTAATAGCATCTGCTTCCTCTAGGCGAGTTAACAAACGATTTGTTAAAAGCACACTGGGCTCTTTTCACTGTTTGACCAGAATGACCGGTACAAGCCACTTAATGACTCGTGCGCTTTCTTTTGAAGAAAGAATATTTAAGGCAGCTGTTAACTCAACTGTAAAGCAATTTGCTTCGTTCCCATATTGTTTGTGTTCAAAACACTCAAAGAATAAACGGTTCGGTTCTAATAAATAAAATAGAAAATTACAGTTGCGTAAAACCAATAAATTTAAAGTTGCCGCTTGAACAATAAACTCGAGGTCCTAACCCCTATTTTCTTAAAATAAATGAGACGGCGAAGGCCTTTTGTTTTTCTCTAACCTTTTTAATTTAGATGAAGCGGTCGAAAAGGCTTGTAGAGGCTCGTAAAAACCAAACTCATCATAAACCCTACTCCTTTTACAAATTTCATACCTGAACAAATCTGAAGAAAATATATGAGCATCAATTTTGGATAACCAAATTTGCATCTGCACAAAGTCGGGGCGGACCGCTAGTTTGTAATAAATAACCTAACATAATGTTTACGAGGACGATTTATTAAATGTTTGCACACGTAACGACTATATGTTATATACATTTCCGTAGGAAACAATTAGGAGAATTCCACTAGAATTATTAAGGAAATGCTTCGTAACGTAATAAAATCAGAACAAGAATCAAAGTTACGAAGCGTGTTTGTCACGCGCAAGTAATTCAACATGTTTTTACAAATTAATCACGTTAATTTCTACATTAAGAAAAGCCAGTTAAAAATGTTGGTTTTCAATGTTTGGGGAAAATAGTTCTTTATGAACTTTTTCATACATTTTTTTAATAAAATATGTATTAATTACAAATTTAAGCTAGTCTTGGATGTCGATCTTACAAGTACAATTTTCATAATCTAGCTGAGTTTGGCTCTATGGTAACTATTTGAATTACTTTCAGCATAAAAAATACCTTTTTTATGTCATGTGTGGATGGGTCAAAGAGCCCTTCAAATGGATGTTGCCTATAAGACCTGACCAATACCAAGATGATATCAATCACGCAGAAATCAAGTACAGATACAAAATATCAAAATACAGGAAATATGATGAAGATACTCTCTTTTTGCAGCAATCACCCAATTACAGATGACTAACGTGAAATAAATGTATTGACTGTTTTTGTTTTGATGAAAATGGAAGCCATTTGAAAGCTCAATTTCAATATTAATAATAAATCTGTAAGGAAAGGTCATGGAGTAAGTAACTTTGTTTTTAGAGATGTCATGTTTATAGGCTCTATACATGATACTGGATCTAAATTGGCGATTTTTAGAATTTTTTTCTGTATGTATGTATGTATGTATGTATGTATGTATGTATGTATGTATGTATGTATGTATGTATGTATGTATGTATGTATGTATGTATGTATGTATGTATGTATGTATGTATGTAAATAAATATGTATATAAATATACTTAACAGAGGAAGATATCAAACGACGTACATATTACTTTTAAGGATTTTCATACAATATAATGCGTATTTTCAACGTTAACCTTTCGAAAGAACATCAAAGTCAAGGTAATGAGGTCGTTGGAACGGCGAAGGTGGTACTGAGTTGGCAATTTTAGTACGGTACCTTTTTAGAGACTTTAGTGGCATGCTATTTAAGGAAATTTTACAATTCTTAATTGCTCCCGGTGAAGCTAGCAATGGTAATTAAATGTATTAGCACCATAAAAAGTAATGAACTACTGGATATACCATTATAGTAATCCTTTGCTTGATTTTTAATTTGCGTTGCTGTTATTACGAGTGTACAATTACAATAATACGTAGGTAACCATAATATATAAAACATATAATCGTAAATATTATAATTGTTTATTTTCTATGGAAAAAAATATGTTTTATTCGCCTTAAATTCTTAATGAATGGGCTGGAAGTGAAATTAACTGCGACATATACGTATGATAATATGTAATTATGTAATATATGTAATATACGAAGTATCATCATAAACCATAGACACGAATTTTTCAAAGCTGGCTTAGGTCAAAATGGTTCCGTAGATTCCGTTATGTAGTTTCAATAATACAAATACTATTTAATTTCGAGGCATACTTTCAGTGCGATGTTTCTATTTCTGAATTCAGAATAATATTCATTCAAATTTAATGTTCTATTTTCATTCGGTTCAGAATTAAGCTACCCCCAAAAATAATTGGCACTTCAATCAATAACTTTGTTAACGTTTCTTTAATTAAAGTAACATAATTTCATTATGTTTGCTTCGTAAAAGATGGTAAATTAGAAATCTTCAATTCTAATATTAATAAATGCTTATTAGTGTACCCTCTGAGGGACCAACTCTGATCACGACAGATGATAGTAAAATTTTATTACTTAGAGCACTCTCCATTACAGATTGTATGAACTATGGTCAATACAACTAAATTATTATAAGAACATAAAAATTTTATGTCTGCATAAAAGATAAATATAATATAATTGATATTATATGCTTTATTAAATATATAAACATGTAAGTATTGGACAGTTTATGAGAGGAAGAAATATAATAATTGATAACTGTGGTTATGGCCTCGCTTAATTAAAATTATAATAATGTTTTCAATTTCATCAAAAGTAAGAGAAAGTTTATCCAATGACAAATAATATATATTTTATTAATATTAAAAAAAATCTTAAGATTGTAAATATGAAGTATCTATGTTTATTACTTACTAAACTACTAGACCGATTTAGGTGAAATTTGGCACAGATTGTTTATTTCCCGGAGTTTGCCATACTAGTAAACTTGCAATAGAATACTAATTTATAAAATAAAATATAATACATAATTTATTATATTTTATAATTTTTTTAAAATCTGCTTTGAAATCAACGAACCTTGTAAATATGGTAAATAGTACTTAACCAGTGTGGTAAACAAATGAAACTATATACCTGGTCTGATTAATATTCCTTTTAATACCAAAAATTAATTTTGAACAAAGTTAGGTACAGCATCAGAATTTATAATACAGTTTAATAAAACTATTATTAAAGATGGCCACATTTACTTATAATATGAAATTCAATGCAGTGCCACATTGTAAGTTAGAAAGTTAATATACATACTTAAAAGATTATCTGGCAACTTTGGTAAAGTCGGGCGATAAAACTTCGATTTATTCTTGAGGAAAGTTGGTGGTCAACTGCTACAATGAAAATCCGATTATGGAAAAGCACCTATTTGCCAAGAATATATTTTCACCTCAGTTGCATAAGCGACTTATCCCGTTCAGAATTAAGGTCACGCCATAATCGGTTCAACCCTTTGGGAGATTATCACTGACATATTAAGTAATACATAGAATGACTGAATAGCAAAATAAATTATATAAGGACCTCTTTCTTGATTAGTTACTTTTAAAAATAATTTTATGTTTTATTAATTTATTGACTCGGTTTAGTGCATTTTTTTTTTAATTATTTTCTTTTTAATGTTTGGGACTTTTACCGTACAAACAAAGATATATCAGCTCCATTATCCCTAGTGACCAGTGACTTTAAATGACGGATAGCCTACTTGACAGATGGTGAAAGAGGCCCTTCAACTCGTTTGTACATTGTACACATATACGTTTTGTCAGTGACATATATTTTCTCTTGTATTTCTTGCGATCAATAATAATTAATCGTATTTAATTCGATAATGCCAAGGAATTTAAGTTCCATTATTTCCATAATTACATACTTACCAATACCATTTAAGAAATTTCGTTTAAGTATAAAAAACTACGTAAACTTTTTGTCAATCAATAAAAACTCGCTACAGAATTCAAACAAATTCCATTCCATAGACCATGAAGAATTTTACTAGAGAATAAAAAAAGAGCATTCATTCCTTCAACAATGAAATACGATTTTTAATTCAAAAGTTCGAGTGCCTAGGTTCGTTCGACAAACACGCGTACGACAAAATTAATTAGTTCCATCAATCACGGTATGAATGGTGTCAGTCGGAGCACCGGCCCACTGCGTTTGAAAGGCCGAACTATCAGACAATAACATTAAAAAATAAATGTAACGTGATTCGAGTATTGTGCGCCAACCCTTTGGTAAAGAAGGTAAAATAATGAACAGTTGTGACGCCTGCGTAGGGCACGCTAGCGACTGGGCGGGGGCATTTGGGACAATATTTTGAATACGAACACGGAGATGTCATATGAATTTTTCTTCCCTTTTCTAACGGACTGTACTAGAATACTCGTATTGGGAAGCGAAATGACGGCTTCGATGCCGTTTTCACCGTCAATTAGATAATTTTCACGGATTTTTTTTATACATATAATAAAAACCCAATTATATTTTCCTGGGCGAAGTCAGGAGCAGATCTCTAGTAGATTTTATTTTAATTAGCAACAAAAAGGGGTTATCACAGTTATTAAAACAATTAGTTATTAAGTTAAAACACAGTTATTAAATTATTTAACATTAAAACAAAAACATTAAGTATTAATTGTTATTTAGCAAATAAGAATTATTAAACAAAAATGATAAAAATATTTTTTTAAATGTTAGGTTAATTAAAAAATGGACAAAATTTACACATTTTTTTTTATGAAGACTCGCGTGTTATCACAATTAATAATAAATGCGCAGCTATTTACATGTGTAAAGGTTGAATAGTTGAATATGACAACAATCCATCATGTCAACTACAATGCGCAAGCGCACCCAGCAACTTGTTTTTGAAAAAAGAGAAGTGATAATAATACTTTATTTATAATGTTAATTCAAATGACGATTTCGAAATGATTTCGTTTTTAAGTTCCTTATCATCAATACTAATAATAAATCTGTAAATGTAGGTATTGTATGTATGTATCTTCCTCCATAATTGTGTCGTTCATTGTAAAAGTGAACTATCTCCTTGTAACTGAATTTTAGAATAACGAGCTTTTTGCGAATTATAGTGTAGGAAAAAATATATAAGCATTCATTCATTGTTTTCATCTATGGGATTATAATGCAACTATTAGAGTTACTTCACTTTTATATTGAAAGATATGACTAAATGTGATACCATTAGGCAAGAAAAGATGGTTTTAAAAATAGGGAGTTACACCACTTTTACAATGAACGACACAATTCTTAAACGAATTAACTGATTTTCATGAAACTTGGTAGATAAACATTTAGACGTACAGGACACAGGATAGGCTACTTTTTTCTTTTTCAACGCGGACGAAGTCGCGGGCGCCAGCTAGTTTTAAATAAAATAAAATAAAACAATAAGTACAATAATAAGACCAATAAAATTTATAAAAAAAATTATAATATGTGATCATTTAATACAAGGTATTCAGAATATAAAATATTATTACAAAATATCTATATTGTATTCTTTTTTCATTGATCAAAAAGTAAACAAACAATTCACGATATAGAACTAAACAAACAATACGAAAAAATTCTAAATAAATTACTCACTGAGTCAACTCTCTTTGATAATGCCTAATGTACAAACCCCATCTTTAAAACAGTCCAGTGACCATGGCGACGCTATATTTGTTTATGTTTTTGATCAATAGAAAAAGAATAGATCATATAATTCTTCTTTATTTTATCACCATCAGAAAAATAATCGCGCCTGCTGGTTGCGCCCTTATTATTGTGATATTGAAATCCATTTAGCACAATGAAGCGTCTGCGCATTATTTTTCTTCAAATAAAAATATCATTTGCATACGTCACTTATTGTCATCAGACAACGCAATGTGACTGTCATTGTAAACAAAGTAAAAGTACGTTATTTTAACACTCTTATAAAAATATAAAAGTATTTTATTATTCATTGTTAGTTTATTAAAATATAACAGCTAAAAATAAATATTGACTATGATTTGGTGTGTCTACATTAATTACAGAAAACTATAAAGATTGAAGATGTGTAAACGTGCTATTTAATTAGTTTATTTAATCTATGTGCCTGAATATAAAATAAATCAAAAAATATTTTAAAAAAAATTAAAAAGTATTTTGTTTAATTTTACATAGTAATTGAAGTACCTAGTGGCAGTTTTAAATGAAGACTAAAATAACATGATTTATGATAGACCTTTTCTCTAAAATTCTTCAGCTAGAATATTTTTTTACTTCCGACGAGTCTTCTTCTGTCTGGATTTTTTTTACATTTCCAAGAGGTCTTAGCCTTTCATATCATACTATTACCAGGACCAGTAGGTATCAAGCTGAGATATCAAGGGGATAAAGTTCTAATAATTTAATGCTGATGCCGGCCAAACAAAAGAACGCTAGGCGTTTTACTCTCTATTTGAATAATTGTTGTAAATATGAAAAGATTACGAAACACTTGTGGATTACATCAGCATGTAATTAATATTTAGCATGTAATAATAAAGAAGTGTTTACAATAGAACCCTTTTAACCTTAAGTAGTAATTCTATTTGTGAGAAAAAATTGTTGGCATTGTTTAAACCAATTTGTAACTGTATTTTAATATATTATGGAGATTTTACGGAGATTAAAAAAAAATATTAATTTAACATTTATTAAAATGGAGATGGAAGGAAACCTTTTGGGTAGGTACTACCCCAAAAAGTTTCTATCAGTAGTGTCTAATATAATATTATGCCAGCAGGTAAGTTTCAAAATTGGTTTATAAGATTTTCATTTCACCCTTTTAAGTCGGTTCCAATTACAGAGTTTACCTTGTTTCCTCCAATTCTATTCAGTTCCTATTACATCAATTATATATAATATTACCTACACAGTTCCAAGGTGCCATTTCATCTTAATAAGAGTTTTTAAGTATTTCGTTGGTTTTGATAGTTCATTTCAATAATAATGTTACCATATTTAATGTAACGTCAATGTTATTATAATACGAGTAGGCTTAGAGCTCAGAGTATACCTATACTGTTCTATCGTAGAACAAATAGTAGAACAGTTTGGAACAACTCTAATAATAAGCGCTAGAACTATCAACTTTAGCTGTAACATAAAAATGCATACAAACTGACGGGTCATAAAAATAATCTCGATTTCATAAAAGCTACTGTTGGGCCGAACATCAAAATTCATTCACCCTTTGTTGCTCCATTTTTACACTGAATAAACAAACGTCACACATGCTCCAACAATACTGCCGATTCAATAGTCAACAGAGTTCCACCCATTTCGAGGGTGTCCAATTTTTTGGTGTTAGCAAAAACATTGCAAATATTTTTTTGCCCTGTGTTATGAGTGGCGTACAAAGGAAAAGCAGTGAGGATACTTTTTTAGAATCCTATTTTATTTTAAGAATGGGGAAATTTAGATAAGGAAATAATAAATAATAATAAAAATTAGGCGCCATTTTTTACTCCTGAACTTAATATTTTTTCAGGATAAAATGTATCCTATAGTTAAACCTAAAAATAAACTATATGTGTACCAAATTTCATCTATATATTCGTTTAACTAACAAAAATCCAAACATCTTAACTTGCAAACAAACAAACTTTTGCATTTATCATAACATAACTAGCGACCGCTCCTTCCTTCGCACGGATGCAATTTTTTCTGCAAAATAGATATAAAAACTTTCCTCGTTTTTGGTTCTTTCCATACGTAAAATTCGCATTCAAATGTGTTGCGTAGTGTAAAAGATCTAAGCAATACAGACAGACAGAGGGTGGGAAGGGACTCTATCTTATATACTACGTAAATATGGGATTATACATTTATCTGCATACATTAATGATGAGTTTGTCTACTGTATGTTGTATGTGTGGTGGCGTACAGTTTTGCCCCTTCGCAGAACGTGCCCAACAGGATACACAGCTCGCAAATCAAACAGAGCTTTGTTTCATAGCTTTTTATTTATAGTTTCGAGTGTTGCCATCCAGCCGCAATGCAAAAAGTTTTCAATGTTTCGCATACGGATCAATAATTGATTCAACCGTAAAGTTTGACAAAAAGTCAAAGAAAACAAGTCAAGTTTAAATATGATATTTGAATCAGTTATATACAAAACGTGACAGCATTTAATACTAGCAATTCGACCTTGTCTTCGTAAGTTTTTATTTAGTAATTGCATTGTATTAACACAATCCTATTATGTTAATACATATTAATATTATAAATGCGAAAGTTGTTGAGGATGTATGTTTGTTACTCTTCTGCGAAAAAACTACTGAACGGATTTGAATGAAATTTGACACATAGATAGTTTATTACTTGGATTAATATATGGGTTACTTTTTATTCTGATAAATTTTTAAGTTAGCGAAGAATCGTTTAAAATATTATATATCTTGCGCCACCGTCGTCGCAGCAATAAAGATGTCTGATATTTTCTCAGGTTATATTTTTAATATTTCAATGCCGACGAAGTCGCAGGCCTCAGCTAGTAGTATTATATTTGTAATCGTATTAAAATTTAAAACTTGTTTTAAATAATCAGGTCGCTGTATATTATATACCTGAAATGTATAAGTTAAATGGAATTGTATAAATAATAAGTCTTCATGAAGGAAAGAACTTTCTTCAAGAGAAAGTTTAACAACTTAGCCCAAATATGGACCTTACTAACAAGCATTTTTATAAGTTTATACCTTAAACACATAAGTGTTAGGAACACGCGATTAGCACGCGACTGCGAAGTTTAATCGTCCGTGCTCATTCCCCATTATAGTAAACAAAGATAGTTGCAATGAGCAAGCAGATCGTGCAAAAACGAAATTTTGAACCCTTCTGAATGAAATGCAATAAATTATGTTCAAAAGCAGTTTGTTGTTCCGTTTCGAAATTGGAAAATGAAAATGTTAATGTTTTAGATAAGTAATAATATTTAACTAGCGACCCCGACTTGCCGACTAAAATACTCAAAAGGATTATTAGTCAAAAACATAGATATAAGCTTATGTCAAAAACATAATATTGGTATTATTTATGTAAAAATAAATAAAAAGACAATGGAAAACTTTGCCCGCCGGTCGCAAACAACGATATGTCGTAAAAAATCCACTTCTCATATCTTCATAATTTTCCTAGTTTTATTTTTCAACCAAAGCAAAGTAATATTACACAAATATTTTTTGCTTGTCTTATATAATGTGACTAATAATATATGTTAACTAATAATTAGTATTATATATATAAATTAGTATTACAATATATATATACACAATATATTACAATATATTAGTACAATATTATATATTACAATACAATATATTACAATATATACACAAATATATATAAATTAGTATTTTTATTTTGCACGGCTCTCTCCCAACAATATTCAGTGACAATAAAAGAAGGAACAAAATCGGTTTTATTTTCTACGTTACTTTAATAATTGTAATAAACACATCCTCGTACAATTATCTTATTAATTAACCGTGACGTAGTGTTGTGCTTTACAGGAAATAATATTATGAAGAAGAAACTTGACAATTTAGCGTTCCAGTCGAGTCGCTGACCGAAACTATAAAATAGGGTAACTTGGTTAAACAACGTCACAGTTCATGATTGTGGACAATTTCTTATTAAATTATAAATTAAATAAGCAGTTGACAACCTTAGTTGATGTTCAGCCTTATGACGTTTCCGTTCCCCCCAATTGGTAAAGGAATGATGAATGGATTCAGATTCAAAATTTCTAAGCTATGTATTTCATAGTGTAAAGGGTTCTGGTTTTTTTTTTATCTGATGTGTAGTTACTTACACAATTTAACACCGAATAAACTAAGTTGTAGTTCTTTCTTATATTTGTCTTATTTTGTAAATAATACTAGAATTAATTTTATAAATGTGAAAGTTTGTGAGGATGGATGTTTGTTACTCTTTCAAGCAAAAACAGCTCAACAGATTTGAATAAAACTAAACGAAAGAAATGGAGTGGAAACATTACTATTACACCGCGTCCACGTTCGGAATATAATATATAATTTGTTTCGGTAGTACTTTAATATTTTAATTTACTATAGTTCAGATGTATTTTAAAAAACTAAAAATAAAAAATAAACACCTATATGGGTGATACGAATTCCTAACTTTATTAAAAAAAAAACAGTCAGGAAGTCCACGAAATTAATTTCAAAATATAACCTTACATCAATTTTTGCTTCGGTTAAATTATAGGACAGATGTTCGCGTTACACGGTCTTATATTTTTGTAACTTAATGAGCCGTATCAATTGAATTCAAAGTCTTGAAGAACGATTTCATTTGAGGATGTTATGAAATAATTTAATAATAAGCCAACAACTCGCAATAAGTAGAAACAGCTGTTGTTCATCGCAGTTTCGACGTAGTCTGAAGTCACGAGCAGTGATGTATGAAGATATAAGAGCCCAGTTAAATTGGTCTGAACTTAACAAACCAATTCAATTTCTTTCAGTCACCTAACGCAATTATATGAAAAATATGATAACCATGGGAATTTGAAAAATAAGCATCCAGTTAAAAAGTTTCAAGAATTGTAGAATGAAATTTCTCCATAGTAACTCCTTGGATTAAACTCTCTGTAGCAGACCATGTTATACTTTAATTTTAATATTACAATCCTGGCGAAATGTGCAAAAAGTGCTGGTTGATAATAAAATATTTTAAGCTACGTACATTTCCTTCCATTTTTCTTCAAAGTGACACATTACCGCGGTTACCTAATTAGGCTCCAGACGCGTTATGCTATTGTCTACTAAGTATATGTGACCAGTAATTAAATGTTATGCTCCAGAGAATTCTTGTCCGGAGGGAGTCGAGTACCCGCAGAGAAACTTCGTATGTAATATGTAATGTATACTGCTAGCTGTGCTACTAGCTATGCCCCTTGCTGTTTCCTGTCTTAAAAAAGGGTATCATAAGAAAAAAAGCTAAACAAAACACCATAAGTTTCAACCTTTATCATGTACCTACAATGTCGCAAAAAATATTTTTCAATTAAATTTAATAAACTATAGAAAATTAAATACATATATGTACAAAAAAGATACAAAATTAATTTTCGTATCTATGTGCGACATCTATCATAGCAATAAGACAATGTGATAAAACGGAGCAATCAATACATAGTGTAGTTTTCACAGATGTCGAAGAGATGGCGCTGTTCATGTAAAATTTATAAATATTATTGCAAAAAGCAGAGATGTATAGTTATTTACAGACAACTAAAGTATTATTTTAAAACTGTATTTACACTCACGAGCTACTCATCAAGCGACAGTGCCTAGCCAAATTTTAAACAAAAAAAAATATAGCTCTGCCTGCATGAGTTTCTACTTCTACAGGCTTCGATAACCATCAAACCTTCCAAAATACTTGCCGCCTTTTTTGGGCAGATATTTAGAGTCGGGGGTAGTATTTTGTATAAATAGAGAAGACTCGTGTAATCTTTTAGGTAATTATCAGTTTAAATATTTACATGCAATAAACAGGGACAGTGCTCATATGACTGTGAGTGATGGCATCTATGAACATGTGCTTTTCTCATTTAAGACATTGCAAAAAGGATATAACTCTAAGGGCCTCTTTCACAAACTACATGTAAAGTGTTGATTAGTTACTTTTAGAAATCATTTTCTGTTATATTGAATTATGCACTCGGTTTACTGCATCATTCGATAGCCGAATTTTTATTATTATTTTCTATTTAATGTTTGGGCCGTTTACCGTACAAACAAAGGTATATCAGCTCCATTATCCGGTGCCGGTTACCGGTGACTTTAAATGACAGTTTGGCCTACTTGACGTTTGTGAAAGAGGCGCCTAGCTAACCTAACTGTTAGTTCTAACCTAACTGCCTTGTCAGTGGGCGCAACCGCAATATTCCAAGCCGATAGATACTAATGACAGTGGTTTTACAATTGAATTAGTAATTTAATATATAATAGTAACATATTCAACAAGATTATTAATTAACAAGATTACGGTTTAGTTTAAACACAAAATTAGATGTGTTTACAATATGTATAATGTACAATCTAATAACGCATAATACGATATATCTGTTTAATCCTTTGGGCCCGTTTACTTAGGCCTACGAAAACTAAACATCAGTTTAAAACTCGTATTTAGGATTAGATTAATTCCCAACGCGGGCTTTGATAATGCTCCAAGTTTGCTCCTGTTTACTATTTCGGGATTTGCGGAGAACGACACAGTTTTAACAAGTCTTACCTATATCAGGGATTGTGGCTGCGACTTGTAAAATAGAATTAGATTTTGTATAAATACAACCATACGAATTATACATACGTATGCATGTTTTTGTATTTTATTTTAATGTAGTCAGACAGGCTGACGGTCCACTTGATGGTGGGTGGCTACCGTCGCCTATAACACAGAAAGGATTAAGGTAAGGAATTGATGGGATAATGGGTAATAGTAATGGTAATGGGGTGTTGTATAAATACTAATATTCTGTTAGTTTTTAGCCCTAGGTAAAGGAGTAAAGGGACACCAGTGTGTCGCAACCAAAGTCAGTCAACTGCACACAGATATCAACATAACAATAGCATTAAAATAAACAATAAATTAAAAAAAACATGACTAAAAAATGCAGTGCATCCTGTCTGTAAAAACAGTCATTTACTTATAATAAATAAAAACATTTTAGTAACTTATAAGAGTAGGATAAAATATTACACAGGTTGGAATTTCATTTATGTTTGAGTTAGGAAATACAAAGTTTTTTAACTTATTTAATATGTGGAGCTTTTACGGCATAGTTTTTTAATCAATACTAATAATAAATCTGTAAAGGTTGGTCATGGAGTAAGTTACTTTGTTTTCAGAGATATCGTGTTTATAGGCTCTATTCATGATACTGAAACTAAATTGACCATTTTTAGAGTTTTTTTCTGTATGTATGTATGTATGTTCTTCCATAACTCTTAAACGAATCAACTGATTTTCATGAAACTTGGTAGATAAACATTTAGACGTACGGGACACAGGATAGGCTACTTTTTTTTTCTTTTTCAACGCGGACGAACTCGCGGGTGGCAGCTAGTTATATAATAAAAGTATTCAGATCGCAATTTTCAATTAGAACTTCACTTAAGTAAGGCAAGTTTGTAAATGTAATAATAGTCAAGATTTTTGTTATTATTACTAGCTGGCGCCCGCGACTTCATCCGCGTTGAAAAAGAAAAAAGTAGCCTATCCTGTGTCCCGTACGTCTAAATGTTTATCTACCGAGTTTCATGAAAATCAGTTAATTCGTTTAAGAGTTACGGAGGAACATACATACATACATACATACAGAAAAAAAAATCTAAAAATGGTCAATTTAGTTTCAGCGTCATGTATAGAGCCTATAAACACGATATTTCTGAAAACAAAGTAACTTACTCCATGACCAACCCTTACAGATTTATTATTAGTATTGATTCATAGTATCATAAAGTAACGTTTCCTTGCCTAACTAAAAGTCCTAAGTAGTTCAATCAATCGGTTACCTATTTAATAAAGTAGAAAGTGTGACTAAAACACGCATTGGCATTGGTTCGAATACCTAATACTCATGACTTGTTGATAGCTTTGTTTACGTGAGGTTAGATTTGTTTTCCTTTTCCTAAATTTGTAGACATTAACCACCCGAGGCTCGGATCATTCACGTAATGAACTTATACGGATCGAGGTCGCGCCGAATCTCCTCTTGTTAATCCTGAATCACAATTATTTTTATAGGAAGTCTATACAGATTCATCCTTATTTTTTTTCTATTCTTAAACAAAAAAAAAAAGTATCTGCGACAGTATCATACACCTAGCGACCTGCTCCTGGTTTCGCCCGGGGTGCAATTTTCATATTAAAAGTCTTCCTCGTTTATCATCCCTCTTTCCATATAAGAATTTTTTATCACTACATATTGCTGCTTAAAAACTAAAGGGCCATAAAACAAAAAAAAAAAACAAAAATGTTTTTATTGCATAAATACAATCACAATCCTTAATATTGTATGTTGCAAAAAGACTTATGGTTGTTTTATTCCATAATTAGTATATTTTGATCATTTTTTATTTATTCAAGAGTAACTTATATGCTTATATGTCTTCTAGTATTCAATTTATTATAAAAGTATGTACTTAAAACATTTAATGCTACTTAAAAATACGCTTCTAACGATGTATAGTATGCATATATTTGATATATCCTTACATATTATAAAACAAAGTCCTCCGCCGTGTCTGTCTGTCTGTTCGCGATAAACTCAAAAACTACTGCACCAACTTTCATGCTGTTTTCACCAATTGATAGAGTGGTTCTCGAGGAAGGTTTTAGTATATAATTTACAAAGTTACGCGGGCGAAGGCGCGGGCAGCTGCTAGTATTATAATAAAAGACTATGTACAAAATTAATTAGTAATTTTTTCACACATAATTTTTTTAATGTTAAGGTAGACAGACACTGACTGTTCAGTGATCGTAGGTGGCTATACTGGCAACGTAAGTAACTACAAAGGTGCTATAAAGGTGCGTACCCACTATGTTCGCGCACCAATCGCGCACCTGGAGCGTGCAACGTTGCACGCACCAAAGCGTGTGCTCCAAGCGGTGGCGGTTTTTTAGCGAACACAAGTTGTGATGCGCGTAACGTCTACACTTGATTTGTTGCAGGTGCGTGATGCACGATTGATGCGCAAACATAGTGGGTACGCACCTTAAGAGTGCTGCTGGCCATAGTGATAGTAGCACAGTGTTAATACCCACTTGTAGTAACACTCTGATAGTAGTAGGGGATTGGGAATGAATAAGTAAATGGGCTTTGGCATCCCTTACTAACCGAAACATAATAGCACACAGTACACAGTAACACAGTCTTCTGTAAGGGGGTTCTGCCACCAGGCAATCCTTACTAATATTATAAATGCCAAAGTTTGTATGGATGTATGGATGTTTGTTACTCTTTCACGCAAAAACTACTGAATGAAACTTTACAATAATATAGCTTACTAGCTGACGCCCGCGACTTTGTCCGCGTTGTAAAAGAAAAAAAAGTAGCCTATCCCGTGTCCCGTACGTCTAAATATTTATCTACCAAGTTTCATGAAAATCAGTTGATTCGTTTAAGAGTTATGGAGGAACATACATACTTACATACATACATAGGTACATACAGAAAAAATTCTAAAAAAGGTCAATTTAGTTTCAGTATCATGTATAGAGCCTATAAACACGATATCTCTGAAAACAAAGTAACTTACCCCATTACCAACCCTTACAGACTTATTATTAGTATTGATACATCAAATTGTATACGAAATATTGTATAAGAAATAATACAATCTACATTTTTTATGATCGAGAAACCTATTTTGTGACGACATTTCTTGTTTCTTGTTTAAATTTTTAATTAACAGTCGAAGAGCTTCTGTCTTAACTGGGTCGCGTCGTTCGCTTTCATAATCTTCAAAGATTTAGTATAGATATTTTTTGATATATTTATTATTTCAGGTATCAAGAAATAAACGGAAACGGAAAAGTTCGCAACAGTATTAGACAGAAAATATTTTATTCATCTTAAATATTAGAAAATATTAATTAGACCATTGAAGGATATTATTAATGAAATAAAAGTCTCCTATTTGATAACCCAGGTGATCATTAATACATCAATGAAAACAGCATTTAAATCCTGGACAAAAGCACAAACAGACAAAAATTCTAAAAACTATTCGGTTATATAAGTACCTACAAAGTGTACAATTTTTTTTTAATATACAGCCATGATAATCCTTTACATGTTTTTTCAGTTTTTTTTTTTTTCGAGTAATATTAAGTCGACAGTTTTTTCAGCGCATATTGCGTTCAAATGCCAAATAGAACTTTTCCGTTTATACAAACTGAAAAAGTTAAGCAAGTAAGTTCTTATTATCATAATTAAAAACGCGTCCTTGGATCAAATGATTTTCTTATCACTTTTGTCCTGAATAACGAGGCTTTCGCTTTGACATTTTATACCTCTGTCACGTAGCGGATCACAAAAGAAAATTATAGGTGTCGGCGTGCCTTTATATAACAAAATATCTTTGAAAAATATTCTCTGACCTTGTTTCCATTGTGGTCTAAATAATTTTAAATAACATTTTCTTGAAGGTATACCGATTAAAATAAATTAATGTTACACACTAGTACCTATACCATAGTAATACCTTATCATACGTATATCTGTTACCACAAGTAGGAAACATACTTGCACATTAATACGGGTCATGACCCAAATACCGTTTCGCAAGTAAACAATAATAAATACATATAAAAACGTATTACAGATATCAATATGACTGAGCATTTTCATATTTTCATGAAATGTTACAACCTTTTTTCCATATAATATTCACAAATCGAGGAATTTGGAATATTATTATCTTAAAATAGTTAAAACTACGATGAGATTTGTTTTTTTAATTTAAAACTATTAAACTTTTTTTTTTGTTACTACATCGAATCAAAACTACAAAAATCCCTGTCCTTAAAATCCTAACTATTATTATAAATGTGCAAGTGAGTTTCTTTGTTTCTTACGTTTTAACTACTCAACCGATCATATACAGAAGAGGACACAGAAAGGACCTTTCGTCCTGAAAAAAAGTACTGTTCCCGAGGGTTCATTCAATATGAAAATAAACATTTAATGTCTAATGAAAATATGCGAACAATAAAGATTGAATAAATGTTTCAGCGGATGAAGTCAAGGGGAAAAGATAGTACTGAATGGTCTTCTGTAAGGGGGTGGCTACAGCCTTGCCACTATTTTTCAAATCGATTTAAAATTGAAATTCTTGTAGTAATTAGAACTGTGACAAAAAATGGCAGTTATCCCATGATTTAGCAATTAACTCATAGTTTTTTTACCGTGCCCTTTCTCACAATAAATATGCTGATTTCACTCATTGTTTTCTACATGACATAGGAGCCATCAAAAGGCGATTAACAGCTATCATTATATCTTGCATACTTGCAGGCTTGCAAAGAATTATAATGTAATATTGTTGTAATTTTTTGTCTCTCATTTCTCTTTTTTATAATAAAAAGGGGCAGACCAACGGACTACTAGTTAGTTAGGACATTTAGCAACACCATAGTTGGTTTTAATTCTAATTCATATAAATTTGGATTCACGAATCTAAACATTTTCCATGTTATTTCCATACTAAGATCCGTTGGGTGCATAGAAGTAGGAATAATACCAACAGTAGTATTAACAGTTTCTAATTCTATGGTTGGGTTAGCGAATAAGACAAACGGAAGCGGAAAGCGACTTCAATATTATGTAGGTATGAATTATATTATTTAAATAAATAAGTGTCTGATATATAGGGAAAATAGGGCGTATTTCTTTATTTTAATCATGACGTACGCTAATAAAATTACAATGCAGTGTATCCTCGAAAGCAAAATTTTTAAAGCATTTCCATGGTTCGTTACTCCACAAACGGAATCTCAGCGCACCGTTGTGTAACAGTGACGTTAATTTCATTGCACGCCACTACACAAGAGATATAATTTTATTTGGCTCCGTTGCAGCCATGGTTTGATTTAATTGCTCGCCACTGTAATAGTGGTTTGTTACGTAATTAGCGCATCAATGAACAGTAATTTTAAAATGGATTTCGTTGCAGCCAATTAAGTTGTTAAAATAATGTAAGTTTACATTGTTTTAATATAAACTTTATATTCGGTATACTTAACATCTAGTACGTTTTAAATTTTACTTCTTTTTAGTCTTAGCTCTTTAGCATTCGCACGCATCCATGTGTTTTTTTCTGCTAATTATTTACATAATGTAAGTACCTATATGCATAAACGTTCCTTTTTTAGGTTTTAGAAAAAGTTAGGGATTAACAGACAGATGGGGAAAGTGTTTTTTTATAATACTAGCGACCCGATCCCGGTTTCGCCCGGGGATGCAAAAGACACTTTTAGATACAATAATTAATATATTTTTTTTGATATAAGAAAGAAAGAAAGAAAATAATATTTTTTTAACATTTTACTGTCAGTGTAGTTTAAAACAACTACTTACATACTTCAGTACTTACTTTTATCTATACATATTATAAAATCGTAAATACATAAAATCGTAAATACTCGTATATGCAGCCGTGTCTGTATATTAAATATATAAAAAAAACAATTGTACACGTTGTACTTAATTTTAACGAGGTCAAAAAAATTGTTTTTAGAATTTTTGTTTGTGCACGCTTATCTCAGTAACTACTAACCGATTTGAATTCAGTAATCGCTAATGCATTGTAGCCAGCTTCCCGTGACAGTGTTTGTTTCATTCGAATCGGTTTATAAACAAATATACCAAATACGAAATACCAAGCGTACAAAAACCGCGCGTACAATGTTGCGGGCAGAGCTATTAGTATAATTACATAATTTTGTATGTGAGTAGTGTAGAATTATTATTAATTGCTTTAGATTAATTTGGATATTTAAGACAGTGATATGTTAAACAAGACAGGATGCGCCCTTACCATACTACTAGTGACAAAAAAATGGTCCTCCAATTTGCACATCTAGTTAGTTGTTTTCATTGCCATTTTAATACGTATTTTTATTTCTTATTGGCGTATTCTGTTATTGTAAAGTGTTCTCATTGGTTGGTTGGACATATCACTGGTAAGTAGGCATTTTCCAAAGATTTAAATCGATAGATGCGGCATTACTAGCGAAAGTGTCTTACAAAATATAACATACATTATACTAGAGACCAAAGTATAAAATACATATACTTTTGTCTAAACACGCTTTTAAACATAGACAACACATTCCTTACTTCAAACGTGACTGTGACGATAGCGACGCTCTTAACAAGCGACTGTCATTCACTGTAGCTGGCGTGCAACTGTATTTGGGTTGAGCGCCTGCGCCCAACCCATTGTTAACAATTTTTGGTGTGTTTTTAGTATGGCGCGAGGAGATTACGCCGCATCTTTCGATTTAAATCTATGGCATTTTCATATCTTTCTACGCACAGAATGAACACCCGTCATTGGTGCCAATTTCCGATTTTGACACCGGCGCGTCGGTGTCACGTACTAGGAGCGTTAGACTTATCCTTTAGAAGTAATATAGAAGTCATTGATTTAAGAAAAGAAAATTATACAAGATACGATATGATGACAATATATTTTCAATAGAAGAGGACACAGTACAGTTGACAGCGTTGAGACATAAGAATGACATTTAGGTACACAGAACAATTACAAATCATAATATAAATTACAAGAAACTATACGAGTACATATAAATTTGAGTGTCGCATTCATAATCCAACAAGTAGGTATTAATTTAACAAGTATTTGTTTTAAAACTACCTTCATTTCCTCAAATAAATCGACGGTCCTGCATCTCACTATCAAAGTGTTTTCGATTACTTCATATATAGTTAAGTTTCAAAAGAATATGTTTGGGGGTCCGTGTATACTCAGTAAACTAGTTAAGCACAACTGGTAACATTAATTGTTCGTGTATAACTAGTATATTTTTTTCCATTCTTATATAAGACATATTATATTTTATATGAGTATTTATGTCTTCCCATCTCTACAGTACTTTGACCTAGTTGGTCTTTTTAAGAGGTCTTTTACTGTAAATTTCCTTGTGATCAATTTATTTGTAATATATGGTGCTACTCTGATACATATTTATATCTAATATATATACACCAAGTCCGTAAGGAAACACCACTGTAGTATACAATTTGACCCCTTTTATATTTTCACAGTTTATTTTGCCATAAAATCTTAACAATTTTTATTAATAAAGTTAAAACAAAAGCTAGCTTTTGCCCGTGACTTTATACCATTTCTACACATATTATGTATAAATTGGTGTATGTATACCTATACATAATATTGCTTCTATTCTAAATTTTATATCGTTACAAAGCATTTTGTCAATCTTTATCGCTCATATTAATCAATCATCAATACTAATAAATCTGTAATCTTGTATGTATGTATGTTCCTCCGTAACTCTTAAACGAATTAACTGATTTTCATGAAACTCGGTAGATAAACATTTAGACGTACAGGACACAGGATAGGCTACTTTTTTCTTTTTCAACGCAGACTAAGACGAGTATAGGTAATAATATATTCATATCGGCTTTTAATTTTTTAATTTTAATTTATAAATAATCCCTCGAATTTTAAGAATGTTGAAACTATTATCCTCTCCTCCACATTCTCAGGGAAACCTGGTTTAAAACGCTGAAGTGCATTATTTCTCTAATCTACCAATCATAAGAAGGTATTGCTAAAGTATGCATAAATTATAAGGATAGTCTGAAAACTATCTCAAAAATGAGTTTTTAGCAATGCTATCTATCAGCATTCCACACAAAAGATTAAAAAGGTTTACAATTTTTTTCTCCCAACTAAGTTTAACCCCAGGAGTAATTTTTTTTAAATTTTTGTTAAGAGTGGTGTTCTTGATGTATGATACGCTCACGCGTTAAACAGAAAAAATCCGATTAAAGTTAAAGACTGATTGCGGATATAATAAAAAAGGATGATCCCTTGGGAACAGTACTTTTTTTGTGGATGAAAGTTACCTTAAGCCTTGTAATCCTGACGAGGATTATGCAAAGTTTCATGGTGATCGATAATCAAAAAATATTTTTTGGACGAAAGTACCCTATGTCTTTTTCTGTGTTCCGTGAAATCGTAACAGACAAACTCAGTTTTTCATTTATAAATAACTAGCTGGTGTCCGCGACTTCGTCCGCGTTGAAAAATTAAAAAAAAAATAAGCAATATACCTAGCGCTTGACAATTTGTTGCTATAACACTTTTACCAGGCGTTAGTTTTTTTATTTTATTTTAGATGATCCCTCGAAAATAGTCCTTTTTTTCTGGATGAAAGGTACCCTATGTCCTTTCTGGTGTCCCAGGCAAAGTGTATGCAAAATTTCATGGTGATCGGTTCAGTAGTTTTTGCGTGAAAGTGTAACAAACAAACAAACTCACATTCACATTTATAATTAGCCTCCGTCCACTTGGCTCCCACGTCTAGGATACCATGGGATCCTAGGATACTTTTTTTTCATTTATAATATTAGTAAGGATAGCCTATGTTACTCGCTGATAACGTAGCTTTCTATAGGCGAAATAATTTTTAAAATCGGTCCAGTAGTTTTTGAATTTATTCATTACAAACCTACAAAAATACAAATTTTATAATATCAGTATAGAAGTACAATTTATATTTATTTAAAATTTTATTTTTCTTCTACATATCCATCCAGTTACAATTTACTTATGTAAAAATGTCATCCTGATTTCATCTTTCTTCAGAAGTGTATTAGATATATTTTCACGTCTTGTTAATTTAATTACATCTGAGATCATATTTTGTTAAGAAACTGCCGCTGCTAGTTTCTTTTTTCTTCAGTGATAATAGGGTCTGAAAGTAGTCCAATAAAAAGTTATACACGAATATCGGAGGCGCCAGTGAGGCGATTGTTTGCTCAATCGATATCTTGTCCCATAGGAATGTAGGTGAACTTGTGACTGAATTAGGTGTGTAAATGGGACACGGGACTGATTGTAGCATTGTTTGACAGTCATTATTTGTTAGTTCCCATCCAATTAATATGTGCTGGACATTACAATATATTTTTAATCATATAAAATTTATCTAATTGATCTGTGATTGAAACGGGAAATTCTTCACGTAAGCTTAATGAAAGAATTCAATTTACACATTTTAAGTAATTTAAGGTTTCCATTTCTTAAGTGAAGGTAAGCAGGCATCTACAGTAGTACCCAACTGATATGGCTTACCGAAGTACAGTCGGCCGCAAAAGTCGATTAACACATTCAAAAGTGCAAAACAACTGGGGCCCTAGCCAAGAGCAAACCAATGCAAACGAGAGCGTTGCGTATTTACGAAACGATAGAAAACAAAGCCCAGTGATTGGTCAAAATTTTATGTGGGCGTTACAACAACCAATCACCGGGCTTTATTTGCTATCGTTTCGTAAGTACGCAACGCTCCCGTTTGCATTGGTTTGCTCTTGGCTAGGGCCTCAGAACACTCAACGCGCCATAAGTCGTCACGACTAGACAACAAAATAAACTTCACATACAAACGATCGTAAAAAGCTAAGTAAGTTGAGTGTTCAGTTGTTTTGCACTTTTGAATGTGTCCGACTGTACACGTGCACATAAGACTTTCTAAAGCTTGGGAAATGCTTTCGACAAATCCTCACACTTCGCGGCTTTTTCCAGTAACGATATTGGTCGCCAACTGCCGCCATCTTAGCGTGCGCAGCTTGACATTTTGCGCGAATTTTAACTGTAATTATATTATGAACCTATACATATTGTATCTAATTTAAAATACTATTTTACCTCAAATGTGCTACATAAAATTTGTATGAATATAGTATGGGTCCATCGTCCCATCAAGTCACAAGACCAATTAAAGAAAACAACTCACCCATTCTGCTGTTGCTCCTGGTTGTCATCAGCGTCATTGCTGACGATAGACTCTAACATTTGTATCTTCAACATCGTGGAAGGTCACATCACAACTAACTTCTCAATATCACATTAAAAACAATCACATAATTCTCGAAGGTAGTAAAATCTAAACTCGCGTACACCCATTGAAGATTGTATCGGGAAATGATCTGGAAAAAATGAAAGAAATGGTTATATAATTGATTTAAATAAACGATAAGTCATATTTCACTTACAAAAGATCCATATTAAATTTAATTTAAAAGGTAGATACAGTTTCAAATTTGAACACTAATGTCGAAAATCGTTAATTAAAATTAGATAATTTTGTACAATTTATAACAAAAAAATTTGCTGAGACATAATTGTAATTTGTAATGTATTCATAAGTAATTTGAAACAAAGAAAAATCAAAAACAGTTTATGAGGAATAAAACTATTAGTTACATTTTCAAAAATTAATGAAAATTATTATAAAACAAGTTTTAATTACAATTAAAAGGTTATAAAAATTATTATTTTATAAACATTTTGTTTTACAATATTATGGTATATAATATACAAATTGAATACTTGTATATGTATATTAATTAAAGTCTAAGCGCCTCTTTCACCAACTACAAGTAAAGTGTTGATTAGTTACTTTTAGAAATCATTTTCTGTTTTATTGAATTATGCACACGGTTTACTGCATCATTCGATAGGCGATTTTTTTTATTATTTTCTATTTAATGTTTGGGACGTTTACCGTACAAACAAAGGTATATCAGCCATTGATCTGAACTATAGATGCGGCGTAGCAAGCAGAAAGCCCCGAAATCTTTGGTAGTATTAAAATCATACTAGCACTAGCGAGCGACAGTGCGAATTCGTCCACTTCTCTCTCTTTCTCTCTCGTGTGGACAATCTCGAGTGGACGAATTGTACTACTACCATTATTTACGGGCTACGCCGTGTCTATACTCCCAAATATACTTATAAAGTCTTTGATAGCTAAATTATTCCCGGTGAACGATGACTTTAAGAATGGGTATAAAGCAAACAAAATTTGTAATTTCATCCGCGTGGCCCCTTGGACATGACAGTGACACAAAATACGTAGAACTACGCACAACATGCGACGGAAGATAGCGCATCTCGCTCAATAAAAATGTTATAAATGCCAAAAGTATTAAATATTAATTATTCGTAAACTACAATGTCAAAAGAAAAATTGTTAGATAATATGTGAAGTGAAATTACTGACACACTTTTAGCTTTGTAATGTGTGTCATTTTGAAAATAAAACTAAAATCGATGGAAATGAGAGCTCACTTGGTGATTTTTTTCTATCGAGAAAATTTCATTATATTATGTTTTCTGTTACAGACGTCACTTTCATTTATAATATCTATTTAAAAAAATTAATTAAATTAGACTTTGTTTACTTAGATAAAATTAAAATCTAGGATTGGCAATTAGATTAGATTAGGTATAAAGAGAAATATCTCTTTATACCCGCTCTTAAGTGACGGTTTAGCCTACTTGACGTTGGTGACGTTGGTGACGTTAACCTAAGTAAATTAAGTCTTAATATATACAATATATAATTGTATATGTCGGTATGATTGTGTTTTATTTGAGGTGCAACACGTGCATTTGAGGATTGTGCGTGTAACGAAACGTCTGGCATCGGTTCGGGGGTGTGTGGGGAGTGCTGCGCGGGCGGTGGCACTCAACAGTCTGGAGCACGCTCCAATGGGAATCGCATGGCCTAGAGGGATCGTGGCACTTCATTCCTTCGGCTTTTAGTTAACTACTGTTATTTCGATCGTAGTAGTGATAGACTGTCGATAACATAAGAAGATACTCCCGATGTCGTCCTAATTATGTGTAAACAAATTAGTACAGACTCTCACGCCGGCCATTCGGACGACATCAGAAGTGGGATACAGCCCACCATGATGGATGAAAAGATGGAAAACAAGATCCGCAACCGGGACGGCAACCGGAACTATAGCACAAACATTGCACTGAAAATAAACTACGCATGTCGACTCAACACATACAATGCGTATGGCAAGACAAGATGGCTGCCGTGCCGCGCCGTCATAAAAAAAAAAAGTGGCGAAGTCCGGGCGAAGTGACAAAGAAATGTATACCGTGCTAGCTAACGTTCGACGCAATTCGACAATAAGTGAAGTTGTTGTGGAAGTGATATTCGGGTTGACCGATATTCGTTTTAATAATTTCAAAAAGACAATATTACGCTTCACGGTAGCTATGTTAGAGTGTTGTTATACGATACGAGTGAAACAAAAACGTGACAAGTTTCAAGTAAAGTTAAATGCATCTAAGAGAGACAAAGGCATCAAAGAAGATTGTTCGCTGCCACTGTGGAGAGCGGGCAATGTGGAAGCCTCGCTGCCCTGCTGCTTTTATAGCGGCACTGGGCAGTGGCCCTGTATATGTATTGTAACATAAAGGAGGTAAAAAACTGTGCAAAGCGCACAGTTACGCAAGTAAGGTCTTTTTATTATTTCTACTTGGGGTTGCAATATTTCGTGTAAGACGAAGCGTTTGTCTATTAATAAGAGATGAGAGTTTAATCAGTGAATGAATAGTGAGTTGTAGTCAGTAACGTAACTCTATGGTTGTAGTGTAGTAGTACCTAGTTGAATTGTAGTAGTGAATCGTTATTGGTGATGGTAAAATGATTTTATTAGATGATGGTAATATTAAAAAGAAAAAAAAATCATTGAGGTAAAGTCGCGGTATAACAAGGTTAATTGATAGTTAACATTTGCTTTCTTTCACTGGGGCAGTTGTTAGTAATATTCAAAGATTTTATTACAATGTAGTGTACCAACATTCAATTTCAAACAAGGCAGAGTATTGTACTGTGGCGTTCGCCGTGGGCTGGTTGACTGACGGATCAAATAGATTGACGTAGATCAACTTTTTATAATTTTGGACTGTAATTGAGTGAGGTGTCACTGTCATCTGTCTGAGCCATATTTCAATTCAATTATGTTGTTTATGTTGTTATTGTCAGTATGTCAGTAGTGAAAATATAACAATAATAACAAATTTCTATGTTAAATAACATTAAAATTGACAGTTTTGAGCTAGATAAGTGGTTGAGAGTTTGAGATAAACAATTTTAGTGGATTAACAGGTGTATGTAACAATTCAGAGCATTTTTGTTAGAAAAACATTAATAATCTACGGACTTATTAATCGAAATAGGATTTGGATGCCGTCTGATTCCGATAACTCGAAGCTATTAAAACAAGAGCCCGTAGACAATGTATGATGTGATTGTCTTGTATGATACCTATTGACTTTATCACATTATGTTTTTGTCGCTAGGAGAGTGACTGTTGTATAGCTGGATGCTGTAGCAATTGTGATGTCACTGGTGAAGGTGGCAGTCACAGAGTGTGTTTAAGTGGTAGTCACGGAGAGCGCTATGTAATGTGGTATAGACAATAGTGAACCGGTATGTAGAAACTAAAAATAAGCGTTTGTGTTGGTTTGATAATAATTACTTTACTCGAGTTATTGTGATTCAAGACCGGTTTCTATTGTGATAGGCTTTTGTAAAATAAAACAGTAATTGTAATAATTGCAATACTAATTACAGAATATAAGACTTGTTCGTACTAGAGATAAATGGGTTCAGGAATCTTTATGAAATAAAATGCAAGCGAAATGCATCGGACCGAGAGCCTACTCCAAAATTTAAAGGATTTACCTCATATTCAAATTTCAATCATTTTAGCTTTCAATATCAACTTGACTTATGGATATAGTACGATTCAGTAGGAATACAGCCGTGTAATTCTATGTTTGGTGATAATTATTGTTTTTTTTTGAGATTTTTGTGAACGCAATCAAAACATTTAGATTGTAAACTTATTTAAAGTAGGTATTAGAAATAGACCGTTATGAACTTCAAAACGTTAATAGCTTCTAAGGATCGGGCTTTGTTAAAGGAAGTGGTAGGAAGCATGCATTAATGAGACTTTATTAGCGAGTGATTACATAGAGCAAGGTTACTAGTCAAGAGTTTAAGAATTTAGTCGGGGGTGAAGTGTCGGACAAAAGAGGGGATTGGTCATCAGAGAATCAGAGAGGGAGAAGGAAGGTGTGCCATGGTAGCCCTCGGGGCTAGCCGTGCGGTGAGCAACTTGTGAGGAAACGGTAGCGGTGCGCGCTGGTAACTCGCGGAGTTAGCCAGGCGGCATGCGTTACGCGTTGAGTTTTGAGAGCTGTGTTGGTGTTGTGACGCCGAATGCTGTACTCCCGTCACTGGCCGCAAGCCCCTGGCCTGCCGCACTCTATATGGGTGTTGGTCCCCAGGTGGTGGTGCGGAGCTGTGGTGGGTGCAGTAAGGGGCGACATTGAGAGTTGAGAGATTTACGGGGTGATGTTGAGTTGAGAGACTTAAGGGGCGATACGAAATTGAGAAATAGATGCTGGGTTAAGGGGCGGTGTGACATTGAGAGATAGTAGATTATGACATTACGAGATACATATTGAGTTTGTGGATTTCTGAAGCTCTGGAAAAGTGAACTTTGCTCTATGTAGGCTCTTACACGTTGGTGATGAGTAATATGGGGTGTATTGAGCGTGGAGTAACGTAATGTTTTCTTTTAGATTAACGCACGAGGGCGTGCGTATGTCAGGAAGGCCGTGTCGGTATGATTGTGTTTTATTTGAGGTGCAACACGTGCATTTGAGGATTGTGCGTGTAACGAAACGTCTGGCATCGGTTCGGGGGTGTGTGGGGAGTGCTGCGCGGGCGGTGGCACTCAACAGTCTGGAGCACGCTCCAATGGGAATCGCATGGCCTAGAGGGATCGTGGCACTTCATTCCTTCGGCTTTTAGTTAACTACTGTTATTTCGATCGTAGTAGTGATAGACTGTCGATAACATAAGAAGATACTCCCGATGTCGTCCTAATTATGTGTAAACAAATTAGTACAGACTCTCACGCCGGCCATTCGGACGACATATATATTAAGTAAAGGACATAGACTTCCCCCATAATTTTCCAATAGGACCGGTCAAAAGCAGTCTGTTTCCAGCTTCGACCCACGGTCATTATAGGTCGCCAGTCCTCATTGTCCTACGTGGACTTCCTACGTGGTCCGTTATTAGACATCTTATTTAATTAAGTTCATTAATAAACTTAAAGGTTAAAGGAAACTTAATAAGCTTTAGAGTGAACACTGAAATTAGGAGTATAATAAACGTTCGTTATTTATCATTCATTTAGTGCTAATTCAGCCGTACAATAAATATTACCTAGTCGCCCAGTCTCATAAGTAGACAGACTCTTTAAACATAATATTTCAAATATACAGACATTACTTAAAACCATCAGTATTTTTATTCCACTGCACTTCAGAAATAAAATTTAACATTTCTCATTTATTTGAAAATTTTATATAAATTTTTGCGTTGAATTTTGATCGTGAATATTAAAATTTCGATCTTGGGTTGTTAGAAATAAGGTCCGCTGTTAATAAATAGTTTGACTACATTTCAAGTGCTCTGAATAAAACTTGTTCATACAATTGTCTCTAATTGGAGACAACATTTAAGTTAATAATTCCTTCTGTTTCCTTTGTCTCTGATTGTATAACACTTGTATAAATTCTCTTTGATCGCTTTTGTATAGCTTAATTAGTTAGTAATTATGTTTTGAGTTGCACAAATAAAGCAATATTTAATTATTTATGTAATGATAATAAATTAGTTATAGGTATTTTCTTGCAATACACTTGAATTTCATTTACCACCACCATGTTTGTCAACAGTGGTGGCAAATGAGATTTTTCCCAGTCGCCATCATTACGACCAAGGTGTCCAGGAATCGATCACTATAAAAATTATAAATCAATCTATGATATTGATCGTAAAAATAGTACTTAACTAGTAATATTTTATCTGTGGTTATAACTTGAGTTACTAACTTAGTATTTTGTGATTATTTATAAATAATCTTTATATATCTTTATATATATATATATATATATATATATATATATATATATATATATATATATATATATATATATATATATATATATATATATATATATATTTCTTCTGTGCGTGTGTATGTCACTGAACTCCTCCTAAACGGCTGGACCGATTTTGATGAAATTTTTTGTGTGTGTTCAAGGGGATTCGAGAATGGTTTGTATTAAAAAAAATTGGTCGCGGACGAAGTCGCGGGCACAGCTAGTATATTTATATAATCACAAAATTATACTAAGTATGCATGAAATAATTGATTGCACTGTGAATGTAGAAGTTACCACAAAAAAAAAACAAAAAAAAAACTGTCAGGAATAAAAGATATTTGATTTTTAATGTATAATTTTAAGATACAACAGCAAATAAATTGTAATAACTTTTTGAAATTGCAAGAAACTTGTGAGACGTACAAAACGGACTTGTTCTTTGTTTCGTATGCAAATGTAACTACTGCGTCTTGGCAGCTTCAGATGTGGCTTCAGCCACAAATAAAAGTTAAAGCAATTCTTTCTACAGTTCGTCGCAGGTGTTCGGTTCATGTTGTATTAGTATACGCCTTACCCCTTTTGAATGGTGCCTTTGGGAATCATAAAGAAAAACTTATTACGTTGGCGTAAAGTAGTAGTCTTTGTAATTTTAGAATTTCCCATGGAAAATTATGTTTAGGTAAATCCAAGAATAAAATGCCATAGATTACACACGACAGGTATATAAAACTATAAGTACAACTTGTAAAATATAATTATGTAGTTATTAAGTACTTACTTACTGATTTTGTTTAGTAAAAATTTATTTATTTCAAATTTAAAAAAAAATTAAGTTAGGTACATATTAATTTATTATTAATAAATTACATGTTTAAATAAAATTTAAAATTATCATTATAAAAGATTAGTAAAATTAATAATACCTGTCATGCTTACAAAGAATTTTATGGTATATATATTCTTTCTATTTTTTTAATTCCGTTATTAATTAAAAAAAAAATAAGATTAATAATAGCAAAAGGGTGGTCAAAGGTGCTCTTCTACGGTAATGATGAGCGCAGTACCCTGAACTCAAACTTTTACATGACTCGAAGGAGATAGTTCGGCGCACAACTTCTCCCAAGAGTATGTCTTACATCTGCCCAAGGCAGCTCTTACAAATTTGAAAAAACTATTTAGGACCTTAAACCAGTCAGAAAACGTTGAAGTTTTAACCAAACACACATTGTCACAAATGGTGACTTCCCGAGGAGAGCTGGACCACCCCGCTTGCTATGAGAGTCAAGTTTCTATATAACATTGTAGCTAAAACAACTTCGGTGCCGAGATTCACGATTAACGGATCAGAAATATTTGTTCAAAATTTTTTAGACAAATTCTCATTTAAAGTACGTTTTAAAGATACATAAGTTATTTACGGTGAAATAATGCATTTATAAAACCATTTATTTATGAAACTATTTCATTAAAACTGATTTTTTTGCAGATATCACACATTTAGCGACATCTAGTTACAACTTAGGCGGGTGTGTGTGATCTGTATTTTTTTAAATATGTATAATTATCAACTTTAGGAGATTTTTTTCAGAAATCGATGGAAATTAAGTAATTTATCAGCAGATTAAAGTTGGATATTGTTTGGGAAACTCAGTTTATGAACTAAACAACTTTAAAATTATATAATATATCAATATATTAATATTATTAATATATTGAATAATTAATATTATTAATATACTTCGCTATTTAATTGCATTCGTTTGTTTTAAAAAATGAAGGATTTTGTTAAATTAACAACAATATATAAATTACTACAAATTTATTTCAACGTAGGTAGTCATAAGAAAACATTATACTGTAAAGAGACGAGTTGCTTTCTTTTGCACTACCTACAGACAGATACAAAGATATGTACACCCATACGCACGATACACACGCTTCAAGCAAATACGGGGCGATATAACACCTCGTTTTTGCGTCAGGCGTCGGGGGTCAAAAGGATATACGGTGTTTACACTTAAACTGCATTGACAATCTCTGGCGTAGGTAGGTACAAATACGAAAAGGGCACAGGTCCAATGCGGGTTGACTGTCTTTAGAATAATTTGTAATTAAAGTTTAACAGACAATTTTCTCTGCTTTAACTTTGAACAACTAATTATTGAAGTTCTCACGATCTGTCCCGTCCTTGCACGTTCTAAAAACAATTACTTACGAGTTATGTTCGAGGAAAATGTCCTAAAACTCAAAAGACTTTCTAGCGAGATGGGCGAGTCGCGGGAACGTTGTGACAAGACATCCGCTACAACGAAATTAGCCACCTACCATCAATGAAAAGACACAGGTTAAACTAATTAAATTTTAAAGTAAATAAAATAAGAAACAAAAAATACGCTGCTGTAACAGCTGGATCAGATTTCAACAACCGTCGTCTATAATGTACAGTGGGTGGACATATTATTAGGGACAGTGCCACTGAGATTTTTTATTTTATTGTCATTAGACAATAAAATAAATTATGGACAGTTATGGATTTTTCTAATAAATGATTGGTTGTAGGTCTCTTATGTATTTTTTATTTGTATCTGTATTTTATTGGGATCATAAAAGCTACAAAAAATCATATCCTTCGTATGACTAATATTAATATTGATAAAAATTAATAAAACAAGTTTCAATATTTAGTGTTGCCTCCCTTTGCTAATATAAGAGCTTCTATTCGTCGGGGCATGCTCTCAATACATGTTTTTGCACTTTCTTGGAGTGTGGAGTTATGATTCCAATCACTAATGAGAGTTTCAATGAATTAGCGCTTGGTGGTAATCAGTTCTTTCGGCATCGCCTGTTTGGTGAGTCAACATGTTTTCTATTGGTCATGTCTGGTGAATTCTCTGGCGAAGTCAAAAAAAATTTTCAGCCATGAGTGCAGTATACTTCTGGCTTTGTGACACGGTGCAGTCAGACATAAAAATGTAGTTGTCATTACCAGGGAATCATTCATTGATTACATGAATATGAGCGCTGTCCCTAATAATTTGGCCTCCGATGATAATGTCAACTGTAATGTTGTCATGGCGTGAAATAAAATGTCTAGACCAGTCTAAATAAACCTAATAAAGGTTACAGACATTGTTATCATATTGTGTAGAATTTATGTGTTAGAATTGTTACATAATAAATAAAATAAAATAAATAAATAAATGAATTAGTTTTTGCCCGCGATTTTGTCCGAAAAAATATCATCGCTAAACAAAAATATAGCAGAAATAATATAACTCGATCTTTATCGCTAATACATTTCTGACAGGCGTTGATTTTTTATGTTTTTAGATGATCCTCGATGATCCTTTTAGAAACGATTTTTTTTTTTATAAAAGGATAGGTATATCCCTGACAAAGTGTAGGTAACTAATAGTACTTATGCTAAATGTCATGATGATCGGTCGAATAGTTAAGGAGTGAAAGCGTACCAAACAAATAACAAACAAACAAACTCTTTTTTGTATTTATAATATTAGGTAGTTAGATTGTAACATATTATTTACTCACTTCTCATACAATAAGCAAAGTCAAGAAATAATGTACATACGAGTGAAACTCTATTTATTGATCAAAACATCAATTTTCTATAATAATAGAACAGAGTTCATGTTAAAGTTTACGTTGAAAGAAATGAATTTCCTTTTAACCATTTCATTTATATGCAAATGGAAGTATAAATGTTTATGATCCCTAAAATGATTCAATGTTTCTTTTATCGATAGCATTTGTCTCGCGATGTATCCTCATGTCAGACTCTATTGCCCAAGTATTGGAAGAATTTATACCAAGCTATTTGTTCCGCGTGTGTATACTTTGAGTCTCGAACGTATTAGTAGAAATTCATGAATATTTTAACATTTTGTGGAAAGAAGAAGCATTGAGAAAATTGTATAATAATAGATATATTATACGTCTATAGATATTATATTATCTACACTAACAAAATAAATTGGAATGTTTGTTTTTAAAGTCAAATAACTGCTATTTACTAAATAATTATACAATGTCCAAGTTACTTAATACTTATTATATTATTTATAGCAAAAAAATATATATATAATTTTTTTGTTATGAAGAATTTAGTATTAAATATAGTAAAAGGCAGTATTGTTTATAAAATCAGCTTTAATTACGTTGTCCGCAAGAACCTGTTTATAGTTCTTACCTATTTGATCTGAGGCTAGGAAAATAGGTGTAAGAAAATGCACTATAGATTAATTTTTTTAATAACTAAACAAAACGTGTAAATAAGCTAATAAACAATATTAAAAGGAACAATATTGTTTTAACGACGCCTCTTAGACATTAATTTTTCATTTTAGTTGTAAAGGAAATAAGAGCGTTTGCAATAACCGCGTTATGGCTGCCATATTTTGAACAAGGTTCCTTACTTTGAGTGGTTTAATATCGAGCAATATTTTTCGTCGACGGGCCATTAAGGACATTGTTTTGTTAGTTATATTTGTAGCCTGCGGTTATAGAATAATCTGATTTCAAAGCTGGTAAAAGTGCATTTATTTTGTTGCACACTTGGGTTGGGAATTGTGCCTTGCTAACTGAACAGACAAACCGTCCCGAGCAGTAAAAAAAATGCGATCCCTCGGCTATTGTATTGTATTTTTACAATGCAATAGACGAGAGACTGCATTTTTTTTGTCAAATTCAGGTAAAAGTTCTGCATCGCACTAACGAAGTGTTTTTACTTTTTGACATATATAGGACAATCAAAATTCTATTGCACGGGGGGCGTCCGTTTCTACGTTGGAAGCCAGTTGAGCAGTTCATGGGAGCTGGCCATCAAAAGTCTCAATGAACTATATACCTTACTACATTACTACCAACGATATACTACCTACTACCTGTAGACCTTTCATCTACCTCAATGAGTAAGCCCAGCAGTTGGCACAGAGTGCGTGCTGGCACTCATAAACCCACAACGTAGAAGTTTTGACGTCCCTCTTTTGACTTTTGTTGCTATAAATGAAGTTAGTATCCGGTGAAGCCCGATGGCCGTATGGTTTACGTGTTTGGCTTCTGATTCAATAGTTCCGAGTTCGAATCCATGTATCATGGAATTTATGGAAAAATATTATTTGTTAGATTTTAATATTATTCAAAATGGTTTTTATGGTGACTAGAGACGAATCGTATTAAAAAATATCGATTGAGTAGCTAATCTCAACGAAATTTTATGAGCATCGGTTGAGCGGTTTTTGGAATCCACATGGAACATTCATCCATTTTTGTGATAGAAGCGTATAAGATAATGTTTTATAGACAATAATAAATGTTATTTTTATAACACCAGAGAAAAAGCGGCTCGGACGAAGTCGCTGGCACCAGCTACTTGAATGACTAATCAAGATAGAATATCAGAAAATTTTATCTAAATTCATATAAATATAAGAATAATATAATATAAATATAAATGACATACTGTGAATTACCTTTTAAACAAATAACAATTGAGAAGGTTTTTTTAACGGTTTTTAACAGAAACAAACAATTGTTCAAAACACTATAGTCTCATTTCCATAATAAGTCTCAGAGATGAGGCAGTGATCTCACTTTATTTAATCCAGAAACTGTGTAGGAGGCTAAATGAGATAATAATATTATAAAAACCTATTGTTCATTAATCATATATATTATGATTAATAAAGTTAATTCAATGGAATATTTGTAACTTTTGTTCAAATAATACTTAATATTTAATGCCTTTTCATTTTTAACTCTAAGAGGCCAGATTGTTCAATAAGTTATATACGGCATTGTGATACAGTGTGGAAAGATAAGTCGGGCCTTGGGCCTTAAGTTGGCTCATTTTACATAGTGTGGTAGTTTAGTGGTAGTTTTTAGGTAATTCTTGGGTAATTTGCTTGAGATTATTTTTGAATTTAATTGTAAATTTTATCTTGTGTATTAGTTAAGAGTATCATTTTCATTATTACTATTAGGGCCTCTTTCACCAACTACAAGTAAAGTGTTGATTAGTTACTTTTGGAAATAATTTAATGTTTTATTGAATTATGCACTCGGTTTACTGCATCTTTCGATAGGCGATTTTTTTTAATTATTTTCTTTTTAATGTTTGGGACGTTTACCGTGCAAACAAAGGCATATCAGCTCCATTATCCCCGGTTACCGGTGACTTTAAATGACTACTTGACAGATGGTGAAAGAGGCCGACGTATTTTCATTTATATCGTAGTTTAAAATTTTTGACAATATAAATATAAAAAAACAATAAATATTAGGAAAAACTTAGGGCCTTTGCGAGTTGCGGTTTGCGAGCGTCATACTAGCGGGCGCGCAGCGAATACGTTGCGGACGCGCAACGATCACGCTGCGTATGCGCAGCGAATTCGTTGCGCGTCAGCAAATAGCAGCGTGGACACCATTTTGTACACTCTCGTACAAACGTCTTAAGTCTTATGTTTTAAATAAATTTGTACCAGATGCAACAACACATAAAATGTAGGTCTCGACATTCTCAGGTAGGAACGAAATTTTTGGATGATTTTTTATTCGTTTGTTAAACACAAAGTAGTCGCTCTCTGTCAGTCGATTAATTGATAATGGATACGAAAACGTTGCGTATTCGTCACGCATCCGCGACGTCCCCGCTTTGCAGCCGCGACGTGTTCGCTACGCATTCGCTGCGCGCCAGCTCCGCCCCGTATCCGCTCGCAAACCGCTAGTATGATAAGGCCCTTAAACCTAGCGCATGTAGCGGGCAAGGCCCAAGCTACCGAGTGAGAGCTTCTTGAGGTGCTAATTAAGGCTCTTCACTATAAAGACCGTTCACCGATATAACTATCGGGGCGATGATGGTCAAATCGACATTACACAATGGCAGCTAACACAAGCAATGCCACTTTGAGTGCACAATATGTCGTTCTCAGAATAAAGACATATTTTAGTTTTAAGTAATGTATTCAATGATAAATATTCAATGTTGTATGGATGGATCCTGTATTCGGATACTGTACGGATGGATGGATCATGACTAATCGACGTTTGTACTAATATTATGGATAAAATTACAGATATAATTAATAGTTACTAACACAATATGATCATTGATCGAAAGAAATATAATATTACCATTATTAATTTTTAAAATATAAATAAAAACTTATTATTAATAGGTATTTTTTTAAAATCATATTATAAATCTAATGTAATGTAAGTAAACACAATTCTTTCACAATAACATTGTCCAGTTTTTCAATTTTTTTTTGGTAAATTATGACCATTTTTTTCTTTCGTCAAACAATAGAGACCCGAGACACTTTCCTGTCATAGAGACGCTATTGTTATTGTATGCTAAACTTAATAAACCAAAATTTTAGCCAATGGGAAGCCGAGGCCTACATCGCACTAACAGAGTGTTTTCGTTCTTCGCTATATAAGGAAGCCTTAAAGTAAAGTCAATCGGGGGTCCGTGTCTTCGTGGGAAAGTGGACATATTATTAAAGTATAATAGCCACTAAACTTCAACATGAAGGATGGCTTTCAGATGCGTAAATATGAGTATAAAATATGAGTATATGAACAATGTTCTTACATACTACTCTCTATACTGGTATATGTTTAAAGGTTATAGAGATTAGTTGAAAGGATACAGGAATATGTGTTTACAAGTATGTATAATATCACACAAATTTCTGTCCGCGCCAGTGCCTCATGTAGGGTCGTATTGGTACGCCATGTTTAATTCACTAATAGGCCCACCACCACCATCGAAGACAAATTTGACCCCTTTTGCAGAAACACACCGGATTTTTTGATATTTTATACTTTACTAGCTGTTGCACGCGACTTCGTTCAGCCTATGTTACTCACTGATAATGTAGCTTTTTGTAGGTGAAAAAAATTTAAAAATAGGTCCAGTATTCATTACAGTGCTGTAGAAATTTTAAAACTTCCGATAAAAAAACTGTGACAAGTAGTTTTGACAGTGTCTCTTGATGTCTATTCTTGTTTATTTTAAAATGGAAAACAACATTCACGGGCTAGTGACGATTAAAAATGAAAACTCAATTCACTGTTCCGAGACCGCATGAAACTGTCATGCGATGCTCTATAGCCAATGCTAATGCTATGCCTGTTTGATTTTACATGGATACTTACTGAATCAAATTACTTACTGAATCATAGTGAATAAGAGACTAATTAAAGCGAAATATTCAATTTCATTGAATGAAAACACTGGACTATTAATTTCTATTAAGTCCTTTTGAAATTATGAATGTTGTAAAGAAATATTTTTATTTTACAAATTCAAGTTTACTAGTCGTCCTCTAGTTCGACCACTATAGAAGTCGACCTAATGGGTAAAAAATTACTGTTTCCAATTTTTTTATTGATAACACTAAAATTAATTAAAAAGTTAATTTTCAAAATTGGCCCCGTCGGTAACCAACCCTTGGGTCAGAGTATTAAGGCAAGCACCTCGACTAATGGGTTAATCAATGAAAAGCACTTAATAGTTAAGAATTTTAAGATACAATATTTCAGATTGACACCAATTGTTGAAGCCAAAGTCGTCAGCCAAGCCAAGTGTCGTCTAGTAATTAATAAAGTAATAATAATATTCATATTTTTTATTTATCTATATAAAAAAGTGATTTTCTACTAACCTCTAAAGGCATTTATACGCCTTTATATTAATTATCAATTTTGTAGTTAATTTAATAAATTAACTATTAAAAACACTCACAAACGCTTTCTTTGCCTATAAAGTAATCATAACTAATAAGTAGAGGTCTCAAGGGCTTAATAATTAATACATATTATTGGAAATCGTGACACACGACGTCATCACAGTGTAGCATTATCCCAAAACATTTTTAAAAAGATGACGCCAGATTCATTTTTTAAATGACTTTGTATAAGGGCAGATTAATCTATATATTTTTTTAAACCAATATTATAGGTTCACAACAGTATATCTATTTTGATGACACAAAACATTACCTACATGTAACAAACATACAGTATTACCGCCACTATGCAATCAGTAATTTGATACACGCCCATCCCCTTGTCGTATTAAAGCAATCGATAACAAACTTTGAACTTTGACGGAAACAGGATACGTAGCTGTCCGACTTCAGATAGATGACTTCACGAGTGTACATAGAACCTACAAATAAACCAAGCGATAAAGAAACATCTATTGCCACGGTGATTGAACAATTCTATAATTATAATAAAATCGTTAAGAACCGTGTCTCTACATTAAATATTTTTTGCAAAAAAAATCAATTTGTACACGTTTTCGTTTGTGCACTCTACTCTCAGAAACGGCTTAAGCGATTTGTATGCGATTTTCACTTATGAATTATAGCAAATTTCTTATAACATTCAATGTTGATTTTATCACTTTTTTTTTAATATTATAAGTAAACACTTAATTTTTTCACAATAACATTCACATTAACACAAAAATGTTTGTCCAGTTTTTCAATTTTTTTTGATAATTTTTTTTTCTTTCGTCAAACCGAGACCCGAGGCACTTTCCTGTCATAGAGACGCTATTGTTATTGATTGCAATACTTATTAAAGCAAAATTTTAGCCAATAGGAATCCGAGGCCTGCATCGCACTAACAGAGTGTTTTCGTTCTTCGCTATATAAGGAAGCTTCAAAGTGAAGTCGATCGGGGGTCCGTATCTTCGTGGGAAAGTGGACATATTATTAAAGTATAAAGTATAATAGCCACTAAACTTAAACATGAAGGATGGCTTTTCAGACTCAGACAGAGCTTTCAGATGCGTAAATACGAGTATATGAACAATGTTCTTACATACTACTCTCTATACTGGTATATGTTTAAAGGTTACAGAGAGTAATTGAGAGGATAGAGGAATGTATGTTTACAAGTATGTATAATATCACACAAATTTCTGTCCCGGCCAGTGCCTCATGTAAGGGTCGTATTGGTTACACCATGTTTAATTTACTAGTAGGCCCACCACCACCATCGAAGACAAATTTGACCCCTTTTGCAGAAACACACAAAAATTCTATCCTTGTCAGTTCGCTCATACATACTTTGCAGTAAAGTCCTAATGAACAGACATAAAGGCACATTGAAAGAATTTATTTGGTGTATAAAGTATTGAAGCGAGCTAAAAATACTTACCCATTTTATGTTTCATTTGCATTTTTATTAAGTCATGTTCAACTGTAGACGTATTAACGATCAAAGAGTATTTAAATCCCATAGGACGCATCCGAGCGGAATGACTGTACAACCCCTGTACTGAAAATTCAGGTGAGTCCCGCTAGTCTAGCGTCAGAGGTATAAAACAGACACAGAACAAGAGTCTCACAAATTAGCACCCACTAAAACACAGAAGCGAGGACATATTACAAATAATATAAAAATATGTTGTTTCTGTATTTTTATTTTTTCTTATTTAATATGGGTTTGCTCTTGGCCAGCAAATAGCCGTGTATGAAAGACGAGGCCAATGATGGAGCGACCGAGAAGATCTTGTATACTTAATGGGCATCTTTATAATGTGCAAGTACCTATCCTTAGCATCGCTCTTTATAAAGAAAGCTTTAATGGCCGCATGAGCTTATGCAATTCTGCACATGCTTTTAAAATATATATTATAACAGGAGTTATGCATGCCGATGGTCCACTTGATAGTAGGTGGCTACCGTCGCATGAGGACACAAGCAATAGGTACCGACAACATAGCAATACATAGCAATACAAGCATAATAGCAAACATAGCGATAGCGATAAGCACAAGCAATAGCGTAACAGGTGCGCTGCCTACACTTCAGGAATTTGTTTACGGCTTGCTTAAAGAAGCCCATATCGCTGCTTAAAAACTAAAGGGCCACAAATCAAAATTACACTTTTTACAGGAGAGCTACTCGAAAAAAATTAAATTATTTTTGTCTATTTTTTTTCTTATTAGATATATATCAAATATATGCTTATTATACATCGTTAGAAGCGTATTTTTAAGTAGCATTAAATGTTTTATGTACTTTTATAATAAACTGAATACTAGAAGAGATATGAGCATATAAGCTACTTTTGAATATATAAAAAATGATCAAAATATACTAAACATGGAATAAAACAACCATAAATCTTTTTGCAACATACAATATGAAGGATTTTGATTGTATTTTTGCAATAAAAACATTTTTGGATTTTTTGTTTTATGGCCCTTTAGTTTTTAAGCAGCGATATAGTAGCTGACTGGAAACACCTAAGAAATCAGGAAAATTGTCAACAATGCGTCATTTATTTAATGGACGACCCCTAAATATTTATTGTTTATTATTAGATAATCATACCGAATTGTCTGATACGCTTTTGAAATTTTGAAAGGCAAATATGTTATGAGTGATTTCAATAGAAAACCCAAAAACAGTAAAATATTCTCGTTAAAAATACGCACGTTGTATAAGTAAATGTGACATCTCGTAATGTAATGTATGTATGTAATGTAATGTGACGTTTCTCTTCCATTTTTACGCTTTTAAGATGACATGTCTTGTGTTACAAAAAGGGTTTAATGTTTGTTCAACAATGAATGTATTCACGTGTGAAAAACATTTACGAAAGTAATTCGGTATTAGTCTTATACGAAATGAAAGAAAATATTACTGTTTAGTTTGTCATTTAAAGAAAGCAAAAATGAAAAATATTTTATTTCTCACAGTCAAAATTTTTTATAGGATATATTTTAACTCTCGGTAGAATTTCTATTATATAATTAAATATCTATGAAAACCCTCAGATACTAAAACTAAAACTACGCCTTCGCAGGTAAAACTACGCCTTTTCCGTGTACACATACACGGTTTCACGCACACAAATGCAATCAAACAACGTCTCGCCTTTTTAAAATATTTACTATTGAAAACCAATAGGGTTTCAATGAAAGTGTGTAAAAAAACACGAGGGAATTACATTTCACGAGTAAACTTAAACTTGGAAACCAAAATATTCAATAAAAAAAAATTGAGGTTATAACTTGAAACACAAAATTCCAATACAATACAGTCTACGCATACATGTTCATAAAAACCGGCATTACTATGTTGCCCGCAAAAATCTGTCTATAGTTATTATTTGGTCTGAGAGAAAACCTTACAACGATATTCCTTCGTAATGTATTGCTATTGAAGACATAATGGTACTACTTTTGTTATTCAAATTAAGACAATTAATTCACTGGCGGTTAAGTTCTTCATTATATTCAAGGTCGAGGTCGTAATAATAAATATTCAAATGCATAGATTAAAATGAAAAGCACATTCAGATTATTTACTAGTTACCATAAAGGTATAATTCCAACAAGTAGGTACTAGATACACAGCGATAGAGCGGATAGGATTAGGCGAGTACATAAGTAGGTCTATATATAAAAGGTTTAAAAACGAAAACTTTTTTCCGTTGAAATTTAAAAACTTTTACTTAATTTTATTTATTTTTATAAATTCAAAAACGGTTGGTTTTTGAATTAAATAGTTGGTGCCCGCGACTTCGACCGCGTTGAAAAATTAAAAAAAATTACATCGGCAATACAACGCCTGACTTCTGTATTGCTATCACTTTTTTGGCAGGCGTTAAGTTTTCTTAATTTTAGTTAATACTTCGGGAACAATACTTTTTTTTGGACGAAAAGTTATCCTATCCGATAACCCTGACAACGTGTATGCAAAATTTATTGATGATCAGTCAAGGTGCGAAAAGGTAACCGACAGACAGTTATTTTTACATTTATAATATTAGTATGGACTAGTAGCTCTGTCTCCTTAACTGTTAGTTACAACTTACAAGTTAAATTAAAAGTAATTAAATTAAGAATTCCAGGTAGGTAGTGAGGTACCTACCTACTTTGAACGAGAAGCAACAATGTCTCTATTTTAAAATTGCTTTTCCACTTTTGCACACTAGGCCAGCACTTAACTCGTATTTTGTACATTCATTTCGCAGAAACTACTAAAAGGTGCAACAAAAGGCATCGTTTCGTAATAAAAAGGCGAAATTCAGGAGTAGGTACTCACACTGGCAACCGTTCAGAATAAACGGTGTAAGGTTTGTTTGTATTACATTTCCTTGTTCAGTATTTATTAAAAGAACTCTTACACAACAACTTTTTAACAAAAACAACAATTGGGAAAATGTAGGGTAAAGTTATTACTACTCTTTTGCACTGCAACGTGCACAGTCCACCTTAATAGGACAAGAGATATAAGAGGATGATCTGATATGATTAGTTTTGCAGTGAAGGAATTTTGGTGCACTCAACACATAGCTCCTTAGTTTTTTTTATTTCAGATTTATTGTAAATCTGGAATAAGGAATTAATTGGCTTCTAAAAGGCCACTGAAATTCAGCGAGGTCAGAAAAAATTTACTGGAGAAAAATGCCTAAATGAGGGTGGATGCCTGGAAGTTTGTTACTTTTTTACTTAAAAACTACTAAACTAACCGATTTTAATGGAAAATTACATAGTAAAAAATATGTAACATAGTAGCCTATAATTTATGGAGATATATAATATGCCACTGAAGTTGTGTGGGCACAAGCTTATTATTACCTATTTAATAGCAACTAGCTATTTCCTCAGGTTTTTTAAGCGCCATATTCTGTTTGCAAATTTTAGAATAAAGCTGTTTTCTTAATATATAGTATAGGAACGCTTTAAGGAATAATTCATTAAAGCATTAAAGAGTATTAAGGATACTTTTTATCTAGGAGAAATGTTAGGTTCACAAGGGATCGTCTATAAATATAAAAATCATTGAATAAAAATTACTTAGTCGAACTGTTTCCGGCGCCACCATCGTCTCAACGACAAAGATGCCAGATATTTTCTCATGTGTTACATTTTTCATTTTTAAACGGAGACGAAGTCGCGGGCATCAGCTAGTATATATCATAACTTAAAGAAGTTGGATTCTATTCTTAAAAAGATCGCAAAGTAAAAGCAGAGATAGGTATGGCATGTACAAGTATCAGTTGAATTGGGCTCTCAAGCGGTTGAAAGGAAATTTTTGCTATCTTTCGACTAGATAAGTACAATTCTGCTCCTCGGATTAGCCTGCGGATGTTCCCGGATAAATCCTTTAAGCGAGCTGGCGGAATTCATACATTTGCTGGATTTTTAACTCGGAAAAGGCGAAATTGAGTTAAGGCCCGTTGAACTCGATTTAACATTTTCGGGTCGAAATGTTGTGGTTAAATGTTGATTTTTTTTAAATTAGAAGGGCACGAGTAAATTTATTTTGTTGGTGATTTAATTTGTGAAAATCTGGAGTGCTGCCAACGAGTCAGATACAGATGCCTCTGCTTCTTACCTCGCTAATGCAATGAGGTTAACAACTTATTACCTGCGACAGTTCCACAAACATTTTTAGAATTATTTCTCTGCTAATGGATTTTTTAATGCAATTGTGACTCGCTCCAAGAATATCCAGCATGAATTTTAATATGAAACAGATTATTTATTACTATTAGCACTTTTGCGATGTCTGAGTAATGACAAATGTGTTATTATTTTATTAATTTAGCTCTGAAACAATGTACAATATGTTAGTAGTCAACTCGAACGAGTGTCAAGAGTGAAGAATTTAAAAGACTAATGTTAATAATAATCATTATAGGTTTTAAGTATAGGTATATTATGCAAATACATATTTAATCATAGATTTCACTATCATTACGAACAATAGCTTAAATGGTTTGATAGTGACATAAAACAATGAAAATTATAAGAAAGCACGTAGGAATACCAAAATAAAAGATATTGCTCGCCATTGTTTTTATTCAAAGGGATAATTAGTATTCGACGCCTGCGCAGTGTTAAATATTTCGTTAGAAAGTCTCAAAGGCGCACCATTAAACCGTATGTCGACGTTATAGAAAACCAGTGGAGATTTATTTTCAAATTAAATTATTATTAATATATTATATTATAATACCAGCAGGTGCCCGCGACTTCGTTCGTCCGTGTTGAAAAATAAAAAAATATAACGCCTTACAGAATATATGAGCAAAGTTTGTTAACAGAGAGAGTTTTCTTTCTTTTTAATTTACTAGCGGCCTCCCTCAGCTCAGTATAGATTATTTTTTTCTAAGTATGTACACAAACCTTCCTCATTGATCGTTCTTTCCATTATTGAAAACCGTATAAAAATCCGTTGGGTTGTTTAGAAGAAGTTAGAGGAGAAACAGACAGACGTCGACTTCAATTAAATTGGATTTAATTTAAACTAACTTTTGCCCGCGACTTCGCCCGCGTAACTTTTTAAATTATATACTAAAACCTTCCTCGAGAACCACTCTATACATTGGTGAACACATCATGAAAATCGGTGCAGTAGTTTTTGAGTTGATCGCGAACAGTCAGACCGACGCGGCGAAGAACTTTGTTTTATGTAAGGAAGGATAATATTCACTAAATTATTCTTATCGTAATATTAGTTTATCTACTGCGTTCACATTGTTCCCATGTCATTATGGTTTCTATTCACGATGTGTAGGACAATGTTGAACATACTTAACATTTAGGATGTGAGCGACTCGAGTTAATAGTTCAAGAAAAGTAGTTTAACGCTTACTTTTCTATTTCACACATATTTTATACATTCAATAACAACATACAGCAATTGTATTTTACACGTTTTAACAAACTGTTTTTAAATAATTTATAATTCTGTAATTTAAGATAAAGATTGAAGATAAGGGATAAGTAAGAAATGGGGTAATGAACCACAAATTTAAGGAGACTAAAGATAACCATTAAACTTTAGTTTCCTTAAATTTGTGGTTCACAAAGTACCTATATTTTTAAAAAACAGTGTTCTTTTGCTGTACAGTAATAATCCAACGGCTTGTAAAGATTCTTGCTTACTCTTCTTAGTTGTTTCCCGAGTCGTTTATTACGATTTAAATATTGTACTTAATGACAATAAATTTAAAATTAACAAATAAGTAAATAAATAAAAAATAAGTAGATGAATACATGACAGTAATAATGGAAAAGTTTTGTTTTGCCACAGGGGGCTAGTGTGGTAGTCCGGGTAGACCATACTTATATGGTAGGATATAATATATGGTATGGATATAATATACCTCCTCAAAGTACTTGTGCCTATTAGTGGGACTTAGCTTGGCCATAAATGTTACAATAAAAATATACATTACTAACGACCCCCCACCTGGCTTCGCACGAAGTTGTAATTTTCAAAAAACCTTTCTTAGCTGATAACATTAATAATGACAGTTAGGTTACACAAACGCTCCATCGAATAATTAACCGTAGCAATAACGTTTTGCTAAACAAAGCACCAGTCGGAGTTTGTTTTTCACAATCCTCCACAATTGTTTCTTTAAGAGTCGATAGAAATAATCGCTCCCACGTTCCAATATCTATAAACGATGCATTGTCACGGGGTGAAGTTTGGTGTTCGCTCCGGTGATTTATAGTGCTCTCACTATTTCTAATTGTCATCTTACTGTTCACTCACTTTGTAATAATAGTGATACTTATAATTACTATTAGCTAATAAGTTATAGCTCCGTTAGCTATTATTGAACTACGTAGATTTTGAAACTGAGTCGAGTTGCGTTAAAATACATTCAGAACCATAGAGTTACGAACTGTTACTGTTACTACTGAATTATTCCTGGTACTGGTATTATGCCTATTTTCTATGTTCAGAACGAATATCCTTTCTTAATGTTAAAGCAGTTAGTTTTTTTTATTAGATATGGGTTTGCTCTTTCCCAACAACCAGCTGAGTAGCAAGGATGAGGCCTAAGATGGAGCGAGCTCACCGAGAAGATGCCTATTCACTCGAACTTTGAAAAGATTTATTTGGGTTATGAGCTCGGAAATACAGACGCCGGCAGGGAGTTCTAAACCTTGGCAGTGCGCATTATAAAGGATGTTTCAAGGCGCTTGGTCCGAAAAGGAGGGATTTCGACGAGATGAGGATGGTAAACAGCCGTACATCTGTATGTCCGATGGAAGAAAGGGGAAGGCGGTCTATAAAGTACCCAAAATATATTAAAAAATAGAGGCGCGCCTTGAGAGAGATGCCTATTTCCAACAGTAAAAGACAGGCTGATGGTGATGATGATGTATTAAAATCACCTCACTAAGTTAATTATACCTGTCCAGGAATATGATTTCATTAAGAGATACGAAAATGATTTATGAATTTGAAAAGTAGTACCTAATATCTCCTAGTAAGCCCAAAAATTCTTTCAGCGGACTATAATGTAAAGTTTTAATGTTTTTTTATTTATCTTCTTAATATAGAGGTGTGTGTGTGTATGTTCCCTATGGACTCCAAAACCGCTTAACCGATTTTGATGAAACTTTCAGACAATCTTCAGATTAGGCCAGCGTAGTCCTTTGGACGATGTGTAATCGATTTTTGGCTCTTGCACTAAAAATGGTTGAAGACCCTTGCATTAGAGTTTTACCGCACACCATATTCATATTAAATGATTTTTGTACTTATTTCTTATGAAAGATTGTCTGACATTAAAACTTGTCCTTGTCTAACATACCTACCTGTTCTTTAATGTCTGGGTAAGTACAAATTTATTGGTGTTTCGCTCAGTTATTTATTACCCTATATATTCACTCGATCTGTCAACAAACTTACTGAACACTCTACGGCCCTTTCAAGGCCACGTGTTTTCATTACACCCCTGACTACCTTTACCTTTTATGGAGCATGAGGTTCTATTAATATTTTGACGTTCAAAAATAACTTCCCTATCGGATTAAATTTAATCTGTCAACTCCAGATACTGCCTGTGTTCGGCGCAATTTTCCGCACACAATGTTTTGTGAACTCAAATGTAGGTACAAAATGAACGCTATTTATGACAAACTATTTTTAAATCCTTATTAAATATGTGAAATTCATTTAATTATTTGTAGTTGTCCTATTTCTTTGCATATCACAAATGCTTAAAAAAAATGAAGTGTGATATAGAAGTGTCAAACACCTTTATTGTTATCACGTTACACAGTTTTGATCTATTTGCTATGTAATGATTTTTTTAGGCCATAAAGTAGTAAATTTTGTATGCAAAGCGTTGTTTTTAACATTAGAACTTAGACATAGAACTTAGAGAATGTTTAGCAACATAAATAGCACACCTGAGAGAAGCTTTTATGGGAATTAAATCTTAAAACAGGCAAAAAGGCAACACTTTTCCCATTTCCCCATTCCTTTTCAATCCGTTTTCCTTAATCCTACTGTAGTAGGCAGCGCACTTGCAGCAGCCGTGGGGTTGCTTGTGTTATAAAACACCAAAAATCTAAAAAAGATTCCGAATCAAAAAAGAATATCTCTAAGAAGATGCTCTCAGCGAAGGTCATGAAAAATGTGTTTCATCAGGCGAAATTTATTATCTCTCCACCAGTTTCATCTGAAATAAATTTGTAACAAGTGGAAGCGAAATTTTTCCAACCCAAATGAATATTACCAACAGTTAGTTCCTTCTTAATTATGAGAAGGAATTTCACATTTAAATCAAGGATAAACCCTCTTTTGAGCGGAAAGTATTAAAATTTTAAATCCTCGCTTTGCACAGCCTCAGTAGCATTCTTTTTTATTTCAGAATTTGTATATTGTCGTCACAATATCTCTCTGTGGAAACTCACCGTTAAACTGAATAATTAAAATATTAATTTCGTGTTAAACTCGGCTCTTCACTACGAAAATCTAATTTCGGGACTTAGACAAAGTAATTTACAGCCAAACAACACCCCGAATTTAACTTTGTTCTTATCTGTACTCGGACAACAAAATCCGTGGATTTAAAAGATAAAATATAATACCAAGACGATTGCTGTGAATATAATTTCAACAGGAAATGCTTGGTTCCTCTTAATTAAATTATACTGATAAAGACGAACCAGTGGTGTCAGTTTGTGAATTTAATCAGATTTAAGATGTTGAAGGAAATGTGTTCACCAATGGCACCACATAGGAAGCCAAAGATTTAAATCGAAAGATGCGGCGTAATCTCCTCGCGCCATACTAAAAACACACCGAAAATTGTTAACAATGGGTCGGGCGCAGGCGCTCAACTCAAATACAGTTGCACGCCAGCTACAGTGAATGACGGTCGCTTGTTAAGAGCGTCGCTATCGTCACAGTCACGTTTGAAGTAAGGAATGTGTTGTCTATGTTTAAAAGTGTGTTTAGACAAAAGTATATGTATTTTATAGTTTGGTCTTTAGTATAATGTATGTTGTATTTTGTAACACACTTTCGCTAGTAATGCCGCATCTCTCGATTTAAATCTTTGTAGGAAGCCATTGCAGTGTCGGCAGCACACCTACATCCGCCTGTTATTGCTTGTGTCCTTAGGCGACGGTGGCCATCTACCTTCAAGTGAATAGTCAGCCTGCCTTCCTTTCTTTTATTAAGAAGATTTTTTCTGTCTCTGTGTGCTCCTAATCATCAATCAATCATCAATCAATACTAATAATAAATCTGTAAGTGTAGGTATTGTATGTATGTATGTTCCTTCATAACTCTTAAACGAATTAACTGATTTTATGAAACTTGGTAGATAAACATTTAGACGTACACGACACAGGATAGGCTACTTTTTTCTTTTTCAACGCGGACGAAGTCGCAGGCGCCAGCTAGTACTAATAATAAATCTGTAAGTGTAGGTATTGTATGCATGTATTGTATTGTATGTATGTTCCTCCATATTTCATGAAACTTGGTAGATAAACATTTAGACGTACAGGTCACAGGATAGGCAATTTTTTTCTTTTTCAACACGGACAAAGTCGCGGGCGCCAGCTAGTAATATATACACAGTCTTAACAACCTTTCCCGATTCTTCAGATGTAGAAAAATGTACTTAACAGGTAAACATTCCCGGCTAAAATAGTTTAGCTAAAATAAAGGAGTAAATAGGAAGACAAAGGAACGGGCATACTCTAAAGTCAACGTTGCAATTAGGTCAAGGATGTTTCCTAGACTAGCTTGAGGTACACTCAGCAAAATAAACGTACAATAAAACTAATTTTAAGGTGTGTATAAACTAAAAAACTAAAACATATAAAAATTTGCATGAAGTTTTATCAAAAACAAAAATTTGCAATTAAGTATCTGAAAAATTAGCCTGCAATAACTCAATATGTATATATAACTTCTACGATCGATATGTTGACATCCAAATATTGACTTTATCCCGCCCCCTCGAAATCCGCATCAAAGTGGCCCAAAATTGGGAAAAATTGCACCCAAAATTGGTTTTTCGCGAATATTTTGAAAACTATTGCGAATTTCAAAATGCGGTTTTCGAAAATTTGAAAGAGCGGAAGAAAAGCCAGAAAAAATGTTATAGCCTAATAGATTGTCCAGGTGAATCCGTAGGGGCAACGCACTAAAAATAAAAATCAATATAAATATATGTAATATGCAAATAATGTGCAAATAAAATTAGTGAAATTATAGTAAATTTCAAAACACCTATGGACAATAGATGCAGTGAGGATCAGAACTTTTCATTACAATTGAAAAATACAATAACCAAAGTAGCAACACAGTGTATACTTGGCCTAATTAAATCTCACTCTGATCTCACAGACTAATTTGAAGCTGTGATACAATTAGTAGCTCGTGTGCGCGAGAGCTACTTCATATTGTGACGTTAATCCACTGTGCACACATTGACGCTACTTTAATGCATTCTATTCTAGACTCTATATACACATATACACATTGTACTATGTGCTCTGAATCCTAAGCTACGTGTTATCGACCTTTAAGTGCAACGATGCCAACTGTGACGTCATCATCCTCAACTGACCTGTCCTTTAATGTCAATAACAGACGTGAATAATTTTAGAATGACAGAAAATAGATTCACTAATATTTTTATTCTATAGATGTATGTACGTCTATGTCTATGGGAATATAGACGACTAGAAAAGTGCTTTATCAGTTTCGATAACAAATTCCATTCATTTCAAAATTCGCTAAGGCTTAGATTTGAAATAGTTATTGATTACTGATTGACATTGTCAGTTTGAATTTTCAAAGGAAAACAGACCTTATCATTCTACAACATACAAATAATGTTCAATCTTAGGGTGATAAAGCACTTTATTTGTCGACTTTACATAAAGACATATTTTTTATTTTTATTTTTTATGTTAAGGTCGACAGACAGGCTGTCGGTCCACTTGATGGTAGGTGGCTACCGTCGCCTATAACACAAGCAACGCCATTGGTGCTGCAAGTGCGCTGCCAACCATAGAAGGATTAAGGATTAGGGATATAAATACTGGAATGTATATTTAAAAAAAAAATTAAGTATTAACGGCTTTTTTGTTATTTTCCGTTCATTTGTGTTTTATTTGAAGCGTTTTACTTGAACGGAAGAGGATATAATACTTTGTTCTGCTTATATCCTCTATTAGTAGTTAATGTTCGATTTCATGATACACGCAACTAAATTATAGAAAACAACTTAATTGTACTTACATTGTTAATGACATGTTTATTATTCCTTATTAGTGATCAATATTACACGTGCCATGTATGTTTTGTTTTGGTAACTATTACGATTTTTGGCAATGATAAATTTTCCATCGATCGCAGCATTGTCGAAATATTACCAAATATTATGTTCATAGTTCATATCTTTGTGACATAACGTAAACAAAGCGACTGTCTCTCTCATACTCGAGTACTCAATTCGGAGTGGTTTAAGTGGTTCCGGCCTGCTACTCGAACTGGACATCTTAGCAAATATCTCGGAGCTCAATCAATTTGCGGCATGAATAGACATCTTTAGCTGTGGGACAATATTGCTTTTGCCCCTACAAATGTACTTAGGCACCTTTCGAGCTAGTAAAGCCTACGTGATTACATATCTATAAGAGTTGGGGCAAAAAATGGAGGATATTTCCTCGGAAACTAGTTTATGAAGAATTTGTTCACATTAAATGTCCCTCATTACGATAGCAATAGGTAAACATAGTAGTGAAGTAGTGGCAGGGCACACTGAATTTCACAGTCATTTGGGTAATCAGGAGTACTTTAAGAGGGTGGGTCAGTATAACCACCTAGAAATAACACATTATAACACATTATAACTAGAAATAAACCAAATAGAAATAACACATAGAAGAACAGCATGTGTGCTGTTGTGTTTATGGGTGAGTGTGCAAAGGATGTCAGAGCCCTTCATGTCAGGCCATACACAGGAAGGGTGAATTTGCAGTCATTATCCAATTCTTTAGGAATCAATTAAAAAATCAAAATATTTATTCATCAAGTAGGTTTTTAAGAAACCATTGTAATAGTCATTTTATATTTTACCAGTGCTTTCTTTATGGATGACAGGTATACCCTTTGTCCATTTCTGTATACCTGACAGACAATGTGTATTACATTCAAAATTCCATGATAATCAAACGAACTCACTTTAGCTTAGCATTTATAATATTAGAATATTCATTGAATAAAATAAACCACATATTTTTATTCACAAATAAACAAAATTGAAGTTTGAAAAGTATTTGAAAGCATTAAAAAAGTAATACTTAGTTTAAGAAAATTTGTGGTTTAAAAAATATATTTATCTAAAACTCTGTCTAGTTTGGTGAACGTACTTAAAAGTGTCTTAATTCTCTGGAAGCAAAAACTTTTACGTCCCTACTGAAATATCAATTTCTCAATTTCAGCAACAAAAAATTGAGCCGAGGCAAAGGTTCTTGTAAATAAAATATTTAGAAAAAATATCAACGCGCCCGGGATCTCGATGAGATTATGTAAATCTTGCGAGTACGAGGCAACTCATTTTTATTTAAAGTAAAACTTTCCTCTTATATTTCACTGGAGACATTGAGATAGGCTAACATCCAATAAATGTAGGAATAACATTTTTATTTTAGTTTTTTTAGCATGGATATCTACATCTTTTCAAGATTTTTACTGTTAGACTATTTAATTTTATAATCATCACCTTTTCCTATTTTCCTTTGGAAGTGACTTCAATACGCAGGTTTAATCATGATGTATTTTCTTTACTGGAAAACTAAGTAATTTGGGAAAATTACTTTAAAACAAAAGTTAAAACGAAAATATTCAGATATACTTATATGCAGGTCCGACCTGAATACAAACCATCGTCTAATTGACGGCAGTCCAGATTCCATTAGGTCATCCATTACTGCTTGACATCTGGGAATGTCAACGGGAAGTAATGGGGTATGACTGGGGAAATCATTTTTGTCTAAATTATTTTCAAAATTATGAATCATTTTTACCAGCCAAAAACGACTTAGATAATTTCAACCATTAACGGCTTTTTAAGCATATAACTAAATAAGTATATAAGTAATTTTCATTAAAAACATAAAATACGTAATATATTTTTGGACGCTTGAACGTCGTTTTTGTCCTTTTATATTGATCCCACGAGCTCGTACGTGAATCTAAATATTGCCAATTACAACAAAGCATGCTATAATTATCTACTGTTATTCCCTGTTTATGGCTGCAGAAATTAGTGTGCTCCAGGAAATAAAAGCATTTGTGCTATTATGTTATCTATCTCAACTTGCTCCTTTTATTTCTTTCTATCAGAAACAACAGTGCACGTGTTTTATCTCCCTTCGGTATTGCTTTTGTTAGAATACGACGGTTCTTGGTGCTTTTTAGGACGTAATTTCAAATAAAATTATCTTGGCTCAATGTTCCACTGTACATAAATAAATTACTCAATACACTCTTATTTATATTTATTATACCTAGTCTATAAAATTTGTTCCACTGAAACTGTTTAAACCTCAGTTTGAATCATAAAACGTGCGATATCAAACACAAAGCAGCCATTCAGCAAGTATCTGGTCATTAATAGCAAGAGATGAAACAAGGCACTTAATAGTGTTGTACCGTGCCGTTATTTTCACTGTGAACATTTCGATATTCTTAATATCCAAACGTTGAATATTTATTTATAATATTATTATGCTTATAATTGTATCAGCCAATATATTATGTAAAGTCCTTTCGTCAATGTGAGCAAGTCAAGATAAATACGGCAGTTTAGGCAAGTACTAACCTAACCTAAAGTAAAAAACTGTAAAATATATTTGGAAATTTGTGTATTGCTGTTAATATGTTAAAGAGATATTTAATAAAAAGCGTCACGTGTTTTAATTTAAGAGGAACAATAATGAAATCGCCAAATTTTTCACGATTGATTCAACACTGTGTGCTTGCTCTTTTATGGTAAGGCATATTTTTCAGCCATAACATTTGGATTTTTGAAGTGAAAACTTCTTTAGGCGCGTTGGGCATTTTTGAGATGGGATATAACCATTGAACTGACGACACTGTCATGTAATGTAATGTAACCATTGATGTAGCTGATATTAATTTAAAAATAATTTAAAAAAGAACAATTTTTGAGATGAGAAAAAAACCATTGAACTCGCGACCTGTTAGGTAATTTAATGTAACGTAATGTTTTTGTGAAGCTACGTTTTAACTTCTGACGTGCAGTCCTACGACTGACATGTTTTTTTTTCTTCTTAAAAATCGATAAAGCAAATAGTTGAAAATGTCACGTCACCAGTTGGTGCCGCAGTGTCGAAAGGGTGCAGTGCTTCAGCGGTCGGCGTCGCGCTGACATCTGACTCGAGAAGGGTCAATGCCCGGCTTTCTTTTTATCTGCTTGTCAGCACTACATGCGTAAACTGTTTTAACAAAGCCTCTTTTAATATAGAATAGTTGCCGCGATACTTATGTATGGGTATACGGGATCTGTACTGCAATGCGGTAGTAGTTAAATCGTTAAAGGACTGTCGAATGCTGAATGCATACTTGGGAACTGTTACACAGAGTTCACTCTAATATACCTTGTCAAAAATTGTGTAGAATATATTTTGGTTACTGAAATTAATTTTCATGTCTTATCATCAATCAATACTAATAATAAATCTGTAAGGGTTGGTCATGGTGTAAGTTACTTTGTTTTCAGAGTTTATAGGCTCTATACATAATACTGAAATGAAATGAAAATGAAAATGAACTTGGTAGATAAGTACAGAATAAGTATTTAGAAGTACAGGACACAGGATAGGCTACTTTTTTCTTTTTCAACGCGGACGAAGTCGCGGGCGCCAGCTAGTTATATAATATATAAATTAGGTCATTTAACGACTCAATTGTTGCAAAGAAGATTCTAAATTATTTAAAAAATGTAACTCGTCTAGTTAAATTATAAACAGGAAGCCATTATAGTGTGATATTTATCATGTTAAAATATAATATATACAATTATACATGCTGTAGAAATTGTTTTTGAAAAAGGAATATGACAATAAATCTATGTAGCCACAAATATTTATACTTCATTAAACAAATTTCTTTCTGTTTCACTGGTCCACCTGAATGGCAAGTGACTAACAGTGCCTATTAATATAAGTAAACCACAGGTTAAAGCTTACTTTAAACCAGTTAGGTTAAGCTAACGCACTTTTCCATTCAATAAAGAAAAAGCATGAATGTGAATCACATTTTCATGATTTTGTTATAATAAGGTTGACGGACAGGCTAACGGTCCACCTCATGGTAGTCGCCTATATTATAAGCAGGGGACAGGAAAATAGGCTCAGGTATGTACTACTCACTCAATGAAACACAACAGCTCAATTTGTAAATTTATGTATAAATTGTATTGTAAATAAATAATAAACTAATTGTTTAGCAATAAAAGTTGTCAGTGTAATAAAATTAATTGGGAGTACAATCGAGCACATAAGTTTTCCTTTATAAAATACTCGTGCTTCATAAATTACAATTTCCCTATTTCACTTGACACTTGTATTATGTTTAGTCTCTATATAAATTATAAAAAGAAATATACAAATAACTAAAATCCGAACACGTGTAGTGTCGCTCGCTTTTATTACGCTCGTAAAAATGCGAATCGAATTCGAATATGTGTAGATACAAGCCACCTAAGCCTCAATTGCAAAACTTTCTAGTGCTATAATATGCGTGTGTAACATATAGCAATCTCCTAAAATCTAAATTCTATACGATAAGTTCGCAACACGGGATATGATACACAAAACTCGGTTTCATGATTTCCCGTGAGAACGCGCAGACGGCGGAGATTTTCCATAAGTTTTGGTAATAACGCAGTATTGTAATGAAATACGCAAGTAAAAAGTTTCTTGCACGGAACTCACAAAAGATTGATATTACTTCGCACATATATAGGCTTATTACCTAAGTATCGTTGTGGGAATTACTAATAAAAAAATATTCTTAGTGACAATTAGTATACGAGTAATTCCCGGCACTTCACCTTTCCCACATACCTTTTCGCCGTAAATGTGAAGGACAATCCATAAATGTGATTTTCCCTCCTCAAAATGGCTACAAAAGGTCAAGCTATATTTATTTATGTCAAGCTGTTTAAACAAACAAAATGAAATCCTATTTATTTGTCTTTATAGAAATTACTACCTTTAAATGCAATTAACAAAATTAGTAAAATATTAATAAACCGCATAAAGAACATTTGTAAACTTTATCTTGCATGTAAATAAAAATCAAAGGAAAAAAAAATGACCATCACATAATTATAACAACCCCTTAAAGTTGGCTTTTCACACATTTCGTACGAAATAAAATTGTGCGAGGCGATTACTAAACCATAATATTTAATTATATATTACTTAAGAGGCAATCAAAAAAAACACGACACGTAATTTGCCCAAACGTACTTATAACGGAATGAAATGCTTGATACTAATTAATTTTGGTCGTGCTCTTAATTAACCTGTGTAAACGTTTAAGTCACATGAAACCGCAATGCAGATGCGACCCTACGCTTCTAATATAAGTGTGTTATTCGAATGCAGTCGTGTCCCAATTAATATATTTGGTATTTGTAGTAACAATAGAGTTCAATAAGGTCGGCATGTCCGTCGTTTGAATCACTAGGCATCGCCTGTTGACACAAAGTGAACGCATCCGGTGAAGACATATCATTTGCGAACTGCATTCCATTAATTGTCTTTTCAAAATAGAGGGTGGGAAAAGTTGCAATTTTAATATGACCATTAACAACGCCATTAACAATAGAATCCTTTATCTATTATATATTAAGTGGCGTAGTACACAATCATTGGACAACACTTGTGCACATTGAAATTGAAACAAATGGCGGGGCCGAGTATTAGACTACTTTGATTCTCTTGTACTTTGTATTGTTTTAAAAGCGTCCTTTTTTCAAATTTAATGCGTGCATATCTGAATTCTAAATATTGATTAGTATATCTTGAGTATAATATCTCGAAATGTGTTTCATGTGTCATACAATTTTTTTAAAATTACTTTTAAGGATGTAAAACCTTCAGAGGACAACGAGCCTGTTGGATTAGTCGCCCTGAGTTCGATTCCCGCCAGATTCAACTTTAGAAATGAACTTTTAAAAGTTGACTCTGGTCTGGATCTAGAAAACAATGACAAGGTACTTTGCGTTACGCAGTCATTTGAGCAATCCGTCTTGCAGTATAGGTAACCGACACCCATAATATAAGACCACCGTGAAATAACAGCATGTGTGTCCAATAATGGACACACATGCTGTTTTCACGACAGTTTTTACTAAGATCTGAAAAATATTTAACTGAAGGATAGTAAACTTTTCAACCTATATTAGAATATAGAGGGACAAAAACTTATATTTATTTTATTATTGAAAAGTTACAATTATTTTCATATACGTTTATCGAAATTTCCCTAACAGTTTTCCTTCGACCCACATAGCAGTGAATCACGTGATATACTGACAGCGGATGAGTCAGCAGTAACCTTTCACCTTTCAATATGGCCGATGTCAAAATATATTAGTAATTTTACGTTATTTCCTAAAGGATTTTGCGTATACCTTCGTATAAGAATACATGGAAATTTATCTAAAACCCAAGGTGGTGACTATATGGGACTACATAAATAATTCATATTTTTGATTTTTTTTATGGTTTATCATATTTTTAACCACTCCAATATGCTTATCTATTTGACTTTCACGGCAAAATTACTGAACCAATTATGATGAAGTTCATGCAGTATACAGAAAAATTGGATCCTGTCAGAGTACGTCAAACTTTTGAAGCTAGCAGGACAAAGCAGCGGGAAAAAGCTATTCTACTCTAAAATGGGCTAACTCAACTATTTTCAAGGTACAAATGGCTGATAGCTAATGGCGCACTTGATTTATATCAGAGCAAGATAGATTGTGGTTGTGTTACCTTTTTAGGGCAACATTGATAAGGGTTGTGATAGTAGCAAAGTTTCTATTTTGCTTACTTATCTATAAACTGTTATACTTCTTAGGGCCTCTTTCTCACACTACAACTAATGTGTTGATTAGTTACTTTTAAAAATAATTTTCTGTTATATTGAATTATGCACTCGGTTTACTGCATCATTCGATAGCCGATTTTTTTTAATTATTTTCTATTTAATGTTTGGGACGTTTACCGTATAAACAAAGGTATATCAGCTCCATTTACCCCGGTTACCGGTGACTTTAAATGACAGTTTGGCCTACTTGACGTTTGAGAAAGAGGCGCTTAATGTATTAAATATATATACCTAGGTCATTTGAAGGTCGGTTATAAGGGGACTGTGAAGGTCGAGTAGAGACAACGTGGCGCCTAATCCTAGTTGTCTAATTATAAACTAAAGATAATGTTCACTGAGGTATTTAGTGAGCATCCTTAATTTATAGTATAATTTGAAGTCGCTTTCCGCGTCTGTCTGTCTGTAGATATACCCGCTAACTCTTAAATGACGCAACGGATTTTGATGCAATTTTCACCATCAGTTAGATAATTTTAAACAGAAGGTTTATATGTGTATATAATAGAACCCAATTAAGTTTTCATGAGTCGACTAAATGAGTCGTCTAAAAATAAATTTATATGGCTTACGTATGCTCAATACATAAAAATGATGTAGGTATTAGAGAATTGTATAATAGTTCCTTTAAAATTCTAAAGAAAAATCCGCGATGGCATATCTCTACATATAACATTAATATGCAGAAACCTTTTAATTCTGATTAAATTTTCTATCTTAATATTACATAATAATAACACCAACGGATATTACAACCACACCATAATTTCACTCCTATTGTTCAAGATCTAAATAAAACCTATATAATTCATTACTTTTTTAATCTCTTATTACTTAGCGTTAAGGTCTAGTTTAAAACTGCGTTGTCTTAAGACTTTATTCCCCTCGTACACTAATTTACACTGGTATTGTTGCCACATGATATTGCAATATTCAATTCACTGGTGGATGCCGAAGTATCTCTTTAATTTACGTCTAGATACAAGTTACTATGGAATATGTTAGAATATGTTTGAATAGACGTTGGAATTCTCAAACGTCTTTGAATGTGTATCTATTAAACAAATTTATATTGGATGCGAAGTCAAATAATAGACTGCAATCGTGATTTTAAATTTAAATTTTTGTTGTTCAAAATATTTTTCGAATAATACTATACACATTCTGGTAGGGGAGCCCAAGAGGGGATTTTTGGATTTACTCGAGCGCGTCAGATATTGCCAATGTATATACCCCACGTGTCTCCGATAACGAATATGTATTAATCTGACGGTTTGGTTGGTGGGGTTGGCGGGGGTGGGGGTAAAATTTTAAATACAACTCGAGCGTGTCAGATTTTCAGAGGGGATGTTAAGTGAACCTAAACGAAGCTCCCATTTAAAATTCAGACGATTCGGATGTAACGCAAGCTCGTGGCAGCTTTTTGAAACTGCAAAAAATTTTGTATTTTGTAATACTCGAGCGCGTCAGATTTTCATACAGACGGTTCAGCCTAAATTCCTGATCGTGCTGATTCTTAATCTGACGATTATATGGAGGATTTTTTAAAATACAGCGCCTACAAAATTTTGAATGCCTGTAGACGCTCACCCCACCGCTGAAATGAAAAACTTCATATAACCTTTTTTTCTTCTTACCATCCAATATTCAAAGTCCAATAGGTCCCCACGACGCTCGAGTAACTACACATTTAGCATCGTGGGCTCCCTAAACCATTCCATTGCAGCATCATGGAATCCGCAATAGCGGATGGCGTAAAGACAGGGATAAGATGGGTAAAAGAAAAGGCGAGGATACACACAGGAAAATCACCAAACAAGCTGCGTTTATGTTTCAATTACATTCGTTCTAAGCTGTATAATAATAAAGTAGGGTTGCTAGTAAGTATAAAAAATGGCAAACTTCAATTCATAACAACCAATTCGCGTGCATCTAACTTCATAATAAAAAAAAAAACACCAGTTGTATTACAACTGACCTTCGATGCGATAATAAATCGTGCCAGTTAAATTAATTGAAGGAATTGCGTCAAATTACGGGCAACATTTGAAAGTATTGTTTCTTTGTTTCATCAGAATACCTAAAGACAAGATTGGTTATGTCCAACAAATCATTTTCCAATCTAGCAGTACCTATTACATGCTCCCAATTAAAACATTGATTTAATAGCTACGCAACACCTAGTTGGATTAGATTATAACATTTTTGTAGAAAAATTTTAAGTGTCTTATCGCAGTATTGTGATCCACAATAATACATTGGAAAGCCTGTCTTGGGGCCGTAACCATCTCCTTATAGAAGACTTCCGTGAAATAACTGTGAATAGTTTGTGCATTGTGATTATATTCTACTTTGACGTATGTATGCAAACAAAATCATTCTTTCTACTCATTTTCTACTGTATTACATTTTCAAAACACGTATATTACGTTTGTTCTCATATAAATTACATGTGGTCAACAACTAAAGAAATATGGTACACAGTTTGTTATTTATGATGCTATCGATTGTCGAAGATATATGAACAATTGTACATACATACTTTAAGGTTCAACGTGACGTCGACAAATATCATCATCATAATATATAATAAAATTAGTTGATTGTGCACGATAATCTAAGAAAGGGCTTAACCGATTTGAATGTAATTTTCACTATTGCAACTTTTCCGTAGCATATAGCGTTTGTTCCATTCCAATTAACAATTGCAAACAAAGAAGCTATGCACTATTCCGAATCACACCCGCACAAACTCATGGGCACAGCTAGTGTTAAATAAATAAACAGTTTAATAACAGTTCGTAGGTGTTGTGTAGGTACAACTTCACTAAAATCTTAGGTACGATATAACTTAAGGTTAAGGTAACGATGCACCCAGTCTCACGGGCGATCTTACCCGTGATGTAATAACTAAAGCAATATCGACATACCACGGATATCTTGTCATATACACCGTAATAATATTGGGTATATCCACGTATGAGAGGCTCGGTACTAACATAATAATATGCGGTTTTCCAATTATGAGATTCAATGTTTACACCAAACTCTGTTTACTCGTAACCTTATTACAAACCTGTTGTATTCACTCAGCAAACACAGAGTAGTACTGCTTCATGTAAAAGCAATTCAAGCTCTGCATCACTGAATGTAACTTGAAATACAGAGTGAAGTTATTAACTTATAAAACTAATATCGACGAAGCCTTTTTGTAATTTTTAAATAAATCTACAAAAAATTTTCTTGCCCCAAATCAATCTGAAAGAAAACCGAAATGAAGGCTGTAATAAGTCTTATTTTGTGACGCACATCTTGCCCTTCAAACACGAAATCAACTGCCTACGATCAAATTAATTGTACTCACCAATTAAAGACAGTTTTTATGGGCGAGCGATAAATAATCCATAGACGTCGCAACGACCTTGGAAGGTATGGTGAAGTTTTAGTAGTAGCAGGGCGTTTCGCAGTCATTTGGGCAGCACGGCAATAACCACCCCTTTATGGAAGACCACCGAGAAATAACAACTATTGGGCTATTGTGTTTTGGTAAGTGATTAAGGGATGTCAGATCCCATTGCCCTATTTATCCTTTTCTAATCTCTTATCCTTAACCTTACTATGGACTGCACCGCACTTGCAGCACCTGTGGCGTTGCTTGTGCTATAGCCATCGCTACTTTAATCAATCGGACATACGTTTTGCATCCAGCCGCTTCCTACATGCCTTTCAGGACATTAATTGTCCACCTCGCCGCAGGGCTTCCAACGCTGCACATTGCAATTCGTGGCCTCCATTCGAGAACTCGTCTACCCCATCTTACCTGTTCTGCGATAGATGAGACCGGCACATTGCCACTTAGACTTCCTACACGTAGTTCCCTTGGCTATGTCGAAAACTTCTTGATTGGCTGATTCTTCTGCGAATTTCAGAATTTTTGATCCTATCCACCAAAGAAACTCCGATCAAAGCCCGCTTAAACTTGTGGACCAATCTTGAATTGAGAGGGCACGTTTTGGTACATACGTTTTTACTGGCAGAACGTACTCATTATAGACATAGCGGTAATGGTGACGAAAACAGATTACGTAACTTTCCCAACCCAGCTGGACTCTCCTGATTCCCAGCTGGAGCTGATATAAATCTAAAAGTCATACCCATTCATGAAGCATTTTTGCGAGAGCAGTAGTTTTCTAAATTAATTACTTATACTACACTTGTGTTAGCAAAAAAAGGAATTAAGTAAAGAAAAAAACTTTCATAGCGATATACAAACTATGCCTTTTAAGCAGATTTCTCTACATTGTAACACAAAACAAACATTTTATTAACCACACGTAACAGTGAAGGTTATAAAAATTACATAAACCCAAAACAACGAATACAAGCAGCAACGCTGTTGTTGCTTGTGGCTTGTTCACATTAACAAGCGTACGCGATGTGAGCGCTATCACGAAGTATGAAACCATATTACAGTGAAATTAGGGTGCGACCTCACAATTGACGCGAAGGTTTCGCTATCAAAATTACATACGTGAGCGTTTGTATATTTTAAAATTAGACTTTTCATAGTTTCTCCTATTCAACTCCCGCTAATTATTATTAGCGCCTCTTTCACAAACGTCAAGTAGGCCAAACTGTCATTTAAAGTCACCGGTAACCGGGGATAATGGAGCTGATATACCTTTGTTTGTAAACGTACGGTAAACGTCCCAAACATTAAATAGAAAATAATAAAAAAAAACTGCTACCGAATGATGAAGTAAACCGAGTGCATAATTCAATATAACAGAAAATGATTTCTAAAAGTAACTAATCAACACTTTACATGTAGTTTGTGAAAGAGTTGTTATTATAATAACAACAGTAAATTAAGAGTAACCCTCCTAAAACTATTTTTATGTATTCTAAAGATTATAAATTTTAAAAACAAGTCTTAAATCAAATTTAAAAATGAAATCGGGGTAAAGTTTACTGTATATCCTACCTATTTATTATCTTACCTTATCAATACGAGTACAACATATATAGTGAAAATATGGAAAATTAAAAATACCTAATTAAAACACTTATTTAGTAAATATTTTGTCCCTTTAATTTTTGTATTACATATCGATTCATGCGAACGTAATTAAAATTATTGTAAGGTAAAATTAGATACCGTATTCACAAAAAAAATAACGAAATTAAAAAAAAAATTAAAAAGTGTTGCGAAAATATCAAACATTTCGTGTCGTTGCTACCGATTTCTTCACTGCCACTTTTAATAGGCAAGCTTCATTTAATTTTTATGATTATAATATCACGCTACGCCGTTCGTCGGCAGCCGTGAAAAATTAAAAGTGGCATGCAAATCCGCGAACTGGGTACTTGTTTTATAAATATGTTCCGTAAAGAACCGACCGTGACGGAACGGCCGCCTGTGTTTACTAAGTGAGAGATATACTCTTTAGAAATAGATAGAACTGTACGATAGACTCGGCCTAATGATACAAGATTGCTTTCAGAAAATTAGCAATTTTAAATTGGACACAGTTTCTACAGCACACACGAACAAATAAGTTTGCGAATTCTCTTTTTTAAGTTTACATAAATAAGTATAAACGTTTCTCTTTAAAAATAAATTTGACATTGAGAATATCTTGTACTGAAGTAAGTTACTGTAAGTTTAGGTCAGTTTATAAACTTAGTCCTATAGCAATTCATTACATTTTACATTATAATAGTAAAAATATTGAATACAAATATAATTTATTGATTTCAGTGATGTAATAAATGTGCTTTTATAATATAGAACCATTAGAATCTTAATTATCGGTATAAAAACTATCCTGTTTTCATGTAGGAGACAATGTCTGTTAAGTTTCTAATTGCATAAAAATGCGTTAAAAAGTTGAAATATCACATATCATAAGAACCCATAGCCCACAGGAATAAATTGCTATCAAGTTTTGTATAGGAGACAATTGCTGTCAAGTTTAAAATTGAAACATTTTTTACTTACTTTGACTTATTATTAAGATGGCTATAACCTTCTTTTATACCATGTACCATAAGCTGGTCCCTTTAGGTACAGGAAAATTATAGAGTCTTATGAACAGCAGCGGGCACTGTTAGATTTTCTTCTAAAGATGTCAGTTGACGTTACATGTGCTTAGCCAGATTTCTTTGGTCAAGTACCCTAGACCTTCATACTCGAAAACTTTATCAGGTGTAGCATCTAACTGTAGCCTCCATTTTTTTCTTTTAACTATGCACGCGAGTGTACCGTTGAGCGATTACTGTCATCTGTTTATGAAATGCGTGTACAGTTCCAAACAAAAATTGTGAGCGCGCCGGCGCAATAATAAAGCACCTCATTCAATTATATCCGTGCAGCTGTTCCGTGGTTGTTGATGGTTTCGGTTTGGTTACGCGCTGGCTGCCGCGTTACCACATGCAAATGGCAATTCCGAATGTCATGTTACAAACTCACCTTATATCATTCGAGCTTCATAATGAATGATTATTAAAACAACATAAATCAAGAAACAAATGCGTTATAATTAAATTTACGAAAATAGGTGTTAAGAGCACTCATAGCGAAACCCGGCAAGTAGCCAGTTAAACAAAAAAGGAGATCAATCAGTTTTGCATGGAGACCAAGTCATAGGTTTATTTTCGTTTTTAAGGTTGAAACTTGTACAATTAGGTAAGAAGAAATTATAGATTTTACAGGGAAAATATCGTGTAATTTAGTAATTTAGTAATGGGATTTCATAGTTTTTGAAAGTATTAAAATTCCGTGCATTTCCCAAATACAAGTCATATTCAAGTCATATCTGTAAAGTTTATAGTTCACAGGACATATTCACAGAAAATTACTGAAACTATGAAAGACTTTTATCACCAAAGTTTAAGTTAAAAAAAAGTTTCCTGGTTTTGAAAAAAGTTTCCTTTATCAGCAAGAGACAACATAATTTGTTTAACTGTTTTTGTAAAATAATTTATTATATGAGTTTAAATGATAATATTACATTTTATTATTGCCTTTCATTTGTTTTAAGTAAGACTTGCAATGAACAAAACATGGAAATTGGAAGGCATAAATAACATAGAGACTGCGTTTCATCTTTCCTTGTATTAGTATAACCGCTCCCGGTCAGGCTTTTCAATCAAACAAAGAGGGTTGAGATAGATAGGATAGGTTCACATCGCTAAAGTTACGATACGTCTGACTTTGAACAAGAATATTTATGAAACAATTACTCTTCAGTATTGTTCCCTTCACTAGGAAGCTGACAGGTTTTAATAACACCACGAGCAATAACCAATTACCGGATAACGTACAGGGAAAAATAATGACAAAATGGAATGACGCTTTTCGTGTGACAGTCGAGTGTACATTCGCAATTTCCGACGTAGTGAAATATAACCGAAACACGCAGCTCATTTGGTTGGTTAGTCGTGTTGCGATCAATTTTATTGTTGTTTTAATTGTGCATTGTTCATTTGTTCTAGTTGTGTTTCAATAGAGAAAATAATAAACTGTTTTTCATTTATAATAATATATCATCAATACTAATAATAAATCTGTATGTATGTATGTATGACGCTTGGAGAATGACATGGAAAAAAATAATAACAAATACCTCTAATAAATACTAAGAAAAAATAATTAGGTATTATATATTTAAAGTTATTTAAATTTATTGAAAAATTATAGTTTTGAATAATTCAAGACGTTATGTTTTTCACTTTTGTGGTTACGATACTCTACAATGTGACTAATTTAATTGAACCTGATTTTATTGACATAAAATAAAATATAATATGACTATGTATATAAATTAGAGCAAGCTGTAAGTGATCTGTATAACAATGCATTTGCATATATTTATATACTTGATAATGTATATCTCATTGTCTAGTCTAGACAACTCTATTAAGGGCTTAAGACATTACTCACCATTTCATTGTACTTAATGTAACCTTAGTTTGTATAAATTTATACATATAATAAAATCGTAAACGAACCGTGTCTGTACAGTCAAATATTTAATACTTATGTTACCGAGGTTAAAAAAATATTTTTTCGTAATTTTTGTCTGTGCGTTTGTGCACGCTAATCTCAGAAACGAATTAACCGATTTGAATGCGGTTTTTACTGATATATTGATGCTGGTTATCTGGATTAAACCATTTATGATACTTTGTCCTAGAAAAAATTTAAGTTCCTGTGGGATCTTTTAAAAAAACAAACCATATCGTGTACGAAGTTGCGAAGCTAACGTTGTTAAAGTTAAGTGCAGTAAGTACCTAAATAAATAAATAACTAGCACAAATACACGAGTCACATGGAGAACGGTAAAATTTTCTCATAGTTTTTTGTAGAACAGATTACATTACATTCAATAGAGTTATTACAAGAATAATGATAGTGCTATTAAATAATAATGACAATATTTCTGATGTAAAGCAAACACTGACTAGGTACCGTGAAGATATGAACATTAGAGAGAAATTACCTACAGCAAACCTATAAGTTATGGGATGGGCTACGTTAATGGTGGTCATTGATAACTTTGTTTTGTTTTCGTACCGATGTCGTTTAATTAAGTACAATTTTAGTTATTCAAAAGGGATTAAGTGTAGGTAAGCAATGAATGTGTTTTTTTATGAAGTTCCGCAGACGGATGGACGGTACACTTGATGGTACGTGGCAACCGTCGCCTATAACACAAACAACGCCACAAGTGCGCTGGTGACTACAGTAGGAATAAAGATAAGGAATTGGGAAAGTATAAGGAAATAAGCTCTGGCAAAAAAAAACGATGATAAAAATAATCGTACAAAAATTAGTATTCGTTACGAAGGAGTATGAGTTACGAACAAATTCACAACTCACACTGTTAAACTTACGTAAGAACATTTGAAGCATAGAGGAGATAGTAGTGTCTGAGCACGCATGAATTTCACGGAGAGTAAACTTGCGTTCACGACAAAACAATGACTTCCGTTCACAAAAAAAAACTTGCAATACAAAGACACTCAGACGCCATTGTAACCTTTAGCCGAGTGGCTTTTAAAAAATGCTCGTATAAAAGGATTTTTTCGCCTAATCAAGCAATTAGGAATTCAGATAAGGCACGCTTCGGCTATTTTGCGGACCCTAAATTACTTACAGCCCCTTACAGAGTCCGGCGCGGGTTAAAATGAGGGTTTTATACAATTTACCTCAAATTAAAAGGTGGATATATTTCTTTAAACATTTTATTGTGGCATTTTTTTTATATTTAAATATTAATTGTTAACCAGGATTCGTCTGCACTTCTAAACAAAGCTACAATTTAGATAAATTCATAAAAGATGTCCCAAAAACTCTCATATAGTCTTAAATAGTTTTTTTTTTATCAGAGGTTCTGCTCTTGGCCAGTATCGAGCCGTGTAGCAAAGGTGAGGCCTATGAAGGAGCGAGTTCACTCAGAAGATGCCTATTCACTCGAACTTATTATCGAACTCGAAAAAATTTGGGTTTTATGAGCTCGGAATATCGGAAACACAAACGCCGGCAGGGAGTTCCAAACCTTGGCAGTGTGCATTATAAAAGATGCGCACTGCCAAGGTCTGAAAAAGGGGGATTTCGATAAGATGAGGATTGTAACCAGTCGTCTGATGGAAGAAAGGAGAAGGCGGTATGACCTTATGCAGCTCCTGAGCATACTCTCCGAAGACACATACACAGGTGATTTTGCGTCTATGTGCCAGGCTCTGCATCTTACCTTCATTTTTTTTAAAGGTTTTCCACGAATAGAGTAATGAGGTATTTTTTCTTTCTTTCTGTATTTTGGACACATGTGTAAAATATGTAAATGAACATCATGCGAGAAGAACGACATGAAAAAGGGATATCTCAACAGCTAACGAATGAAATTTTAAAAAGGGGAAGCGGCAACACGCTTGTATGCAAGATTAATATTAAAAATGTATTTAAAATATCGTTTTTATGAACGGAATTTGATTGATTATTATTATTATTATAAATTATTATTACTAATATTATAAATGAAAAACTTTGTTAGATGGATGGTTGTTACTCTTTCACACAAAAACGGCTCAACAGATTTGGATGAAATTCGGCACAAGTTTATTTCTTGGATTAACATATAGGATACTATAAAAAGTATCCTATCCTCAAAAAAAGTTAGCTTCTGTCAGATATTTTCTTAGGTTTTATATTTTTAATTTTTCATCATAGGCATTGTAGAAAATTATAGGTCATTACAGGCATTGTAGAAAATTTAATTCACACTTTCAAATATAGACTAAGCGCCTATTTCACAAACGTCAATTAGGCCAAACTGTCATTTACAGTCACCGGTAACCGGGAATAATTTAGCTGATATAACTTTGTTTGTACGGTAAACGTCCCAAACATTAAATAGAAAATAATTTAAAAAAATCGGCTATCGAATGATGCAGTAAACCAAGTGCATAATTCAATATAACAGAAAATGATTTCTAAATGTAAGTAATCAACACTTTACATGTAGTTTGTTAAAGAGGCCCTAAGACAGCATAAATATACATAGTTTTTAGTAGGTAATACCTACTTTCAAATAAATGAGATTGATTGTAATCCAATTGAGAAATTCCTTTGAATCAACTACTACACTCGAGTCCCCGAGTTTACAAGTTTTATATCATAATAACATTCGTGAGTCAAGATGACGAAGTTCCGAAGACAGTTTGCTCGGGATTCCTCCAAGATTTATTATTGAATGTCAAATAGATGTCGTAGTGATTGGCTTCGATTGCTTTGGGTCGCTTCGTAATATAGGTTGATTTAATATAAAATCTTGATGGAACTTCTTTAATTTTTATTAAACGCAAAATCCAGTATAGACCCTATACCATAGAAACATTATGTATACATATGCAAGTTTATGTGCGTGTTTATATTTAACTTAATATCTTAAACTTAATCTATTCTATCTATAATCTATTCTAGATATACCTATATACTGTACCTAATATGAAATAAAATCGCAGTCCGCCTATTTCTGTTTCTCAGTTATTTTTTTCTAAACCTGATTTTGATATATTTTCTTTAATGAAAGAGCCATAAAATGGGAAGATTTGTGTATACATAAATTGCAGAAAAAAAATTGCATCCGTGCGAAGTCAGGGGTGGGTCGCTAGTATGTAATAAATAATTAAAATTTCCAAAAATAGGTAAGTAATAGTTCAATAGATGTCAATAAATGAAAATGTTTTAAGACTTAAATTTAAGGTTAATTATGAAAGTTTGTTTCCATAGTTAACCTTTCAGTAATCGAACCCAGAGTCCTCTAGTCAGAGAGCTTAAAATTTTAACCTCTCGATCAACGAGCTCGTCAAGTATAAATCCGATGTTTAAATGCCTGCTTTAGTTCTGACCAAGATAACAAAATATTCTATTAGAATTGCTGACCGTCTGGCCTTATTTCCCTGGCAATAAGAGTAGAAAACTGTAGTTAGGATATTTAATTAACCGATCGGCCAACTCGTCGAGCGATCGGTCGACGAACTCTCTGACCTCTTGATTACAATTTTATGATTCTCGGAGCCGGTGTGCCATCAATTAGTCCACGGCTTATACTTAGTCGATGTGAAGGATTAAAAATAAATTAGTTGCAGAACTTTCAAGCTCAATAACAGCTGGGATTATGACAAGAAATACAATATTTAGAAAATATTCCAATAAAAAAAATATATTCATATGCGAGGAACAGCAAAGGAATTATGTTGAGAAACACATTTAATCTCTAAGTGAATTTAGAGATTAAATAGATTTCTGAAGTGAAATGAATCTGAACTGAATAGAAATGAGTCTGAACTGTCAATTATAAAAATTATTATGGAGGGTAAGTATATCCTACAATACTTAACTTATTACAAGGTAGGTTTATTTACAGAAAAAACAATCTTTTGTTATAATTATATATGTAGAAAGAACGTAATCGGAAGAATTAAATATTCAAAATATTTACACACAGTATTTTATTTATAACATTTAATATTAAAAATAAAAATACAATTCGTTGGATTCGGCTCTGCGCACAATAATAATGAATCAATAATAATATAAATAAATTTCTGAATTAACTGTTCTATAATCTATTATAACATGCGAATTCATTGTCGAGCCCGCGACATTCTATTGAGACCATTCTAATTAGATCAAACACGCTATATGTGCTGAGGAATTGGGTATGCTGTTAGACTACTTGATGCTGCAGCATGAAGTCAAGGTTAGAATTTTATATGAATACCACCGAAGTAACAGTACATTAAATCAATCAAACTTGTGGAAGTTAGTGAGATGAACTAGACAATGAGGTGATGATCTTGTAACGCCTGAACAGATTTTCATAAATTATAGCTAAGAATCATTCAACAAGTCAACTTTAAAAAAAAAAAAACTGGATCAAAATCGTCCATCACAAACAGATGCCTCTTTCGGGCGTCGGAGGTTAAAAATTGTACTACTGGGGCCCTAGCCAAGAGCAAACCAATACAAACGGGAGCGTTGCGTATTTACGAAACGATAGAAAATAAAGCCCGGTGATTGGTTGTTGTAACGCCCACATAAAATTTTGACCAATCACTGGGCTTTATTTTTTGTCGTTTCGTAAATACGCAACGCTCCCGTTTGCATTGGTTTGTTCTTGGCTAGGGGCCCTGTCATAGGATACAATAAATGAAATATGTCATAAATATTTCTGAGTCGAAATAATGAAAGCTTTAGTTTTCGTTTTCGGTAATACATCGTCGTGACTCGAAGGAACACGCGATCCGTCACGGTCCAGGTACTGGAGCTATCTCATCTAAATTTCATGAGGGAACGCTGGGTGTCCGCTCATCAATTAGATTTATTCCACTCGTATTCCTTTTGTGACTTGATAGTCAGACCGGAGTGCGACGGATTTTACTGTGAGCTTAGTTTGAATTTTTGAGGATTCCAATTTTTAAGTCAATAATTCAAATGTCAGTCCTGATTGCTCAATCGCTCACTTTCATAAGGGAAGTGAAAAAGTGTCTACTCAAACCAAATTTAGTTTTGAAAGAAAAACAAAGAGATTTAGAACCTATAGAATTAGTCTAGATATATAACCTAGATATTATATTAGTATAGATCTCGTAACGATGCTGCCTTTCGGTGGAAAGAGGGACAAACAAGGAAGGTTTGTGTTTATAAAACAAATTGCATCCCGTGTGAAGCCGAGAGCGAGTCTCTAGTCTAAGATACTAATATTACAAAAGAGAAGTTTTGTACGTTTGTAAAAAAAACTACTTAATAAACTCAAAAACTATTTGGACCGTTTTTAAAAATCCTTTCGCCTATAGAAAGCTAAATTATCAGCTATATTTTATAAGCAGAGGAAGACGAATCTTCAAACTACTCAACCTATCTTCATGCATACATGTCTTCATGGATTCAGGAAAGGACATAGCGCTCCTTAAAAACTAAAGGGCCATAAATCAAAATTACACTTTTTACAGGAGAGCTAATCGAATAAAATTAATTTTTTTTTGTTTATTTTTTTCTTATTAGATATATATCAAATATATGCATATTATACATCGTTAGAAGAGTATTTTTAAGTAGCATTAAATGTTTTATGTACTTTTATAATAAACTGAATACTAGAAGAGATATAAGCATATAAGTTACTCTTGAATATATAATCATGAAAAATGATCAAAATATACTAAATATGGAATAAAACAACCACAAGTCTTTTTGCAACATACAATATGAAGGATTGTGATTGTATTTTTGCAATAAAAACATTTTTGGATTTTTTTGTTTTATGCCCCTTTAGTTTTGAAGCAGCGATAGGATAGCCGTCTGTAGACCTTGACATAAAAATGACAATAAAAATCTTAGTGTTTAACAAAATAGTGCAGGTTTAATCTAAACAAAAAGTGGTTTATGGCAAGTTATGTCATTTCTACTAAAAATTATCAAGCATAGAGTTACGAACTGTTACTGTTACTACTGAATTATTTTGGATCAGCACCGTTAGTAACCAGTTACTCAGAGTATCGCGTTTGGCCTTTGACAACGAAATACCAGATTGGGGTTCTATTGACTCTTTATAGTAAGGCAAGAAAAGCTAAAATTGACCCAATGCCGTAGCAACAAAACACAAATTTGTTTTTATCTAGAAATATTTTCGTGGAGGTGTTTAACGGTGTATGTTACGACGCCATGCACGTTTTGAGCCAATTAGTCATCTTCACCTCGGAACTAATATGTTTTAAAGTATATAGCGATATTTTTTTATTTGTAAGCATCTGCAACTGGGTTCTTGTATTTTGTATTTCTTTTGAAGGACAGGCAGGCAGCCTACTTCTACACCTTTGTAGGAAAGAATAATAAAATGAAGGTTCGTCATTGTAGGATAGGGGAATGTGATATCCTTCTTGTATTGAATCACTAAAGCACAAATACCTTATGTACATAATAGTATATATACATAAACATATAGTACACATGTACGTACGTACATATAGAGCACATATACGTAAGTGTATAATTTATTGTAGTTTCGCTGTGTTCTGAAAAGATAACCCAATGCCACAAGACTGCACACATGACAATTCTCATTTTTCACTTCTGGTCTCAGTGTGCGAGATTTTACGTGTCACTATTTATGACAGTAAATAGACTATATGACAGTAGTGTACATATAGTGTACAGTACATATGCATTTATACATACATATAGTATACTAGCTGGCGCCCGCGACTTCGTCCGCGTTGTAAAAGAGAAAGTAGCCTATCTTCATGAAAATCAGTTAATTCGTGTAAGAGTTATGGAGGAACATACATACATACATACATACAGAAAAAAATTGTAAAAATGGTCAATTTAGTTTCAGTATCATGTATAGAGCCTATAAACATGATATCTCTGAAAACAAAGTAAATTACTCCATGACCGACCCTTACAGATTTATTATTAGTATTGATTTAAGCCTAAACATTTCAACTTAGAAAACCGAATCTACGCATAATTTTTTTAATTATTGTTCTAAACAAGTCCGTGTTTTTATCTGTTATTCTATCATTTTTGTTTCGTACATATTTTTGATTAAAAAGTTTTAATTGGTTAGCTGCTTGTATGTCGCAAATGTTTGCAAAATTTATTAGCACTAAGCTTGTTTTATGGTGCAATAAAATGTCCTGGACATATCATGGTGTCCTAATAATGCGTCATTAACATTATTAAAAACTAGTGACTCACTTCCGGATTCGCCCAGGATGCATTTTTTATAAAACTTTCCTCGTTTATCCATAAGTAAAATTTCTTTCCATAAGTGAAAACCGAATTAAATTCGATTGCGCGGTTTTGGAGACCGTAGAGGACAAACATACTTACATTGTTTTTTTTATTTATATAGATTAAAGTAAATTAAAACATTTTCATAATATTAATATTAATTGTTTTCTATTATGTGTCTAATGAAAGAAATAAAGAACATTTTCGATAAATACAAGAAAAATGAAAGAAATAGCAGTGTTAGTCCAGTGAAACTTATTTAAATCTTATATCACATTCTCTCTATAAGAAGTAATGAGTTCCTTTTGTAAATAAGTCTATTGGGATGGCATCTAAAAGTCACATACCGCATAAAAGGTAATCCTCTGATCCAATTACTGTCGCTACAAAAAACCTATGCCGTCTTTTCGATTCGTTAACTTTTTCAGTTATCAAAAGCGATAAAGGGCAAGATGTACTCCACAATTCTAATAGAATTTAATGTTATTCAGTCACCTGAAGTAAAATCTTTTATATTGGAACCCTTGTTATCGGAGACTAGCGGACGTAAATGGTCCAATTTTCAACTGAAACCGCGATACAATTTTTCATCCGTGAGATATCTTAGATTGTGTTTAAATATTTTTTATACCTTACATTTTATTAGTACTTTTAAAATGTAAGAATAATAATAATTGAAAACATTTTAATTGCTTTCATATCCAAAAATATTTTTTTTTTACGTAAAAACCTTCCCTGATTATCCCTCTATCCATGAGTGAAGACAGAATTAAAATCGGTCCAGCGGTTCTCGAGTTTTGTGCTTAGCAACACATTTAGGGATTCATTTTTATTTATAACTAGCGACCAGCTTCCGGCTTGGCCCGGGGTGCATTTTTTTTACGTAAAAACCTTCCCTGAATATCTCTCTATCCGTGAGTGAAGATAGAAGTAAAATCGGTCCAGCCGTTCTTGAGTTTTGGGCTTAGCGCAAGCGCTTAGCGCACATTTAGGGATTCATTTTTATTTATATAGGATAAAGATGTTGAGGATTTTTATTCATAAATAAAATTATGAACACACATAATAATTTTGTTACCCTAGTAATGTGTCCCTCATAGAAAAATAAAGGAGGTTATTCTAATTTGCGAAGCCAATAAAACTCCATAGATATTTCCACTTGAATCCAAAACAAAACAATTTTTTTTGTATTCATTTCTCTAATAGATAGATCAGAAATTCTGAAAATCGCAGAAAAACCAAAGTCGTCTACATATCTGAGAGAATGTAGTAACATTTTCAGCAAAGCAGATAACCGGTGAGGTAGACAGACGAGTTCTCAAATGGAGGCTACGAATTTAAAAAAGCAGCATAGAACGCCCTGCGGTCATGTGGACGGACGACAGGAAAGGGCAGGATGCGAATGCAGGTTGCGTACCTGCATGGTCCATCAAACAGTGGAGAGCCACAAGCTGATGTCGACGATGACGATATTAATATTAATTTTAAATCATCGGCCTAACTCGTAACCTGCTAAGTCACATTTTGCATAGTTTTCAGGAGGAAGAAAAATTAAATGACAAAATGTTGTACGTCGCATCAGGCATGTGAAATGAGCGACATTATCAGTATAAAACTTGATTTAGCAGATTTCTTTGTAAAGATTTACTATTACTCAGATAGCAGTTTTTCATTTATGAAATTTCCCACCTTTTTAGTTTGATAATCGTCATTTTTCCTTCACCAAACGGTAGATAATCGTCTAATCTTGTAAAAAAGTCAAAAAAGTGAAATTGGCCCAAAATGGGTTAACGAATTAGGCCGACGAAATGATTTTTCAGTACTCTGGTGTACTCTTTTAAAAAAAAAATATTTTCCTGAGTTAACTGAATAAACATCTCATTTCAATTGCACATTTTACTCGTAGTACCGGAATACTAGAGTGAAAATCCCGACGGAGTCCGATGTTCGTTGAGAACGGAAATTGCTTGAACTAGTGGCACCGGACGCGAACGATTCGCGCGCAAGTGACGAGAACAAATCCGAAATAACAGTTACAACTTTAAAATTATCATCAATCGAAAGACCTTGAACAATACACTACTATTAAAAAAAAATTGAAAAATAAACTTTTATTAATGAAAATATGTTATAATTTATATACGCTCATTTAAATATAAACAGGACGCATTTTAGAAATATGCATAACATATTTAATTTTAATTTAACTTTTTATAGATTCAAAATGAAAAATTATTTATTTATTTATTATCTAACACGTAGTTCTACACAAAATGATAACAATGTAAACCTTTATTAGTTTTGTCTTGACATTTTATTAAACATAAAATTAAAATTGTACTTTGTAAAATTTAATATTTAGACCATACGGCCTGCAGAAAGATACATTATTACACTTCCTTGATTCAAGAAATTGGAAAAGTAAAAAATCAGTGCTGATTTGATACAGAAAGTGTATGGTAGACAAATAGTCATAGAACTTACTTGTATATATGACGTGTAGAGATTTTTTTCTGCAATATTTTATGGCGCGATGAATCAACTTTTTAATAAAGATGAATATTTTAATATGCACAGTTGGCAGCTGTAAAATCCTTGCCTTGCGTGAAGACCGGTCGCGATATTGATTTGAAATAAATTATTGTACAGACAAAAATATGTTCACATTTATGTGCTAGAAGAAAATTTGTAATTTGAAATTTTTAGAAAATTATTTAAATGTTATTTAAATGTAAATGTGAATTAAGTAGCTATTGTAAACGTAAGCGAGGCTTGCCTATTAGATAATTTTGAATTTATTACAGATTGTTGAGAAATTAATTTAAATAAAGCTAATATTCTAATAAAATTCTAAAATAACAGCACATTTGGTTTAGAACAATATCGTTTTTAAGATTTCAAGATAGTAACAGTTAAAGAAATAGCTTATTTTTTATAATCATTTATAATATTTAATTTATACATTTGTTCTAATTTGAAGTGATACTTTTTACATTTTTACATACCGATACTTTTTACATACCTTAAAACCGGAAAAATTATTAAAACAGAAACAAACATCCGGAAAAACCAGAAACTTATAAAGTAACATTTAATACACTTACCTTATTCTTTTAAATCAACTGCCTCGAACAATCGCAATTGTGGAATTCACACTTCATTCAAACACATGTTAGTATAAATATTTATGAACATCACTAAAACAATTATGTCATTGACGATTATAATGAAAAAAATAAATTAAAACACAATTCTAAATTCACTTCTATCTTCAACCATTTAACGAAAGTTTCAATTCGTATTGTTAAAGGAAAATTTTGTTCCGCTATTGTTTACGTTGTTACGATGTCGGAATAGATTTTTGTTATACTATACGACGAGCGTTCGCTCCGCGTGAACATTTGAAACTGGCTACCGACCGACCGAGGAAAATCGTTCGCGCCCTAACATAGACGTATGGAAAACGCTTTCGTCACTACGTACATATACGCACGCCTAGTCTCACCTGTATTTTAAAGATTCAGACCTCGGATATTCTTAAATAGGTTGGGATGTTCCGCTGAACGAACGAGAAGCTTAGCGATTTAAAGAGAGATATTTTTTTCATTAAAGGAAAACATGTATTTTTGACTAAGTATTTTAAGTAAAACATATATGAGATGGGATAAAGAGTAAGATAGCTCTGTCTGTTAAATGAATAGCAATATATTACCTACATGTGAATTCGTATATCGTATCCGATTTTCTGAAATATATTTCATCTTATCATTATCGCTTTAATGCTCAACAAGATTTTCCTACATGCGAAGAAAAAGTGCTAATTACATTTATAGTAATCTTATAGTTTTCCATGTGGTTGTAATCGGGAAAAGTCCAAAGTTCAAAGTACGTTTGATCTCATTGAGTACTACATAAGGTTTCATCCACAATATTAAAAGTGTGGACTTGATATATCAGCTGATGGAATCGTGAAATCTTAACAATTTCATTGGCTTCATACCTATATAATATTATACTACTAATACCACTTGTTGATACGTTATCGAATAAAAAGCACATTTAAACAGCATTTATTAATTTAAATACAAATTTCCAACATTTTCCTTGTTTACCGCCTAAATTTGGATTCCCATTGCTTTACGTGTCCAGTTACACTAAAGTTATCATCAATCAATACTAATAATAAATCTGTAAGGGTTGGTCATGGAGTAAGTTACTTTGTTTTCAGAGATATAGGCTTTATAGGCTCTATATACATGATACTGAAACTAAGTAGACGATTTTTAGAATTTTTTTCTGTATGTATGTATGTACGTATGTATGTATGTAAGTATGTATGTTCCTCCATAACTCTTAAACGAATTAACTGAATTTCACGAATCTTGGTAGATAAATATTAACACGTACAGGACACAGGATAGGCCACTTTTTTCTTTTTCAACGCGGACGAAGTTATATCGGCACCAGCTAGTTTATTATAATCTCAGTCGGAGCATATTTATAGTGTGCAGCGTAAATATCGCTAATTATAAGAGCGCCAGCAGCGCTTGTGTGACTTTTCCTATTATATATTTTACATAAAAAAATTATAAAAATCGTCAATTTAGTTTCAGTATCATGTATAGAGCCTATAACACGATATCTCTGAAAACAAAGTAACTTACTCCATGACCAACCCTTACAGATTTATTATTAGTATTGATATATACAATTTACAATTCGCTCCTTAAAAACTAAAGGGCCACAAATCAAAATTACACTTTTTCCAGGAGAGTTAATCAAATATTTTTTTTTCTTATTAGATATATATCAAATATATGCATATTATACACCGTTAGAAGCGTATTTTTAAGTAGCATTAAATGTTTTAAGTACTTTTATAATAAACTGAATACTAGAAGAGATATAAGCATATAAGATACTTTTCAATACATAAAAATTGATCAAAATATACTAAATATGGAATAAAACAACCATGAGTCTTTTTGCAACATATAATATGAAGGATTTTGATTGTATTTATGCAATAATAACATTTTTGGATTTTTTGTTTTATGGCCCTTTAGTTTTTAAGCAGCGATATATGAAGCTAAATATGATAAATGAATCCATGCATGTTGCCTGCATTACCTCATTGCCTTTTCTACGTAGCAAGGCTGATTTTCCAACCGAGGTAATAGCAGGTCGTCAGTGATGTCGACCAAGCGTTTTGTCAATGTTATAATTATACAATTACAGCCATTGTTTTATCTCTTATGAATGCGTTTAGATCTTATAGCTGCTTTACATGTGTATGCATTAGTAAGTGTCTATCGATATTATGACCTCATACTGCTTGAGAGTTTGAGAGGCATGGTCTCTATCTCTAATATAACTTGGGTTTTATAAGAGGGGGGAGGACCCAAGTTTCTAGGGAACCCAAAAAGCCAAAGCTTTTAATAAACTTGGGTTTCTTGGGTTCTTTTTTCGTTAAAAAAACACTTGCATGAAAGTTTTATGCCATCATGCACCGTTTCAAAATGTTGCCTGTAGTGTGTATGTTTGATAAAGGCTTAGTTTGTAGCCTGTCATAATTTATGTGTAAATTCATTAATAATTCACTCCTTAGAATATACATGAGACGATTTAGAGCATGTGTAATTTACACGTGCCTTGAACAGTGGCTTGGTTACAAATTACGTATATATATCGTGAGATCTCATTTTATTAACCCCCGACGCCTGACGCTATCCTGACGCAAAAGAGTGATCTGTGTGGCTGTGGTATCGTAGCTCCGAACGGATGGACCGATTTTAATCCAGTTTTTCTGTTTGGAAGCTAACGTGATTGAATAGGTTTATAACTAAAATGTATAAAGATCTGTTCAGGCGTTTTAATATAATCAACTCATTTCCTAGTTGACGAAGGCATCTTGCTAACTTCCACAGGTTTCATTGATGTGAAATTTGTTTGGTAAATTGTTACTTCTGTGGTATTTCGGTGACATTGTAATCTTGGCCTGATGCTGTAACATCAAGTAGTCTGCGGGATGCTTGAATCATCAGAAACTTACAGCAGATATAGCGTTTTTGGGCTCAATAGAAGGTCGGAGGTTAGTTTAGTATTTTTAATTATAGCTTGATTGCCATTATATGTAACGAATTCAGAGATTTCTTGCATCTGAATAGGTAATGGATGGAACTATTGAATCGTCATAATGCAGTTTTCCCTGAAGTTTTGAGAGTCGTTACTTCTTAGCATGTTTCCCTATCCCATCCTAATCCCTATCCTACTATGGTTTGCAGCGCACTTGCAGCACCAGTGGCGTTGCTTGTGCCTATACATACTCGTACTTACCATCACGTGGACCGTCAGCTTGTTTATCGGGTTTAACATAAAAAATATAGTTTATTTCGTGACATAAGGTTAGCTTTTCACACATTTCGTACGAAATAAAATTGTGCGGAATGACTTACTAAACAAAAGTGGGCCACACAATAATAAATCTTTTGGTATCATTTATTATTCTTATGATATTGGATTGCACACTCATGGACTCATGTAGGTATGGTTTCTTTCACACAACCGATAAGAATTAATTAAAAAATAACATAGGCGACCGTCATATAGATTTGGTAATAAAATTGATACATATTTTTTTAATAAAGCATCTAATTGCAATATTTGAGATTACGCTAGAGGAATACTCCACTGTACTATAAATGAAGCAATAAGTCACGATAAAACACAGACAGTGAATGAACTTCGTTTATTTTTTCTATATGATATTTTCGGAAGTTAGTATTTTCGAATTTCTCCACAATTTAAAATTTTCACCTACTTACGAAAGACCCGTTTTTTCTATTGTGTTTTGGATCCCTATCTTACATTGTTTGTTAGCTTTTATATCCATAAAAAGGTCAGCAGGGAACTTGAGTCCCTTAGCGTTTTTTGTGTTTATAGACATACTTACGGTATTTTTCATCTCTGCCACCCTTTCTCACAAAAATAGATTGTCTGTAAATACTTATACTAATATTATAAAGAGAGAAGATTTGTGTTTAAAATTCTACCCATGTGGTCTCAAGCGTATGTTAATTTCATAGCGCAGATCCCTTACTGCATGTCGCTAACCAGTGATAGGTAGATGTTCGCAACTCATGTTTACAGCTTTTTCGTTTGAATCATTTCACACAGGCCAACGACCTGAGCTTCGCGTACCTTTTGTGCTTCATCGCTTTCATTAATGTTTAATTAAGGTTTTGTATGGAACTGAATTTCTTTTCAATACTTATCAATAGATTTTATTTGATTTTGTGATATTAAATTGTAATCAAACTATTTTTAAATTATAGGTGTCACAATGATTCATGTGATTTTATATTCTGCAGTATAAGATGTATCTAGTTTTATGTATTTAGACCTATATTCTCTAAAGGTTCGTCCTAAATACGTTTTTGGGCGAGAGCAGGAAATTTTTCAAAAAGACCAGTCTAGATGGTGTGACTTACCCACTAACTAAAAACCTCCCCTCTCTAATAATTCCCTAAGTAGGTATTCAAAAAAAATCTTTCATTCTAAAGAATTTGCTTCTTGAATCCGGTGAGATTTTTTTGAGTTCGTATGATTAAATCCGGATATTCGGATGTTAGCTCGGGGAAAAAAGTACTTGCATGAAAGCACACGTGCTGTTATTTTAAGGAGAACTGTAAAAGGTAGTTACCACAGAATGGGTTACCCAGCTTCCAACTGTCAAATTTTGCGAGTGTCATGATTGCGAACAGACACACATTTGCATTTTTAATTATGTAGGGGTTGCAAATGTGTAATAAACCTTATAGCAATTTTCAATCTCCCTACACAGACTTTATTACATATTTGCAATTAACTTGAGCTAATTTACGTTACTCTACATTTAAAGCAATTTGTTTAAACATTGTTCAACTTACCGTCAATTGAAAACGTGTTACAATATCTTAGTTATTTTGCGTTGGTATACCCTTCAATGTCCGTAAATAGATTTATTCAGGGTTGTCAAAATTTTTACTTACCTGTATACAAACGAGTACATGTACTATACTATTAGACCTCCATAGGTATAGGTCTAAAATCTCTCACATTTCGCGGTCATTTTGGGCAGCCCGTTTGGCGGCAGTAAAAATCCCCTTACAAGAAGACCACCATGAAAAAATTCTTACTTTTAAAATATCTCCAATTGATAACAAAATTAACTTGCAGAAAATGATTAGCAATTTTTGATTAATAATAAATATATATTAATTGATATATTAAGCGCTGCTTAAGAAATTATTAAAAAAATTTAGAACCATACTTCCATTACGGAATCAAAAAAATAATCAACCCTACATGCAAATGAGGAACAAACAACGAGGATGTTATGTTTGAATTATTAACAATTAATCACACACCCATCAAGGACCCTTTATGTTCCGGGATTGTATTCTGGCACCCCTAAGCATTAACACTTAAGTTATCATAAAATTTATACGAATTATTACTCAACATGTTGCCAAATTTTGTTGGCCAATATTCTACTAATACTACCTAATTGCCATTTAACTCAAAAAAGGATAGAACCCCTTAGTTTAAGAAGGTATGTAGCCTCTCTTAAATTTAACTTGAACTACAGCTTTATCCGACTTCATCCGCTCCTATTTTTTTAGGTGTTAAAATTTGTTCTTTCTTTATCTTCATTCAACTGATAAAGATAAAGAACAGGAATACTTTTTTCTTGTTGAAAGAAAAGAAAGTTTTTTCTTGTTGTTGTTGTTGTTTTTTCTATGTCCTTTTCTGTATACTTGACAACGTGTATGCAAACTTTCTTGATAATCCGTGAAAGCTAAACAAACTCTCACATTAATAATAATAGTTATGATGTACACATTGATTCGCGGAAGCGTGACTGGCAGCGGGGCGACAGGCGGTGACATGAACTTGGCTGCAGTAAGTTTATGTCACCGCCTGTCGCGCCGCTATTTTATGACAATAAGCTGCAAACAGGCTGACGCTCCGCTTGTTGCTAGGAGGCTTCCTTAGCCAAGGAACACCAGTAACACTGGATATATAGGTATATAAAAGTGCCTTGCCGACAATTACAGGATAAATGAAAAGTAATAAGGAAACGGATTTAGGTGGTTACTAAAAATAGACCGTGATTAAAATTAAATTATCAGCCTTTTCCTTTACGAATTGAATAATAAAAGGGATGGCTTTGAAGTGTTACGACTATGCTAATATATTTAAATTAAAAAAAAACTTTCTTTTGTCTCAAGCCAAGTATAAATCGTTGGGCACAAGATATTTTCTAATAGGCAAATATTGAAACTATATAAACTTAGATAGGTTTTATATAATTATATAGTACTGTATGTTCAGTTATGATTTGTCTGTTTTTCTGGTTGATTGTATAAATATATTTTTTTGTAACATTGTATTTTGTATAAATTTTGAATCATATTAAATGTATATTTCTTCTTAATTTTATTTCAATTTATTAACTAGATTCTTTTACCTTCCAACAGTAACAAGGCTCTCAATTAACAGATTTTTTTGCCACTCAGGGTTTCGTTAATTTATATAGTTAAATCAACTAATTTCTATAAGTATAATATTATGTACAAACTCATCTTATGAATGTTAATCTAGGGGTAATGTTGAAATGGTTATTTGCGTCGTTTACAATATTAAAAAAAAAATAGAACCGTCACTCGTATCGGACGCCAGGTGTCTAGTCTCCTACAACATCCACTCCTGCATGAAGTGCGTGATGGTGCATATCTTTGTCGCTGAGGTTTTTCTCAAATTGGTGCTTCATCGACATAATAATCCTAGAACCTCTTAAAGAATAAGGTAAAGTATTAATACCTCTCCACACATCACTATCCGTGATCAATACTAATAATAAATCTGTAAGGGTTGGTCATGGAGTAAGTTACTTTGTGTTCAGAGATATCGTGTTTATAGGCTCTATACATGATACTGAAACTAAATTGACGAATTTTAGATTTTTTTTCTGTATGTAAGTATGTATGTATGTATGTTCCTCCATAACTCTTAGGGCCTCTTTCCCAAACTACAAGTAAAGTGTTGATTAGTTACTTTTAGATATCATTTTCTGTTATATTGAATTATGCACTCGGTTTACGGCATCATTCGATAGCCGAATTTTTATTATTATTTTTGATTTAATGTTTGGGACGTTTACCGTACAAACAAAGGTATATCAGCTCCATTATCCCCGGTCACCGGTGACTTTAAATGACAGTTTGGCCTATTTGACGTTTGTGAAACAGGCGCTTAAACGAATTAACTGATTTTCATGAAACATGGTAGATAAACATTTAGACGTAAAGGACACAGATAGGCTACGTTTTTCTTTTCAACGCGGACGAAGTCGCGGGCACCAGCTAGTTCTTAATAAAGTGTTAAGAATACCTCTATAACACTATAATATAATACTTATATGAATTATTGTCTGTCTTAATACTATACCTAAGCTAAGGTCATCGATGGCTAAGATATACATAATAATATAACAATCTACATATATTTAAAAATTTGTGACACATGTGTGGAGTCCAATGAACTCCTAAGCTACTTTTTTTATGTTAAGGTCGACAGACAGGCTGACGGTCCACTTGATGGTAGGTGGCTACTGTCGCCTATAACACAAGCAACGCCTTTAGCGCTTTACTGAACCGATTTTGATAAAACTTCGTAAACTATGTGTAATTTGGTCCAACTTAAAAGATAGGATAGTTTTTATTTTGAAGCCGGGAGCGTGTAGCTAGTAATACCTAATAATATCTACAGGTATCTCATAAATATTTTAGTTCAAAATACAAAATGACACATATTCTATAAACAATTTTAGGATAATCCGCTCAACGAGAAAGTCTCTTTGAAGCTAATGAACTACGAAGTATGTATCGATTACGAACAATAATACGATCATACGATACTGCAGACACCTCCTTTCGTGTAAATTAATCTCGCGACATAATCGAATGAGCGTCAAATATATGAATAATTGAATTTCAACACGAGCAAAATGCTGCTACACAAGATACCATTTCTCACTTCCATATTTGATAATGTGTATCGCTGAAGATTATATTATTATTTTATCCGAGTATCAAAATTATACCTGCGGGGTGTACATTTTTTATACTTGCCTTACTTTGTAATCGATCTTTTCAAGTATCACTTACCAAATTATTCATTTACCAAATAAGACTTCAATAAAATATTACAATTCACCACAAGCGAATTTAACTTCAATATTTTTTATGTTCTTTTCAAATCATGGGTGGATGGGTGGATTATAATTGAAAGAAAAATCGTCACAGAATAGAAAATAATACAAGATATCGCGAAGAAAAGTGTTTCCAGAAGATTATCAACTTCGTAATCACAAGAGTTTCTTGTAATATTCAATGAAATATGGTGTACTGCCGATTACAATCTCCCTCAGACAGACCTAACCTGAAACCTGACAGCCTTTAGCATTAGACCATAATAAAAACCCTGAATCACTACATATTATAAAACAAAGTCTTCCACCGTGTCTGTGTGTCTGTCTGTCTGTTCGCGATAAACTCAAAAAAACTACTGCACCGATTTTCATGTGTTTTCACCAATGGATAGAGTGGTTCTCGAGGAAGATTTTTAGTATATAATTTACAAAGTTACGCGGGCGAAGTCAGAGGCAGCAGCTAGTGTAATATAATTTTAGTAATACCTTTATTATTATGACATTACCGTAATAATAATAAAATTACCTTAATAATAATGACTGCGTCCGCGTTCTCTATAGCCTATAGCCTTCCTTGAAAAATGGACAATCCAATACAAAAAGAATTTTTCAATTCGAACCAGTAGTTCCTGAGATTAGCGCGTACAACCAAACAAACAAACCCTTCAGCTTTATATATTGTTATAGATAGATTAGTGACGTAATATTAGACTGAACAGACAAGCTTGGTCGAATTTAGATAGTTATTTTTTAATAAATTACAATTTATTCATTTCTAATTAATTAAAGATATATTTGTTATATTTTTAATTAAATATAGATATATTTATAAATATCCCTACATATATTTGTTTTGTATATAATGTGAATAAGTAAATAATATATAAAGAAAATTTCTCGTAAATAAATGGTAAAGAAATTACCTTTAGAACGACTTGCTGAAATGAATCTACTAACCCTTTTGGACATCAGACTTTATTATTATGGAGAAACCATTCCTCCTTTGACATCGTCTAAATTTCTCTGTAGAAAGCGAACTTATAAAATAAAGATACAGACCCGTTTTATATTAACGGTAACCCAAAGTAATTTCCTTCAAGACGGTGTTGTAATAATGAAAATGACCAAGTCTGTCTTCGTTTACTAAGAAAACACGGAATGAAGGAATGTACTTACTTAATTAAAAGTTATTGAGGTTTGATGTCAAACATGACCTTATCTTTTAGATTACAGTAGATATTGTGCCTAAATTTTATATTTAGGCGTTTTATTTTTATACAATGAATATCATATTTAAATACCTTAAGCTTTGGTTTCCTAGGATAGCGGTGCCGTCATATTTAGCGGCCGTAATATTAGAACGCAAAAAGACGGCCGTCTTTACGGTGCCGACATGTCGATTTCCTAGGATAGCGGCAGCTATAACACCATCTGTCATCTTTTCGTATCTGTATACAATATATTAAAAACAGCTTCACCGCTATCAATAAAAACGTTCAGAACCGACAAGACGGCCGTCATGCTTTTTGACGGCGGCTTTTTGATGACGGCGGCACCGCTTTTTGACGTTACGGTGTCAATTACCGCTCTCTAGGAAACAGCGCCATTTTGTTTACATAGACAAGGTTCCAGTGACGTCATTCACCGCTGTATTACGGCCGCTATATGACGGCACCGCTATCCTAGGAAACCAAAGCTTTACCGAGTTTTATCTTCAAAATAAACTGTTTAATTATAATTATATATCTTATTTTCTAATCGTGGATATAAATTTTCACATTTCTCTTTTGAAAACAAGGAAAACCATTTTGACAGTCCATAAAAATAGTTTAGAGAATCTAAATAAAAAGATATAACATGTCTTTCCCACATAATTATAGTATAATAAATCTTTTTTTCATGAAGCATCTATACAGCACACAATTTGTAGGTACAAAAATAACTTAAATCTTATGTTAGTGTCCTTAAATATCTAAGAATAGTAAAAGAACCTTATGTAAACCGCTTATTCTTTATTCCCAGAGTCAATCGTTAAATCATCATCAGTCGTTATATCATATAAATCCATTACGTTAAATGGTCTGTAAAAGGTACTTAATCCTTAACAGATTTAGATAGACAAATTTAGTCCGTAATAGGATTTCCCAAAGTAACGGTTCTGGTTCCCGTCAGTTACGAACGAAAAAAGAAGCAACAGGTTGACGTAATGTGGACGTCAAGTGATTGAAATAGGTTTTCGTTTATATTCAGAACGTTTCCACTAAATCAGCTATTTAATCAATGGATTCATTTAGAGACTTACATCAATCTTAGATAAGCTAATGTGCTATTTTTATATTACTTTTAAGACTCTCCTACACGCATTTTATTGGCAGTAAATTAAATGCCAGGGTCATGTCGAAGCAATATTAAAATGAAATTGAAGCAGTCCAAGAATATTGAATATCAACTAATGAAATGATAACAAGTAATAAAATTAACTGGGATATTAAAAGCTTTAATATCTCAGTTTA